>JAAAKM020073195.1:116816702-116843568 GCA_010016025.2 Alatinidae sp. Z8VKAUB7J3 | reverse complement strand
ATAAGGTAAGGCTAATAAGTCGAAGTCATCACTTGGAACAATCGGTTAGGACAGTCAGTCAGACGAATTAACAAGACAACTTATTTGAATGAATTTGTTGGACAAGTTATTCACACTAATTAGCCAGACTAACTGGTCAGGCCAGTTGGTCAGTTGGTCTAAACTGTTAATTGTCAATGTAAGGAAACCCCCAGTACTCAACTTGGACCAATAGACCAATAGACCAGGAGAGTCAGTTGAACTAATAGGTTGGACAAATTGTTTATACTAATTTGTCAGATTAATTGGTCAGACTAATTGGTTAGACAAATTCGTCGGACTAATAGGTTGGACGAATTTGTCGGACTAATTGGTTAGACTGATTATGAGAGATATGGCACGAACGGTCGGGGCGCGGCAACACGGCTGGAGTAAACACGTGAGTACAGGACAACGGCGGTTAACCAGTTCTTTCATATATAACTTTGATTGCTTTAATTGAGGGAACATGTAAACGTCTGCATGGTTTGGAAAGAAAAAGAAAATACTCCTGGACAACATTCTTCTTGGGGCCTACACCAAGAGAACACGTTAGGTTCTCAAATCATTAATACCTTGGCTCCCAAAACACATCCATGTCCCTCCCCCCGTTTGATGATAAGATAAAAAGTTCATATGGCTAGAGCTTTGTATTTGGGAGGTGCAAATAAAAGACAGTACAAAATGTAAAACTATCAGCAGAAGTGCGTAGCTCACAATCGAAATTGAAAAGTCAAGCCAGAGATTTACTCCTTGGAAATCTGAAATCTAATGCTTATCATCTCATTTTCTTACACAGCCCCTTGAATGTTTCCAACGCCAAGAGGGGGTAGTACCGGCCACCTTGAGAACCAATGCCCCATCCTACATCACTTTAGTGTAAAAGTGATCTGAAAAAGGTACTGGGCAGATAATCCCTTTTTGGTCAGAGCAAGCTTTAAGTCCCATAGTTACAATCTTGCATGGACCAAAGTGCATAATCTTCTCTCAAAATTCCACTTTCGGTTTAGACTTGCACTATCAGTTACTTTGCACTATCACTTCACACTTCACATACTTCAAGTCGAGTTCCTTTTCTTTGGCTTACTGACTACCTTTTAAGAATCGATGTATACATAAAATACAGTAATCATTTACTATTTTCAGATATTTGTGTAGGCCTTATCGTTTTAACTTTCAGCTAACGGAATTTTGGTTTCTGTATCAAGTTGATGTAGCAATCGATGCATTACATTTTGTTTGACGGGACAAGCCTTTCTGCAATTTCTACAAACCGTATTAAGGCGATCTTAAGAAAACAATCAACTTATACTCGACACACGGTTAACGTGAAACTTAGCTTAGCTTACCTGATGTAGCTTAGCTTAAAATGTTAGTTTTTCTTTTGACTCAAATCTCTACATTTTTACGTATAGAGTACCGTATTTATCATGTCAACGACGTTTTAACATTACACTATAATGTACATTATATATATATACATATATACATATATATATATATATATATATATATATATATATACATCTATTGCCATGTGTCCGCTGATGTGTTTTTCGATAATACGTTTTTCAAAATATACAGTATTGTAAGGTTTGAGCGAGTTGAAGTCCATCGGAATATTGCTTGTCCTGAAAAATTACAATTCGCTTTGAAACTGGAATTTGGGGCAATTGTAATTTAGTTGTTGACTCGTCTAACAGAGAGGATTAAATGGAGTAAGTAACAAAGGTGAAGCGTAATTAATAACATATAAAGTACGTCGTGGGTTATGACAAGATCATTCATTTTAACAGGTTATGGGCGTATAGTTAATAACGCTATTAGTAATAAACGGGAAGTCGTTAAGACACAAGTGCCGCAACATTTAACAGGATATAAACAGTAAAGCTGGTGCGGGGTTGGTTACTAGAAACCTTGATGTTCTAGTACCCGATCCATTGGATAAAGTCAGTTTCGAATAGAACACTAGAGAAATAGAAAAGTATGTCACCACCGGGGATCGAACCCGTGAACCACGCTTTTGCGGCGTGCGCTCTACCAACTGAGCTAGGTGTCCTCCGCTGTTAACACACTTTTATTTCCCCAGTCGCCACATTAGCTCCCAATCATCCACCGGTGGACATCGACATCCAGCTTTATCCAGATCCCCGGTGGTGACATACTTTTCTATTTCTCTAGTGTTCTATTCAAAACTAACATTTCAAATCCTCTCTTCTCGATAAAGTCAGTTTCGTAGAATAAATACCATTTCTAACTCGATTTAGGAGTGTGACATAGAAAACTTATAACCGACTCTTAGAACTCTACCACTTACTAAACAGGATATGTGTGTGCCCTAAGATGATGTTTAACTTAAGCCTCGTATGGCTGGAAGTCTGTGTTTTGTGGTGATTTGTAGATAATATTCATCTCATTTGTGTGGCATTGTTTCCGTAGCAACCCGATGGTGAGAGGCTACTTCAAGAACTTGTTACAGATATAAGAGATTCGTTGACAGAGGTAAGTCTAATAATATTCAATATGAATTCTTTAGATAAAAATGCAACTTCTTATGCTACCATTTTCTTACAAAGTTTAGTATTTCAAGTCAAACAGTCATCATCTCTTGACTAGCTACCATGCTACTTTTCAGTTCTAATGATACTATTAGTGTTTATTCGGTTAAGAAAAAACCCCGTACCTAAAATGATCATAGCAACGATGAAAGTGATGATGACGATAATGATCATGATAAAGAAAACGACTACTACCACCACCACCACCACCACTACTACTACTACTACTACTACTACTACTACTACTACTACTACTACTACTACTGCTACTACTACTACTACTATTGCAGGTGATGCTGCTGCTTCTGCGAGGGCCTACTTCTTCCGCTACAACCGATACAGTTTAGTTGACAATCAAAAAAATTGCTTCGGTAATGGGGTACATTCTGTGTCAACCAATAGCATACAAATATCAATAAAGAATACTCCAAAAGGGCAATTAATGAGAGTTTTTATAAGCGCAAGGAATTAAGGCCGACACAAACAACATTTCATGGCCATCTAATATATCGTTATTACAGATTAGATTTTTCTACTTGATGGTAAAAGATTTTCATAATTGTGGAAATGAGTCATACCGTTGATATAGCCACGGAGAAAAGTTCAGTTCTGTTGCGTTCGCAAAACACAAATTTTCACAAAGACGACAAATCTCGTATCTAAAGGAGTATTCATTAAGATTATAAGAAGCAGACAGTGTAACCTCTTTTTCACCTGTGTCTAGTAAGAAAACCTTGTCATAATGCGTTACGCTGGAATTGTCTTGTAGGTCGTTCCGCTGATTGAACGATCATGCACTCATAAGTCTAGTCGATGAGACAATTCCTCACTATCCGTCAATCGTCCCACGGAAACCTCAGGCCAACATAGCAATGGAACGCTGCATTATCTAAGAAGCTTTAGGGGTTTGTCTAAGTTAAACAAAAATTTTCTTCTTTAGTTTAAATCCTTCCCACGAAATCAGTAGAAAACAATAAAAACATTAGGTGAAGCTCAGGTTTCACGAAGGGCGCACCAACAAATACTCGCTGTTAAAAACTGCATGCTTGTAGGTTTAAGACCTTAAAAATCACCTTTAGAGGTAATATTAATACCAGCAGCGTGTCAGAGAACTGTGCTTTAACAAATGATAAAATCTCAGAAGTTGTACGACATACATAGAAAGGTCAGGGAAAACAAAGGGATTTTTCTAGCATAATGTATTCTTTTCCATGGAATATATACGTAATACCAGATGAAGATAAAGAACTACTCAATGAATTGTAGAAAGAAAACTAATACCTACCGGCAAGATGAGCTCCGTTTCTACATCACAGGGTAAGTAAGAAATCCAGGATCAAACTTGTACAACAAAATTTATTTCGGTCTACACTTGCCGCCACGGTTTGCACAAAGTACGTACGAGGAGCCGACAGGCCGGCGGATGAAAACATGATACCAGCAGAAAAGAAAGGGGCAGCTAATAAAGGATTGCCCAGTGGCTATTAGGAAAGTCAGCTAGAATATACACGGCACCAACAAGCTCCGAAAAGTCTCTTTCTTCAGGTTCATTAGTAACGACACGTTCCAAAGGTATACTTTGCCTATCACCACATCAAACGAGGCAGGTATCATAAAGCAAGTGACCATAGTCGAAATGACAGCTCATGATCACTAACACTCCACACCGGTGGAATGAAAAAAAGAAAAGCGAGAGGAATTTGAAAAGCTGATAAAACAAAACAACGGCAATATAGTGTGTACAAACTTGATGGACTCTTGTATAGAAGAACTCATTCTGAGAAGGAATTACCGGTACGATGGAGCGAATTTTCGGTGATTTTAGAGAGGGAAAAACAAATGCTTTGAAAGCTTTTATGACAAAATTATCGAAATATTTCAGTGTTTCTTGGACAAATAGGTTTAGGTTTTACTGATGAAAAAGTCCATGAAGTAGTTACCATAGTTTGTTTATTTCCCTACTCGACTGGTTAAAAAGCAGGTCCGAAAAGGCAGTTTTTAAAGCATTTAGAAGGTCCAAAATTGGAATACTCCCCAAGCTGTTAAACTCGAACATCACCAATAAAAATTACCCAAACCAAAATTACCCTGCTTTAATCTTAGACGTAACAGCAGCGCATGGCCGATTCTAAGTTAGTGGATAGCCAGTGGATCGCAAGGGGGCGGTTTGAAAACTGGTCCGAAATGGCAAGTCAGAGGCAACTAGACGATCAAAAATTGATATACTCCCCAAGCTTTTTAACTCGAATTTTACCGATAAAATCAACGATGAAACAAATTATTGCTTATTTTGATCCGAGTAGTAAAAACGGGGCATAGCAGGTGCATATCCATGCGGAAATTAGGATAGTTTGACTAGCCGATTATGAAAGCACCATCGCAAGGGCCAGCAGCGTATCAGGAATCTGCTAAGGAAAATATTTTCCCATAAACTGCTAAGAACGGAACTCGTTTTAGTCATCTTTGTCACATTATCTCATCGCATCTTACACATTTAGGCATGTGACTGTGGCGATGTAAGGAGTGAAAAGTTTTTTTGATTTTCCTTATCTCTTTGACTACAATTTGTTTGTGTTCAAAATTAAAGGTGTTTCCTTCTCTCCCACTATGTTCAGTGATTTCACGACTCGTTTACACCTCCTTTTGCCACGGTTTTCTTTGTGTTTGTTTGCCCTCTGGCATAGACACCATTTTGACTTGGCAATGTAAGTGGCTGGACACATTTTTTGCACTTTATCTTATACACGATGCTGTTAACTGCTGTTGGTGGGAAAGGATCTATTGGTTTTTGATTTATGGCTTTCTGACTCTAGCCGACGGGGGTGGGTTGGGAGGAGACACATGCTTAAAACAAGTTAATAAAAGGCGTATAAGCAACAATAGAAATACAACACAATACACAACAGAGTACATTCTATGCGCAAAATATAGACCAAATCTGATTTTATAAATGTAAATATATTTTGTTGACAGCATTGGTAGTTTGTATTATGAACTAAATTTCTCTTTTCTGAGTTGTGTGCATTCTGTCTTCTTAAATCAACAGTCCTAATTGCATTAAAACTTTTATATTTTGCTTTGCTTTTTTGACTCCTGAGTATACCCATAAATTTAATCAGCCTTAAAATGTCAGTTGATTGAGGCATATAGCTTCAATTTTGTTTCAAAAAAATTGTGTTATTAAATGGCGAAAATTTGACAAACATTTAAAAACATGATCGACAAGCTCCCGGTTTAATATGGCTTTACTGGGGCATGACGATTACATGCTTTGATATATAAATATATTTCTATAAAAAATTTTCTTACTTGTATTTTCACATTTTCGTACTCCCAGTGTATCAACCAACTCATTAACTTTGTCTAATTTTTCCTGCTTTGACATTGTACTTGGGAGTCTCAGTTCAGCAGCAAACTATTTCCAATAAAAAGAATAACAAATGTTAATAAGTGAAAATATAATTTCATTACAACCTGGGCATCATCATCATACTGTGAACCTACGTCTCAAAGAGATAAGTCAAGCAACTTTTCAGAACGGTGCTACGACTTTTAATGATGCGACAATTCATCACCTCAACAATTCATGTTACTCAATAACACATTGGTGCGATGAATTGTTTGTGTGATGAATAGTCTTTGTGATGAAAAGTCGCAGTCAGTGAGTCAGTGAGTCAGTGAGTCAGTGAGTCAGTGAGTCAGTGAGTCAGTGAGTCAGTGAGTCAGTGAGTCAATGAGTTAGTGAGTCAGTGAGTCTGTCAGTGAGTCAGTCAGTTAGTCACTCAATGAGTCAGTCAGTCAGTGAGTCAGTCAGTGAGTCAGTGAGTGAGTGAGTGAGTGAGTGAGTCAGTCAGTCAGTCAGATAGACAGACAATCAGTCAGTTTACCCATCTGCCAGTTAGCTAATTAGTTTGTCAGTTACTTTACAAAATATGTCATCTTAACAAACTTTCACATCACCTTTAGAAAAATCCCGGATGTCGTACCATGGGATCAATAAATTTTTTCTAGTGGACCTGATCAAAGTTACTTCATTAAACCTACACAACATCATTTCCACAAATTTGCAATAGTGGAGGCTTTTAAGGGCTAACCTGTTGCCTTATATAATTCTTAAGACGACTCCGTAGATATCCATTTGAACACTCATTTGGTGATTAAAATCAGACTTAGGTAACTCACTGTGGTCAAGAGGCTTATTACCAATTTCCACCAGTTGCTCTACATTAGAATATACATCGTATATACATTTCTACACGTAATAGGAAGGCTTAGACATATCGTATATACATATATGTAAAATTCTAAAGGAGATTCAGTAACGAATGTATATATTTCAGATAAGAAACATTATAAATAACAATCCTTTGAGCTGTGCTGCCATTCATCAGGTCTTAGGATAAGACCAACATAGGTCTAAAGCTTGTACTTTTATTATCTTAATCGTGTTTTTGTGAAACCTACATCTTACAGGACTGTTGCTGACGCATTAGATCTGTGCGTGTATGTGTGTGCGTACGTGTGTTTATTTATTGATAAACGTACAAAGACGTATGTTCTTTTCAAATATCTACGTACTGGCTATGATCCTTTATGAATTTAACTTTTTATTAAGCATATTTAACTTCATTGTCAAGTGTATGTTTCTCTATCAAGTTATAAATCGTTACCTTGTTTTGAGCTACCATTCGAGAGATACATCTTCCAAGTTAAGGGACAGTTTGTTCTTATTTTTATATTGTTTCAGGGATTTCACAGGGAACCAGGCTCGAACAAAGTTGTGAATTGGAGGGACGCTGATTGGTGTTAGTTAAACATACAATATCGATTCTAATTGAAGCAAGTCAATAAACACTAAACACATAGAATAACAAAATGACCAATGACGTTACTATCTGAAAGGTCAAGTTAAATACAAATTAACTACAGCAATCAATACAATATATGCCAAATACAATAACAAACTCTTATGTAAATAACGTCCTCCAAATGTCACAACATATGTTGACTTGGTTTGGTTTACAAACCAAAATGAAAGATCGAAGATAGGTAGTGTTGGTGATATCTTCCTCTGGAAGAACTCAACGTGCCTGCTGGAACAGAGCCATATCTAAATAAAACGCATAGTCGCAAGGAGAAGCGAATGTAACACTCGTCTGAACTTCATTAACCTCAAACAAATTCTAAATTTATGAAGCACAAAGGGAACTGAATACAGGAAGCAAAAGTGCTACAACAGGAAAAGCTAGTGACACGAAATAACTAGTACAAACAAACGAAAACGAGATTACCAAAACGAGGGTGTAATATTAAAACTGCAAATAGCATAAATAGCCAAGAGTGACTTTTAATGTAGCCTAGAGAAAGACAAAAATCAAACTATTTAGTTTAATGGCAGATAGGAGAAGCAAAGTCCCCCCAATTCTCTATCAAACCGGGAAACCTCGTTATCCCATGACAGCCTTGGTTACCAGGTGGCAACCGTATTTGTCGTGACCTACAAAGATTTGATTCCTTCAAAACGAAACTAGAGCAATGCATTTTTCAATTTTCTTAGCTTTTCCTCTACATGACAATTGAACAACAACTGAATATTTAACTAATTACACTTTATTATATACTGTACATAAAAATTACGTCATACGACCATAACGGAAATTATCATAGGGAACCGTGACAACCTAATAGTATTCATAATCCATTATTTTTTTAATGCCACTGGGAAAATGCCGACACTATTGAGTACTAAAGTGTGACGTCACGATTTAATGAATATCAAAAACTTGATAATATTTTCAACTGATTGCTTTCTTCTTGTTGTCATAGATAACCTATCCAAATTTAAGAACCATACCTTGAGCAATCGATGAGATACGTCCTCTCAAATCGTTCCTATCAAAACCTTGTTAAATGAACCCAGTTCATAATTTTATGAACTGAGCAAAATTAACAGTGTTTTCTTAAGGCCATCGCGAAGTTACTGAAAATAACCTTGTGCAGATGTCGCAAAGTACTTAGCATACTAACCCAGATAAAAAATGCACAATAAGACCTACCTCCACATAGTTTCTTTTCACATTGATCGCTAAGGCAGCCTAAAATGGGGGAAACGAAGTAACTTCAGCACGATGTTATTAAAAAACGGTCAAAAGTAAGTAATAATTGTACAAACTCAGAACTTAACAATAACCAAGAATCCTCTATCAGAAGCTCAGTCAAACTAACGTCAAACGTAAAAATTATTCTCGGCCAAAGGCAGATATTGACTCTCATTACCCTCGATGAAATTGCAGAGTCAAGCTGAATGAACATTTAGGGCTGATCCTCAAAATGCACGGATTAAAATCCTGGAGACGAGTACCTGCCTTGCTTGCTGTCACTCCGTGATGTACATCAAATAAAGAACGTACTGTAAAGGATTTTATACTGTATCTCTCTAAATCAGGTATGTATCATCGAGAAGAGAGGATTTGAAATGTTAGTTTTGAAAAAAATTATAGAGAAATAGAAAATACGTCACCATCGGGGATCGATTAGGTCCCGTGAAGCACAAAAGGGTTCATACCGTGCCACTATAGTGTCCAAGTCTATTGCAGCGAAAAGAATACTCGAACATCTGGACCTCCAAGCTCTTAGATTATCGGTATCAGCATATCAGAATACGTACCTGGAGAGTCGATACAAAATCACTTAAATGTCTTATTTCTCTCCGTGTGTAACCAAGAAATCGAGTCTGTAGATTGACACCCTTTCGCTCTACAAATGACATCAATTCTTGGAAGGTAATCTGTAATGAGAGCAGAGAATTCCTCTTCAAATACCGATTGTAATGTGTAGCAACATATCATTTATCACAAGCTAATAGCATCCTCGTCTCACAACCTAAGCTGGTTAGTTCTATGTTTCGAGACGAATGAATCACGAAATTAAATTATAAAACAGAAGAAGCATTCCTTTCAACAGCAGATGCTACAAATTGCGTGGTCAACACTATTTCGAACCCATTCTAACAATTACAACTGTTGCCTATATTAACCATGAGCACATAAAGTTAAGATTTGGTTAGCATTACGTCTGTTACGTTCGTTTCTGTTAACACAACTGGCAGATAAATTACTGAGGAGACATACATATATACATACATGCAACATACATACATACATACATACATACATACATACATACATACATACAAACTACATACATCCATCCATCCATACATATATTCAACATACATACATACAACATACATACATACATACAACATACATACATACATACATACATACATACATACATACATATATTCAACATACATAGATACATACATACATACATACATACATACGCATACATACATATATATACATATCTTGAAACAGCATTTTTCTTTTTTCGTTAGTGAACATTTGCATATAAAAATAAACAAGAATTCATAAAACGCCTCGTTTATCTATTGAATACAAATATTTGATGATATAGATGTCTCCATAAATTAAGAATTTTGTTATCAGATTAAAATTTATCAAATGAAGCAATCAATCGAAGTATTTTTGTGGCTATTGAAACAGAATTAATGTCGATAACTCCATCCGTAGAGCTGCAAGCTCTTAATCCAGAAAACAGAGAGCAAATAAATGATTTTGTGCAACTTTACAGATCATAGAAGTGTTGGCTGTCTAAGTTGTGTTGATTCTTGCTGTTCATCACGCATCGGTCTCAGCTGGGTGTTCTGCAAAAGGAAGATACTTAATGAAGGAGCTTGCATTTCTGTTTGAAAAGAGATTTCAGAGCAGTTGTTTATGACGTTACCAGCTTTTCGAATTATCACGAAACCTTCCAAATTTACATTCATGCTGGGTTAAGATTAACACAGCTAACACGTGAATCCAAACCTGCAGTTGATAGCAAATAAGGCCCCGACTGTTGAAAATAGATTCTCCTTCTACAAAAAAAAAGCAACCCTCACTTGAAAGGAAGGCTGCCATCCTTACCATGTTTAAAAGCCCTTAAGAGGCTTACATTCTACGTTGATTTTCAGTTTGCTCTCTATATCTTTCACCGTAAAAAAAAATCAATCGGTATTACTGTTAACCGTACACAAATAAAAACCAATTCAGATCGAAGAAAGCGGAAAACATGAAACGAAATACAAGCGATGTGACGGGGATCATACCGTATTTCCTCTAATTATAGATCCCTCCAATTATAGACCCCCTTTTGCATCATATCAAGCAATTATAGACCCCCTTTTGCATCATATCAAGCAATTATAGACCCGGTTCTCAAATTTGGAAAGGTTGTCTATGTCAACAAGAAGAAAGTGATTAGTCAAAAATATTATCAAATTTCTGATATTTATTAAATCGTGACGTTACACTTTAGTGC
Source organism: Alatinidae sp. Z8VKAUB7J3 (assembly GCA_010016025.2). Lineage (NCBI taxonomy): Eukaryota > Metazoa > Cnidaria > Cubozoa > Carybdeida > Alatinidae > Alatinidae sp. Z8VKAUB7J3. The sequence goes on along the minus strand of JAAAKM020073195.1, from coordinate 116,832,604 downwards.
ACATATTGAAACCCAAAAATTGAAGTTGCCTGGTCAGCGTTTTAGATATGATTCTGAGTGCTGCCAGATTCATTTTCTCTTTCCCGCCTAAATCCAGTTATAAAAGCAGCCCAAAACCGCCTAGAAGTATATGCTACGTCACTACACAGGCCCTCTGCTAGAGATTAAGACGCGAGGATCGATTGATCTGTTGTCTCTGTTAGCTAACTCGACTCCAGTGAAGAGTGAGTAATTTGCGATACTGGTGTCGTGGGTTAGAGAGAGAGAGAGAGAATGTTTGTCTAACTGAGTCGATGCTGGGCGCTGTAGGTTGAGGAGCGTGTTCAAATTTCGGGTCAGGAATTAACGTGGTCGACTGAAGATATAGAATGAAACGCTCAATGCTGAAAGCGTAGGGTCACGAAGAATCGAACCCTTCAGTGTTGCAACGTGATGTGCTACCATTACACCACGGTCCCTTACCACTGAGGCATAGAAATTTTGGATGTCATTTTTTTCGGTTGACGTCTCCACAAAGTGAACTTCGTGTAGAATTTCAAAGAGACAGCATGAGAATACGTTGTCTCATTATCTTTTAAACTGTATCCGTGATTGCGACGGTTATTCGATTGCAATGGTTATTCCATTCCGACGGTTATTCGATTGCAATGGTTATTCGATTGCAGCGGTTATTCGATTGACGCACTTATTTGTTTTTGGCGGTTATTCGATTGCAATGGTTATTCGATTGCGATGGTTATTCGATTGCAATGGTTATTCGATTGCAGCGGTTATTCGATTGGCGCAGTTATTTGTTTTTGGCGGTTATTCGATTGCAATGGTTATTCGATTGCAATGGTTATTCGATTGCGATGGTTATTCGATTGCAATGGTTATTCAATTGCAGCGGTTATTCGATTGGCGCAGTATTTGTTTTTGGCGGTTATTCGATTGCAATGGTTATTCGATTGCGACGGTTATTCGATTGCGGTGGTTATTCGATTGCAGCGGTTATTCGATTGGCGCAGTTATTTGTTTTTGGCGGTTATTCGATTGCTGTTCTTATTTCCAGGGCCTTAACAAGGTTTTGGTATTTAGCGCTCCCTTATTATACCACATATGTAAGTAGAACCAACCTTCCTAAACGTTTCACTTATTGTTAGTCTCTTAGCTTCCAGGACCAAAGACGTTGTATTGCACCGTTTATCGCACGTTTCTCAGTAACTCGCCCCAGCCCTTATAGTTCATCCTTGTTACGATTCATTGACTAATTTCCCCCTTTTCTTGGATTCTTTTACAAAATTAAAAAATGCCAATGCTAGTCAACAATATGAAAGCTATATTTATTAAAAAGCACTTAATATGCGGGTGTTTTAGGTATGCCGGAGCATAGCTGTAAGTATTTTATATTCATATTAGTTCGTTACATCAGCCTTAGATTGAAGCGAAGGCTATCACATTTTAAAATTTTGACATTAAAGTTTGGTAGTAGCAGTTAAAGAACCTAATTTGGATTCAACCCTACTTTAATTTTTCACATTTTATATCCATGTCCTGCATGCTGATGATTCTTGGATCCATTATGTCCGATTTATTGGACTCATAGTGGTCCTATTCTAGTTTCTCACGTTCACTTCATCTTGACCGCCTTTTTGCTTTAGACCAATTTCCGCCTTTTCTTGGATTCCTTTTTGCCATTCGGGTCTTTCGTAATGGCATGGAGTGAGATGACTAATTTGCAAATGGTTCACGTAACCTTCGATCTTTTCATAGAGGGAAGCGTGGAAGAAAGTCTTATTAAAGAAGTTGATGGCAAATATTATCTCGTATTGCCAGAAGGAGAGGATACACGTAAGTATTTCTGATATATTAAAATGTGTGTGTGTCTTGAGGACCGACCGTAGGTTTATGACATCGTCCAAAATTGCAACTTTTCAGACCCTTCTTGTCGTCAAGAAGAACAGTAGCTTCCATTATTGGATAACAAAAGATCCCTTATCCCATATCACCCCTTATCCCATAGAATCCCTTATCCCATATCACCCCGTATCCCCTACCACCCCCTCCCCTAATTTTGGCAACTTCATAGACGTATTGCTCTCTATAATTTCAACGAATTAAACGACAGAAACTGAAGCTAGTTACAAAGGATACGTCTGATTTGCGCGTTGAAATGAGCATGAAATGTAGGACGGTTTAATAATAACTGTTATTTTACTGATGTAATTTTGTCTTCTTGGGACAGTCTCCCCACGAAAAAACTTGTTGAATCATTCCAGTTCTGTGCACTCATTTTACCGCTGGACGGCTCTGATGATGACCAAATACATTGTATTAAGGAAAATCGACCGTGCGAAAAAGGTATGCAACACCTCAAGGAGCAACTCGGCACTCTGAAAGAGCCTTTTCTTGGAAATCGATTTGTAACCACAGAAACGGATCGCGAAATGTGCGCTTCTGAACATTTACGTATTGACAATGATTCAGACTCAGATATCGAGGTCTGTTGAATTTCCACTCAATGTATGCAAACTGTTTTTCGTTTTGGCTGCAATTCAGTGATGAATAGGTATTGGTGTAAACTATAAATGTAATGATGAAAAGTATAAATGTACTTTCATAGTTTTTCTTGAAACTGTATATGCTCTTTTTTTTTCAAAACTTTGTTCTGGAAATTAAAGACCCCCTCTAATTATAGACCCCCCTTTTGGAGCCCTCAATTAATTATAGACGGGTCTATAATTAGAGGAAATACGGTAGTCAATTATGTAGATACGGTAGATTTTTGCCCTCATGTGTGTGATCCTTATTCAACTTTTCACGAAATTGAGCCTGCAGCTCAGACTCCCCCGTTTATTTGGACCCCCCGTTTATTCGGCACTCCGTAGTAGGTGGGGAAAATTTCCCAAACTCTTAGAAAGCTGTTACACTACAAGCATTTGTTTGATAAATAATATTTGTGACAGCGTAACCCTCAAACGATTTAGCCAGAGAAAGATGCTAATTACAGGATGGGTGGTCCTTTGTTTTGGCTAGGTGCGGTTTAATTCCAAGGTAATAAAAGCTATTCAAAATAAATACCAATAACTATAAGAGTCCTAACTTATGTAAATATAATGAGATCACATAACGACATGTTTCAAACTTTAAACCCTTTATATAAAGCCAGATAAGTTTTCAACACATGTGTAACGAGCTTGTGACTCTAGAGTACCAGTTTCACCTTGAAACGGCAGCAATTTGTAAGGATTGGGACCCCCTTTACAAAAATAGAGTTAAAAATTCAATAGATAAAACTGACAGTCGATAAATTCGACGGTCTATTTGTATATGAAACAGCGACTCGGTGATTCATTGGATGTCTGAGAATTTCAGATTATTTTTGTGTACTGAAACATTTGACCGTCCTCTTTGTTAATATTCTTAGGTTCTATTTGTCACAACTCTTTATTGTTTGTTTTACTGCTCTAACATTTCACCTTTTGTGGATCTTGGAAAAAATCTGGGCTACTCACAATTTCGAAATGGCCTCATTAGGTGGTTGAGCATGTCTTGAGGCGTGCTTCTCCACCTTGTAGTCCAAGAGGAGAGCCACCACCCTTTGGTGCTCCATCTACCTATTACCTATCAGGTAGTCTGTTTGTTCATTTTACTGTTTGGTAGTTTAAGTTGTGATTATATGACTGTGATATACTAGGTACTGTTAGGATATTGCAGAATTTACTATTTTAATTATACTTCAACTAGACCCATCAAATGATACATAATGCGTCTTTCCCACATTAGGTTCAGCGGCAGTTAGACGTTGATATTCTTATAAGTGGACACACTCATAAGGTAAGGAACGTATATGTTATTTTAAGTTCCTACCCCCTGTACTTCCTCTTGCACTGCTATAGATTTCAAAGCACCTCTCTTTAGAAGAGGATTAGATAGGGGGTCGTAATGTATGTCGAAGCAAATGACAAATATGCAGAATTATCATACACTTCTCATGCCATAAAGAGGCTTGGGTCTGCGTGTATTGACAGCTATTGAGTAAGCCAACAAGAGTTGAAACCCTGTACATAGAAAGATATGTGTAAATGGCGTTAAGGGGTCAATTGTTATGCTTTGTTGGCATACAGGTGCTACTAACCGTAATGGTCTGTAAATATCCGTAGTGTTCAGGCTTGGGCACAGTGAAAAGCAGCAGATACCTGGCCCACATGAAAAAGTTCGGTGTCCGCGCCAAAAATGGAAAATTCACGTAGACTGATATGTCAGAGACCCTTTCCCCATTTGCGGATGGGCCTTGCGTTTATACGAGACCTGATTGATCTATACTCATTTTTGGATTTGCTACTTGTACCGTTTAGGCCGGTAATGAAACTGGACAAGTTTCATTCAGATCCCCGGAGAATCTCATGTAAACATGTGGCTCACACGCATTGACATTAAGACAAAAACCTGCTACTACGAGGTAATCTTGACGTGGTTTGCATTCATGTTCTATTTTGGTTCGAATATTGACGGTTTGGTCATTGCAACCCATTATAGGTTGCTCAGACTACATTTCCTTCTTTAAGTTTCTACTTTGCTTATTAGAAATGGATAATTACTTCCAAACGGGATCCGCCTTTAACACGATAAACCATTAAGGCGGTCCCTAATTAAAGACCCTTGATGAGTAGTTGGCCCGGTACTATAACTTACCTTAATAAATAGAAATACCAGCCAACGGGTAGTTGAGCATCTAAGTGTGGTGCCACTAAACCTGGGCTATAAGCCCTGATGCGTCTTAAACTACCCAGTGCGAGCCCATCTCATAATCATGGGGAGCGTCTGGGGTCAATGAGAAATGAGGCTTTACCTAGTCCCTGCCAAGACTTCGAGAACCGAGACCACTGAAGGCTCCATTGTCCTTAAAATGGGTCTACTGTTTCGAAGATTACCCCAAGGGCGCTGCCCAAGAGTCTCTCATAACTACGGAGTCTCTAGTTAATGACAACGAAGGCTATACCAGATCCTTATCAAAAGGATGAGACGAGATATTATCTAGGGCCTAACTGTCTTTTAACTTTAAATGGATCTCCTGTTTGAACATTACCCCCAAGACCTCCATGCCACAGCCTTTCAGAGTAAGGGAGTGGGTCTCTGGTCAATGACAATAAAGGCTACACTAGATCATTATCAAAAGGCCCAGACGAGATATCATCTAGGGCCTAACTGTCCTTTAAATGGGTCTACTGTTTAAAGATCCGGGGGTGAAAGAAGAACCGAGACCGTGTTTATGGCTTACTAGTACTAGCAATAATCGGGGGGGGGGTCATGGTTGGCTTCCCTACTTTTACAAATTTCGGGTGCTACTCTATATCTGTTACTTCCGCTGGGACAAGACCCATAAACACGGACTTGGTGAGTAAAATTTCAAGACATACAACTCTTTCCCCCTTACCCAAATTAATATCAAAATTAGTAGATGCAAAACAGAACTATGAACTTAAACTAATTAGAAAATCAGATAAATACCCTCGGACTTACAAAAGAACGTTAAAAATATATAAGATTACATTAACTCTAAGAAGGATAAAAACTCATTACTTTCAAATCGGAATTGAAAAAAAACCTGCGAATGAGCAAAAAGCGTGTGTGACAGTAGAATAAATAGTGAGGTATGCCGGGGTAATGCTGGCAAACTTAAGTGGTGAAGGATTTTCTCTGTCTGTCTCCTCGTTTCTGTACATTTTCTGGTTTTACTTTTAACACTAATTTCAGTGCTAGTTTATATTAATAATTTCAACCCTAGTTTTAGACCTAGTTTATGTATATAGTTTTAATTCTGGCTTTAAACCTAGTTTATGTATATAGTTTTAATTCTAGTTTTAAACCTAGTTTATGTTAATAGTATTAAAATCAATAATGTCCTATTGCCATGCTTGTATGATATTTAAGTATAAAACATTAATTTTCTTCCTCATTAAAATTATGAGATAAGTATCCAATGAGACGCTTACAGACCTCTGTGAGTGCAGAGTGCAAACCAAAAAATAGTTTAAACTCTAATTTTAAAGACAAACTTTATATTAATAGTATGAACCCTAATGTTAGACCTACTTTATGTGAATAGTTTAAAATCTAGTTTATTAACTACGTATTATACAGGGCTGCTCTCTAACCCCAGTGATTTTTAGAGAGGCCTTGTATACAAAGTTACAAATTCAAATTAATGCAAATTCGGAAAGGTTTAAAACATTGTTATGGTACAAGCCTTATTCTTTAACTTTAAATATCCTTCGAAGATTTTACATCTTCACTCAGATTATTCCAATCATTCATAGCTTGGATAGTTAATCTTTGTGCTCTTGAAGATTATGTTTCTTCCACGATCGTCATCAAGCTTGTCCTAAAGATCACAATCATGCGTGCTTTAAAAGTTCAGGTAACTCATTAAGAAAAACAATAGACAAAAGAGGACACATAGTGCTGTCTTGTCGAACTGCAAGGGACTCTTTTCTCAATTTACTTACATGAACGTTTTACTTTTTTTTTTTCGTAATTGGTTTGTTAGGTTTTAAATTTACTAAAGCAAAGTAATGTCGGTAAATTAAACCAATATTGTAAAAAGATGACAATAAACTATTTTTAAGGCAAAGCTTACAACTTGATATGTCATCACCGACATCTATCTCTATATATCTTGCAATGGGCTTCGGAGCATGGAAACATACTGTAAAAATAAAGGATGGAGACATTTCAATGGTCAAGTTACATGTCTTGGAGCTAGAGATTGGAAATTTGCAGCGAGTGCCAAAGTCGACAAAGCGAAGTTCGTAGAACAGCACACAATCGCTTAACAACATGAACCCATCCGCTGACACAAAAGTGACTTGCGCATGCATTTATGATTTGCTCATTGTTTTGATTAAACCTCCAAATTTGATTCAATGGTACCACCCTTTTGTCTGCAAGAGGTCTTCACAAATTTTTGATTTTTAATATCTTTCCAGGTCCAAAATCCCGTTGTAAATTCTCGTCAATTTCTCTGGAATTATTTAAGCTTAAAATTGAAACCCTCTTATAAACACATCCTCGTCGTTTGAAAATAAGGATTCACGAAGCGTCGGGACCATGATTCTTGAACCACCCAATAGTTCCTCTGTGTTGCTCTTATTCCTGTCGATTAACGCTTCTGCGCCAACCTACGCATCCCCCGTCGGCATTTCTCCGAGAAAAGCAACGCCTGCTACTTGCCCTTCACACATTCCTCACGACTTCCTTCCATGTTTTTGTTCGACATGGCGCTGTTCGCAAACCACTGGACCCACCTTACAATGGACCATTCAAAGTTTTATCTCGAAGTGATAAACATTACACACTGGACATTAACATAAAACCCACCCAGTTAGTATCGATTGTCTTAAGCCAGCCTTTCTCGATAACAAACAATTTTTAGAATGCCAATTTGACATAGCTTCCTTGGATGTCACTCAACTTCAAAAATTTCGAGATTTACGTTCCGAACGTCGTGTTTGATGGTTAACAAACATTATTACATATCACTTACCTTACCTTACCGGATCGGATGGGTAGCCCGGGCCACTCTGATTCGCTTCCTCCACAAGTCCCGATCCAGCATTGCTATTTGCAGCTCTTGGGTATTTAGTCCAGAGTCTTTGCAGAGCAAATCCACATATGTTTTGCACGGTCTCCCTAATGGTGTATGTCCATGTGTGGGCTTTCAAAGTAGCAGGGACGAATTAACTCATCTTTACTACAATAGCAATGACCAGCGAACTTCATTCGTCTTTCTACAATATTGTATACTGGTATGTTTCCGTATGGTATGTTTCCGTACAGTTCTGCTTTTGTGGGGTGTTCAGTCCAAGATTTGTTTAGGATCGCCCTAAGTATCCTAGTGAAGGTACCATCAAGTTTTTTCATCTGATCTTTGCAAAGAGTCCAAGTGGTCGATCCATAGAGTAAAACTGTCTCCACCGAGGTCCGGAAAAAATTCTCTTGCGTTTATCTGCTTTGGTTACAGCCCCCCTCCCCCCCCGCATCCAGTAAACACTTGCTAGTCACCGAGCATGTGTAGCAGATGTTTGCAGTTAAGCTATCTTCGCTGCGTCACCATTTGTAGTAAGCATATGTTAGGATGTGCAACAAATGTTAGCAATATCCTGCGAAACTTAGTGTCATTTTTGGAGTTTCCGAAAAATATGTACCTGCGTAAAGTTAAAGTACATTTCCCGCGTGAATTTCCGATTGCTAGTGACATAATGAAAGTTCCTCGTGAACTCGTTGAAGTTGTAATTGTAATTTATAGTTACTTAAATATTTCATTTATCCACATTTTGTGTGTAATTATCCTTCCACTCCCCTTCCCCCGTGCGGAAATAGGCAACTGTTTGTGTTCATACCTTTCCACACTTTTTAGGTGCAGCACTGAATTCGATGCTAGCTTTTCTAACCGAACTCGTACATTCGGGTGCATATGGATTGTCATACCGAAATCTTTTGCAGGTAAGCAATTATCGCACTTTGTTGTAAGAAAGCTGTTGAAAAGCTAGAGTTCGTAAGCTAATGAGATCGACTCAAGTTGTAACATTCGATACATAAGAACGTCGTTATTGAGTCACTAGCATCAACGCTCTAAGTAGTGTTTGGAATTTAGGAATTGACAGTGCCAGAGGCTTTCCTTATCAAGATGAAAATGTATTTTAAATTATTTCCTCGATTACTCGGTCCTCGATTATTCGGTCCTCGATTATCAGGTCCTCGATTATCTGGTTTCGCCGTGAATAGCAGATATCGCTTTTTTATTTTCAGTCTGACAATGAAAGAATTAGATTACTCATCTCATCAGCCCTTCCTTTTATATTTAGTGGGTGGATGTGGGCTGTACTGTCGCCAGATCCACTTAAATTTGTGCTGAACACAAGACAGGAGGCTAATTTGTGCCCCAGTAATGTGATTTAATGCTGGAAAACTTTAACCTTCTTTTCAAATGAATTTTGATAAATACATAGAACTTTTTATTATCCTGCCATTTTCGATTATCTGGCCCGATTTTCAAATCTTCCAGTCCAACTTGACCGGATAATCGAGAAAGTACTGTAATACTTGGTAACTTTTATGAGAAACGATGCGAAGCACGAAATTTTAACGAAGTCCACTGCATAATTTCCTCAGTTTAGATCATTATTTCTACTAGGTATCGGTTCGTTATATTAATATGCTCGTAGTAAGACCGCCATTTGTGGTTTACATCGATTCAGCCAATAGGATGTCTTCGATAGTCGAGTTAGCCAATCAGCGGTTAGTTATTGTATAATCTCCTGATAAGTCGCGGGTAATTTAAATGGATGTAAACAAGGAACTTCGAAATTAAGGTAAAACTGACTCATAGGCAATAATATAGTCTTACGATAAGATATGATGTAATAGTAAATTTTCCTTAGTCTGGGCGTTGTTAAAGCATTCTAGATATCATATCTATCGACCATATTGCTCGAGATAGACTTGGTCGAAGTATCCAACTATCGTGGATATGCTGTATCGAGATCGATCGTCGTGTTGTATGATTCTTTGGGGATTCATAGGATAAAATCGAGGATATAGTTATAGTCATTGGAGTTTCCATTTTGTATTTCTCATTCTCCGCCAAAAAATATTTGGATATCATCGTTCCACCGAGTACAAAAAAATGTTAGTCAAAACAGTCAATTAAATCCTTAATGATATAAATTCGTTACCATTGCATCCTCAAAAAAATCCCCTCTTATCACAAATCCTTAATACCGGAAGTTTCTTGGAATTTAACAATGTTACAAAGATAAAATCAAATCTTGTTCTTACCAGCCATTTTTTCTTCCAAAGATGGCTAAAAATGCCAACTTTCTCACCTTTGGAAGTTATCACGCTAAGCAAAACTAAATTTGGCATTAATGTAGTGGATATATCAACTAAATATATGCAATGCCAATATATCATTCGAAATAAGTTAGAGAATTCTATTGTACCATACCTAAAACTGATGCATACTCTCGAGTGCCAAATAATCGTACCCCCTCCCCCTCTTATTAATTTTTTGGAATTTATACCATCCCCACTCCTTATTAGGACCCCCCTGTTTATTAATTTGAAGGAATTTCCCCAGTACTTAAAATAAAAGAGGCTAAAGAGTCAAGAGTAATGACATGTCTGACTTCGCAGGGGATTTATCATCAAGGCACTAACTAAATAATAATAATAATAAAAATAATACTTTAAGGAACAGTTTGCTTGCTGGAAAAAAGGTTTAAGCAATCTCTCCCCAAAGATCTACAAATTCAAAATTTTATACATAATAAAGAATTTACAGAATGTTTACTAATTGTTTACATTTGCGTGGCTGAGTGGGTTATAACATCTGTTTCAGCTCTGACAACACTGAATCACAACAGTCTTGTTTACCCAATGTGAGTTGAACATTAGGAAATATATACATAATACATGTCACAGTAATGGCTGAGGTTCCCAAGTGATCAGAAAAGTGTCTTTGAAATTCTATATTAATTCTGGTTCACTTTGCTATCCTGATCACCCATTGGTTACACAAACTTGTACTTATCTCATTCCAAACACCTTCAGATTGTTTGCACCAAGCAGTTCCTGACTGACAGTTACTGGTGTATGCACCTCTCCTCTCTCTCCTCTCCATAGTTGTTACCCTTCGCAGTCTCCTCTTCAGCCACTTAAATTTCCCTCTGCAACTTCAAATACATTAATTAGTTATATACTTACATCACTGACCTTTTCAATACTGCAACTTGTTATTCCAAATTTATGGTGGTAGTTCTTCATTATTTGAGTACCTGGCTCCAAGTTCAATATTATTTCATTCCTTGATCCTTTACCTTATATTCAGTAAAGCATTATACTGATGACCTGGTTTCAGACAACAGACCTCAGTTTACATCCCATGAATTTCTTGAAATTTTGAAGTCATACTTGAAATCACTTGCAATTTATCTCATTCCAACATATCTCACTTTCATCCTGGCCTTATGATAGTGGCCTCATAGAGAACTTAAAGGGTAATACTGTCAAGAGCGCTCTAGTTCAGCAAAACCCAATCCATTCCCACTCTTTTTTGAGTTCCTTCTATATCAATTGTAGCAACTCAAGTTCACCAAACTACTCACAAACCTTTTTTCTTTTTCATGAACGCACTCTTTGTACTCCTGCTCACATTTTTCTCTTCTAATTCTCTGACTGTTTAGGACCATGTTAAGCACCAACGTGCCAAAATGAAACAGTGTGTCTGTGCAACTCATCTTCTTGAGAATTCTTCTGTTTTCCTTGGGTCTCTTGTTTATAAGTGTACTCTAAGTTCACATTTCTCCGAAAGATTCCTTCAGTTAAATTAGATTAGACGACGAAACAGTATGATATTGTGTACTAGTGTGGTTCGTTGATTGGTCATTAGTTTGCGACGCAACACTTGATGCTTTGGGCCTGAGTCGATAACCTAAGGCGTAACCAAACGCGCTGGACTTGCCCATGGTTCCCTTCCAGACAAACAGACGCAGATAAGCAAGCCTTTACCCTAATCGTTGCATGCCAAGCTGATCATGTTACGTGAACAAAGACTATCCTGATTGGCTGAGAAGCAACATTACGACGTGGCATGATTTTGAAAAATGTACTGGTCCGTTTCTTCAGTGGCACAGAAGTGGCACATCGCATTTGCCACTTCGATGAGAAATGCTTAATACTTTTTGTATACTTTTGTACTTTTCTATCGTTCCCAAGTGACATGCCACGTGGCATGCATACCACATATTCCACTTCCGTGTGTAAGCTCCCTTACCGACTTTTTCCAAGACGAATATTTTCCTTAAGGATTTTTTCCAAGGTAGCTTTTAACTATTAGAGATTTTTTCCTTAGGGATTCTTCCTTTAGGGATTTTACGTACATTCATATAAGAGTATTGGGCCCTTATCAACCAACATATAAACCAAAACCTACTTTAAATTTTGGTGCATGGAACAAAAACTGGAGGAAGGGGGTTGCCAAAGCCGTGAAATACTGGAAAGTGTAAGACCGAGCGGACATTATCTTACCCACAGGTCTTTTATTTGCTGACACATTTTATCTGCTTCGAAGAAATCTTTGTACACGATTGTTGTGTAGTCTCTACCGGTTTTGCATTAAAGATAGTAGGATGATTGCTTTGTTGTTTTTAATGCAGAAGTTAAATTTGTCCTTTACAGAAGTATTTATACAGTTTTAAAAACTTTACAAGCAGTACAAATTTCAGAAATTGATTAAAGAAGGAAGAATAGATATGCTAGACAAGTTGTAAATCGGTCTATGTAGATGCTTTAGCAAATACGAAGTAATAATTTGCAAGGATAGATTAGTGATCTTCTAGAACAGTATGTGAATATGCAGTTTCCACTTTGGACAAGGAGTTCAGCGAGACCAATTTCAAAACCCATTTGTCAATGTTTTCGTAATATTGCAACCCTTAGAGACCACAGATCTCAAAAATTGCAAGTGGGTTTCCGGATGTTCTTTCGTTGAACAGAAAGAACGATATAGGAAGAAAAGGGCTGTGTAGTTTTTAACATCGAAAACAGCGATACACTAGATTTTCTACGAACGTGTAAATTATCCAGGAAGGTAATATGATATAAAGGTATTGCTATTTGTGACACAAACATCCCACAAACGGTAGTGAACACAAATAGATATGTGTTTCCCAGATCTGCTATAATGGAAGGTTACTGAAAGTATAGTTATGTTGATACACAACGATTGTTTAGTCAATGGCCTGCAATTATGGTCTCTTGTTGCATGTTGTCCAGGCCTGTTACTAAGATCGAGCTAATAGCACTATGTCTCTAACACGTAAAACGGTAAAGGACACCTGCTCGAAGCACATCGACTCCAATTTCTTAAGAATACAACAGGACACCATACTGGTATTAATCAACACACTGACGTCACGTTAACGTCATCAAAACCAGTTCCATACCTTTTAATTAGTAGCACCACAGAGTAAATACTATTCAGTGCAAACAATATACATAATTAACATCCTTAATTTACAACATTTTAAAATTAATAAAAACATTTCGAAATCTCTCCATGTGTACTGATCTGAGAGTGATACGAACATTACGTCGCTCTTCAAACGACTGTGTTTACATTCCCTCCCTTCGTTTTAGATCAAAAGAAAACAATGAAAAATGTTCCTCTTTCTCATAGGATCAAACATCTCCGCCTTCATGACCTAAAGGGGCCTCCTCGGCGTCAAGTGCTGTTCTATCTTGGAACACCTGCTACAAAACAGTCTCACGTATTAAAGCTTTGACGACAACACTAGGTTAAGTTTTCCGTTTTCTCTCACTTCTTAAATTTTATGATGTTTCTCCTTCTACTATGACTAGAATCTAACTGTCTTTATGTTTCTTCCTATTGTTATAGTTGCTCTTTTGTGTCATGATATTACTTTCAGAAGGACTCTCACTTTGCAAAACAACAACACATAAATGGTCTGATCCATACCTTCTTTCCATATAATGAATTTATCAATCTATTCTGTCCACCTTTTTTCTCTCCTTATATTGCCTGATGTTTCTCCTTCTATTATGACTAGAACTTACCTGTCTTTATCTTTCTTCCTATTGAAATAGTTGCGGTCTTCTGTCATGATATTGCTTTCAGAAGGACTCGCACTTTGCAAAACAACAACACATAAATGGTCTGATCCATACCTTCTTTCCATATAATGAATTTATCAATCTATTCTGCGAGTCGAAATTCACCAGGTCCCGTGTAAACGGATGGATCCGTACCCGTGTAAACAGGGTGTTATAAACACTTTTACTGCAGAGAAATACATGCCGCCAAATTTACGAGCATTCTACCTTTCTTACTGAGTACAACATAGCCAAAGCCTTCAAACTCTCCATGTCGCCAGAAACATGCTTGGATTGAGGGATCAAGGCATTTTTCTCACTGACCCTTACATACTTTATCACTAACCGAATAAACGTGACTAAATCGATCAAAATCGATTAGCTATTCGATTACCGAAGGAATTTTTATGTATCAGATATTTACCGGCCGGACAACAATATCAACAACCTGCAGGTTCAGTATTTAAAAGTCTCTCAATGAATTAGTGTAGACTGGCTATCGATATAAGAAGCAAAAACCAACGAGTAATTTGGATTTCTTCTTTTCAAGCCCTAAATACAGTACATCTTGAAGTTGGGGTAGACTAACCGAATACATGAAGACGCGTGACAGACGATCACCTTACACAGGGAATAACATGGACCCAAGACCCCGTTAAATCTGGGGTCACTGTTTGCGAAGAAAAGCGGATCTTCGAGTCAAATGATAAACGATGATTCGAAGAAACGAGACCTAGATCTAGGGAAGGGAAAGAATAAATGCTACACCGACGAATGTACCCGGGGACGATAGCAAGGCCAACTGTTCTTTGAACACAGACTCAGAATTTATATCCTCACCATGCAGTTGCTACTTCGGCATTGGACGACTATCATATCATTAAACAACACAAACAAGCGAAGATCTACTTCATCATCCATGGATAACAAGAAGATATTATGACAATACCAACTGAACACAAACCGAAGACGATTATGCTTTAAGCAACAAAACAATATTACAAACAAAACCTGTTCTGTAAACCCAATTTCACACATTCTCAATTCTTTAATAACGACTAGCTCCTTAGGATTCTAAAAAATTAAATCTCTTTCAGTTACACGTTTTGAACCCCGTGCTCTTTCAATACGGGGCTTATCAAATCAAATGGGCCGACTTAAAGTGCCTAACTGACGGAATTGCAGGGGTCTATTGCTGTCTATTTTCTAAAACGTACAGGAATTAAACATTTTACTCTGTTAAACTTGCCTATTACCATTAATTTAAACAAGAGACCGGAAGCTGTGGCGAACCATGATCGTCAACGTCCTCGCAGGACAAGACACTTAGAAGAAGAAGAAGATGAGCAACTCTCGTTGTGAATCCTCGTCTACCCCGTGATAGAACTGTTCCTTACTGTTCCTTACGTTGAGTAGTTTCAGGGAATGCCTTGTTCACTAAGCTCAGCAGTTGTTTGGCGAGTTCATCTGGAGAGCCAGTGTTCTTTAGTGATAAATTTAGAAAATCGAGTCTACATGTCCACTCGTTAGTATGTTCATATGTTCCGATCAAAGATGTTTTGACATTCTCGTACGACTTTAAATCGTCTTCCGTAAGGCTGTCCACAACAACGTCGAAAACATTAAATATAATGATAAATATCCTAAGAGAAGATCCCCCTGATCTTGTCCTGTGACCTTGGTAAGTCGGACGTAAATATCGAAACGTTTGAAGTAACTGGTAACTGCCTCTCCACGGCCAGTAAAAAGCTCTGGCTTGTGGGCTACACCACAAACTTTTGTTGTAACTGTAGTAGCTTCTGATCGATTTATTCTGGGCCACTATTTGATATATATATATTTAAGCAAGCGTGCTACGAAAATGCAGCCGGATATCAGCATGAACTAAACTGCCATGTTCGTTCAACTCCTAATCTACTTCAACTGCTGGTCTGTGCTCAGCCACGTGCTAAATCATATTACCGCTGGACTGAACACAGGTGACCGGTAGTTCATGCACAACACCATCCATCCATCCATCCATAAAATATCCATCCATATAATATCCAATTCATCCATAAATATCCATCCATCCATCCATTTATATATCTGTGTGTCCATCCATCCATCCATTTATATATCTGTGTGTCCATCCATCCATCCATCCATTTATATATCTGTGTGTCCATCCTGTCCATCCATCCATTTATATATCTGTGTGTCCATCCTGTCCATCCATCCATTTATATATCTGTGTGTCCATCCTGTCC
>JAAAKM020073195.1:116796063-116816602 GCA_010016025.2 Alatinidae sp. Z8VKAUB7J3 | reverse complement strand
ATCCATCCATTTATATATCTGTGTGTCCATCCATCCATCCATCCATTTATATATCTGTGTGTCCATCCATCCATTGTGTACCAGACCTCAATGACTGTGTGCCAAACCTTAATAGCTGTGGACCAGACTTTGTATCAAACCTTAATGACTTTTTACCACACCTCAATTGCTGTGTATTGGACTTTAATAACTGTATACCAGACCGTAACGATTGTATACCATACTTGAATATGTGAAGGCCTTAATATCTGTGTACTAGACGTCAATGGTTGTGTACTAGACCTTAATAGCTGTATAGTGGACCCGAATAAGTGGTGTACTAGACCCAAAAAGCTGCTTACCAGACCGCAGTAACTGTGTACCAGGACTCCATCAATATTAGTACTTAGTTTCTGGCGGATACGTTGCTCCGTATTTTTCTGTTTGCTGGTAGGACCCTGATTCCTTGTAGGTGGAGGAACTACTTATAAATTCCTCTGCTAGTGTTGCTCTTAAGGGCTCACATGCTATCCTGCGGTCGGCTGGTATCCACTTGATGGAATGACTGAAATGGCAGGTTTGATTTGCACTCAGAACATGTCCATGGAAAAACAGGCGTTTGGAAACCACTTTTTAAATCTAGTGGCATCTTCATTTCCCCTGCAAGGGTGTTGTAGTCTTTGAGCGCTATCGTCTATGGATCTTTTAAGGATTTTAAGTCAACAGATTCGGTAAATTGTCAGCCTCAAAAGCTGGGAGGTCCCTCTTTCAGCTCCAACTCCTCCTCCTGTGTCAGAGTGAATGGTAGTGTGCTTTTATGCACTTATTCGTACGACGCGGTTTCACGAAAAGTAGCTCTTTTAATCATATTATCCCCACTGCGCAATCCTACGGTTGTTCCTGTGAAAGTCAGGGTTTCAGTGGAAAGGGGCATGAAACGCATCCAGCTATCGGTTATTGTACCTGTATAGTCATTTATGGACCATTCATAATCTGCTAAACAGAGAACTCCGGTTTCCATGGCTCTATAGTGGAACAATAAGGACGAGATCAATGTCCTCAATTTCAATAACTTGTTTACCTTCTCTATTTATTTTCTAGGAGAATAGAGGAGTTGAAATGTGAAAATTACAAATTGAAGACGCAGTTGCTTGCATTTTTACACGAGTCGTTGCTGAAAGGTAAATCATGGCACGTTTTATATTTGATATTATATATGTGTGTCTTATTTACTATTATGTGAAATGAGGCGAGGAGCAATATAGAGGACACTTCGTATTAATTCCTGACTCAATAACATCTTGGCTGGCACCTCAATTATTATTAGCGGAACTTTTACACCTTGAAACCTCCTCAGCGTGGGCTGCAAAGAACGCTATATAACTGACTGCGAAGATAAATGCTTGGCTGGAAACTTTACTTTAAACAACAGTCGCAAGCAATAAGTTTACGGTCAAAAGATGTGCAATTGCTTGTGTCATTTTCACTTGCGTTTCAGAAGCCTCAACAAAGCAGTTGCCATTTTCTTTATCTTCCCAGTCAAGATGACACTTATCCGGGTCTTGGCAGTCTTTAACTTGATCATCATAAACTCTCTGAGTGTCTATCGATCTTGAAAATATAAGATCCGGGTTTAGATCAGGAAGAATGTTTGTGTTAGCAAACACGACGTTTTATATTCGAAGAGGGTTACATTCAGGATTGTACGGAAAAGAGAAAATTTGAAAACATCATCAATGTAAGCATACTGTATAGGTAGCCTGGTTCTGTAATTTCTGACCGTTAAAATTTCTATTGGTCGTACGTTATGATAAATAAAGCCTAACACACTCAACCTGGCTTTAATAATTTGTATTGACCTTCTTTACTTGCTTCTTAACTTGGAAAACGTAACTTTTGATGCACCTATTCTTCGTCCCATCTTAGGTAATTTCTTGTAACCACTTACGTCAAGCAAGCTGTTTAATAGCGAACATGTAATTATTTTATTTCTTTCAATTTCCTTTAAACGGTTTGTCAGTTGTGGAAAATAAAACCTTCTTTTACTGCAAGAACTGGACACTTTGCAATCATATTACTCGCCGGAAATTTACCAAGGAAGAATAATCATAGTGAAATATGTCAAGAACAGAGCTGATGCATAGTAATATCACTTTACAAATCCACTTGAAAAAAGATCAGTTGTGAAGAGTAAACTGATAGATGATGATTTTAACTAGGTCGAACATTTATGGCAAGCATGAACCCCATAAAAAAACCAGCTGCCAAAAATCGATGATATTTGTGTATGGCGATGGTATTGTATGGTGATTATTATTTCATGTTTGCCTTTTTCCCCGCATGTCCCATTTCTGATATTTTTAATGGGACACTGATGTCTCTGTGGTAGGGAAGGTGAGTAAATTGGATTGAGAAGGTGACCTCTTAAAGACGCAAATGGAGAGGTTGATCTCTTCAAGATGCAAATTGAGAAGTTGATCTCTTGAAGATGCAAATTGAGAAGTTGATCTCTTCAAGATGCAAATTGAGAAGTTGATCTCTTCAAGAATCAAATTGAGAAGTTGATCTCTTCAAGATCCAAATGAAGACGTTGATCTCTTCAAGATGCAAATTGAGAAGTTGATCTCTTCAACATGCAAATAGAGAAGTTGATCTCTTCAAGACGCAAAAATAGAATTTGATCTCTTCAAGAGGGAAATAGAGAAGGTGATTCCCTCAAGACGCAAATGGAGAAGTTGATCTCTTCAAGACGCAAATGAAGACGTTGATCTCTTCAAGATGCAAATTAAGAAGGTGACCCCTTAAAGACGTAGATGGAGGTCGATCTTTTCAGGACGTAAATGGAGAGCCTGATCTCTTCAAGATGGAAATTGAGGGGTTGATCTCTCCAAGATGCAAATGAAGACGTTTATCTCTTCAAGATGCAAATGGAGAGGTTGATCTCTTCAAGATGCAAATTGAGAAGGTGACCCCTTAAAGACGTAAATGGAGACGTCGATCTCTTCAAGACGTAAATGGAGAGGTTGATCTCTTCAAGATGCAAAATGAGAAGTTGATCTCTTCAAGATGAAAATTGAGAAGTTGATCTCTTCAAGAATCAAATTGAGAAGTTGATTTCTTCAAGATCCAAATGGAGAAGTTGATCTCTTCAAGATGCAAATGGAGAGGTTGATCTCTTCAAGATGCAAATTGAGAAGGTGACCCCTTAAAGACGTAAATGGAGACGTCGATCTCTTCAAGACGTAAATGGAGAGGTTGATCTCTTCAAGATCCAAAATGAGAAGTTGATCTCTTCAAGATAAAAATTGAGAAGTTGACCCCTTAAAGACGTAGATAGAGCCGTCGATCTCTTCAAGACGGAAATTGAGGTGTTGATCTCTTCAAGATGCAAACTGAGAAGTTGATCTCTTCAAGATGCAAATTGAGATGTTGATCTCTTAAAGATGCAAATGAAGACGTTGATCTCGTAAAGATGGAAATTCAGGGGTTGATCTCTTCAAGATGGAAATTGAGGGGTTGATCTCTTCAAGATGAAAATTGAGAAGGTGACCTCTTAAAGACGCCCGCAAAGCCTTAGCAACGACAGGTACGTTTAAGTCTATCTCGTATATGACCTGTAATTTTTATTCCCAGGTCTTGACAAATATTTATTGATAATTATTTACACTACTGTACTTCAGGATGTATAACTCTGCTATGTGCTATGTGCTATGTGCGTTTAGAGTTCGTACCGTTTGTTACATGTAATATCAACACTTGACATCGGGCCTCACTTGTAGTTAAGTTATCATTTGGACACACTCGGTCTGGTTGTGTATTCAAAGTATATATACTCTTGACATTTGACATTTTGACATTTTGTTGTTCATTTGTTATCAAAAATCTTAGAGGTGGTGTAAAATAAAGCTATTTTGAGAGGTGGTGTAAAACAAGAGACAACTAAATACCGGTAGTAAGGGTATTTATGATACCAAACTTTTTACCATGTTAACACCAGCTGTTAGTAACAATACTGTTCTTTGATCTGTTCATGTCGTATATGTACTGGGCCCTTCATTTTAAGAATTTTTTATATTCTTGCTCAGTCAAGGCTTCATTTGCTTACATGTCACAGTTCATGATTACTGGTAGGCATATCATATCACAAGGAATAAAATGTAAGGCAAACAAGAACGTGGTGTATCTTAGGGGGAGGGTGCTGTGTGTTAGGGGATGTATCATCCCCGTGTAATTAACCTGTATATAATACTGGAGATAGCAATAACTTACTTTTTATTATAATTTCTTGTACTTTGTAGGGCACCCACCAGTAGATGGCAGAGGTAAGCATGATAATCGACCACACAAGCTGAAGGATGAGGTACGCCAGGCCATTCAAGACCATATAGCATCATTTCATGGTAGAAAATCCCATTACACAAGAGGGCAAGCACGGAGATTATATTTACCAGAGGAGCTAAACATCTCTAGGATGTATGAACTCTTTAAACAAAAACATCAGCATATGGATGTATCATACGAAACATATCGTACAATCTTTAATTGCAATTTTAATATTGGATTTGGCTATCCACGGAAGGACACATGCTCGAAGTGTGATGAACTCAATGTGAAAATTGAGCATATTGATAGTTTAATAGTTGGAGGAGACAGTGACCACAAGTTAGACCTGCACCAGCAAAGGCAATCCATGGTGGTTGAAAAGGAACTACACCAAAGAGGACAGTAGAGTTAACTCTACCATTAGTAGAATATCAATATGAATCAAGATTCAAGGGTGAAGCCGTTCCTGATGTCGCGGGTCCTGGCATGCCTCTCACCTCTCAACATTGGGGATCTGAGGAACAACTCCGATATGCCACTATTGTAGAGTGTTTAGCTGAACACTATAACATACCCGATCTGAACTGGGTTCAAGCTATCAAGGCATATCCTGCGGGGGGTTTGATAGGGCCTAACTACAGCCCCAAACTTCATCATCTCTTGAAACGGTTTTCTTCAGTGAAAATTCATGCCTGTTACCATGATGCCTTTGGATTCATCGCCAGGGAGTATAACACGGGATGCGGCTATAACTATGTCCTTCAATGGCATCTAGGGCGCTTATGCCCCCTAGTAGGGCAGATCAGTGGTATTCTCTACTGGCTATATCGTAGTTATTGTCGGGGGTTATAAATAGTGGAGAGAAATGTGGGGGGATTATCTGCATCATACGCATATCTCGTTTAAAACATGGAGGCAGTGTTGCGCCACTTATATTACACAGCGTATCAACCCGCAAGTTACGGGGGAGCTTACTCCCTTTATAGAGAAGCCAAAAAACAGCTCCCATCTATCAAGTACAAAGAAGTGAAAGCATGGCTACAGCGGCAGCTCACTTATACCTTACACTATCCTATAAGGAAAAAGTATCCCAGAAGCCGGGTCAAAGTCTATGGGATAGATCATCAATGGCAGATGGATATTGTAGACATGACTAAGTTATCACGATATAACGATGGAGTGAAGTATCTGTTAACCTGTATCGATACATTTTCTCGTTACGCTTGGGTAGTTCCACTGAAAACAAAAACCGGTAAGGATCTTAAAGCAGCTCTCATCTCCATCTTCAACTTAGGAAGATCGGCATCTCGTATACAGACCGATCAGGGTAAAGAGTTTTTAAACCATACAGTGAAACGTTATTTAGATCAAAAGAATATCGCTTTGTTCAACACTTACAGTGATTTGAAAGCAAGCATGGTAGAACGTTTCAACCGTACCTTAAAATCCAAGATGTGGAAGTATTTTACTGCTCAAAATACACATCGATATATTGACATTTTACCTCAGTTAGTGTGGAGTTATAATCACAACATACATAGATCCTTAAGCAAGGAAACTCTTGTTCATAGTGCCTGAAGCACTGAAGATTGACATCCTGCAAGCTGTACATGATAAGAGTGGCCATCAAGGTGTTCCTCGCACTGAAAGTTTACTCCTCCGTCACTGCTGGTGGCCCTTCATGAACCAGGATGTACGAAGTTGGTTGACTCACTGTCAGCGATGCATTCTTGCCAAGGGACCCTATTTGCCGGTCCGTGCACCTCTTGGACATTTGTTAGCCACCCAACCATTGGAAGTTCTTGCCCTGGATTTCACTCTGTTGGAACCCTCCTCCAGTGGCTACGAAAATGTGTTAGTAATGACGGATGTATTCTCGAAATTTACACTGGCAGTTCCCACCAAAGATCAGACTGCAAAGACTGTGGTGAAGCACCTCCTTAACAAGTGGATTTTAGTTTATGGTATGCCACAAAGGATCCATTCTGATAGAGGCCGCTCGTTTGAAGCTGACCTAGTTCAGGAACTATGCAAGGCATATGGCATCCACAAATCACGGACTACAGCCTACCACCCTATGGGGAATGGACAATGCGAGCGATTTAACCGCACCCTTCATGATTTGCTGCGAACACTCTCACAAGACCAAAAGCACTGATGGCCTGAACATTTGAATGAGCTCTGTTATATCTATAATGCCACACCAAACAAAAGCACTGGATATGCACCTTTCTTCTTAATGTTTGGAAGAGAACCATGCCTGCCAATAGACCTGCTGCTTCCTAAAGAAAAAGCACAGACTGACCTAACATGGATTGAAGAGCATCAAGCTCGTTTGCAATATGCTTACCAGCAAGCATCTAATCGTCTCCAGATTGCAGCAAAAGCTCGAAAGGATCGACATGACCAAAGCATTCCAAAGTCGGTGCCAAAGATATCACCTGGAGCCAGAGTTTACCTTCGGAATCGGTCAGTTCGTGGCAGAAACAAAATCCAAGATAGATGGGCAGACAAAGTTTACGAAGTGACTGCATGCAGAGGAGAAAGTCTTTACGAGGTTATCCCAATTAATGGTGGCACAGAAACCAAAGTAGTACATCGTTCAGCCATGCAACTCTGTCCATTTCCACCTGCACAACCAAGACCACGTCGTCGACTACCACCAACACCACAAGTCACCCCAGTCATGGAAGCAAGACCTCCATCAGTAAAAGGATAAAGAGAAATTGTAGTGGTCCCCATGACAACTCTCACGACCTCGTCCTGAGAGTACTTTTCGCGCGAAAATGTGAAGTCTAAAGCTGCGACACGAGCAAAGTCATGGAGTGAAACAGAAACAAACGTTTCAGTGCGTCCAGTAGCTTAACGTTGTGTAATATTCTGTATCTATATTTAAAGTGTTCCATAATGTCATACCTATTTGATGAAGGTATAGTTATTCCGACAGGAGTTGTTGACTCGAATTTTTCGGAGAATCTCCAAAAGCAGTTTCAGGATATTGTGGAGAGAAAGATTGTGATTCAAGAGAATGAACTTTTACAAGAACATGGTAGGTAATCTTGCTGTCACTATGCTTTTTAACAACAAATCATGTGGTAGCATGTCAGAATATGTTTGTAGCGTTTGCATAATAGAGCAGTTATGTATACACAGATAAGGACGCAGACCAAAGCTGAGGTATCGTGGCCTATCTAAAACTGTTGTCATACACATTGTTTTATTTTCATGTAATTTCATATCTTATTACTTTTTAACGATATTCCTCTAATTCTTTTCTCTTTTCTGTGTGCCAAATTTGCCATCGAATACAGCTGGTCAACGGCTGTTCGATTTTTTGTTTAGTGTTGAGCTAAGAAATTTGTAGTCGGCCTCGGTACAATAACGTTGACCAGAGGCATTTGTCCCCTCGTTCCTAAAAATTTTTATCATACACAAAGTTGTATTATCCCAATTACTTACCAAAATTAAAAAAAATGTTGGGGATGCAGTAAAGATATGATCTACTTATGTATTTTTTGTAGGGAATGTAGCCATCCTTGTGATTGATTACTGTAAATAGCTAATGTAAAGATTATGCTTACTAGGATGCTTAAATTGGTACTATAGGTTTGATACCTCTATATCAGACTATTTCCCTGACTCAGTGTCGTCCTGCGCGTATGCATGTAAAATATTGACCCAATGTTGTTACTATAGAGTAACAAGAAATATTGGTCACATTTAATGAGGCATTCACATAAATCATAGCATAGTTGTACCATACCAGATTTATTCGTATACTTATTTTGTTGAAAATAATTGTATTTTAATTGCATTTGTTACATTAATGGTTACTCCTTTCATTGCTTTGCAGGAATGGCTCTGGACGAAGGGTCTGCCATGGACCGTTCGACGACGAAGTTTGAACGTCGTGGTGAAGGCCTGGGCCACGACATTCACGACCTGATCTATATCGCGCGCTGAAAGCCCCGTCGCCCTTTGAATAATTGTCGACCTGTTCAGGATTCGGGTAAGAAGTGGGTGAGCACGCTGTCCAGATAGCGCAGGCCACGTTCGGTGGTGGCGCATTGATCGAGGCGCTGCGGGCGCGGGCGCCGGATACGACCTTCATCGGCATGGCGGGGCCGCGCATGATCGCGGCCGGCTGCGAGGAGCTCGCCCATGTCGATGAGCTGTCGGTCATGGGACTGGTGGAGGTTCTGCGCAGCTACCCTCGACTGCGCCGGCTGCGCGAGCGCCTGGTGCAGACCTTCATTGCCCGGCGTCCTGACGTGGTTGTCGGTATTGATGTCCCGGATTTTAATCTGGGCCTGGCTGACCAATATGCGCAGCAGCCATACTCAGGCTGGTTCGCACCGTGGATTGATCAGGTTGTCGCGGCAACAGGGCAGAGCCTGGACGCGCTGGCGGTGGATTACCATGTGTCCGCCTCGGAACTGGCTAAGACGCTGGTTATCTGGCACGTGCCATGGCTGGCCCTGGTCGGTGCCTTGCTCGCCCTGCGACGTGGCTTTGTGGTGGCCGACCACGTCGTGTGTGCGCTGCACTTTATGGCGTTTTTGATGCTGTATTACACGCTGATGCCGTATACGGTGCTGCCGATCTTGCGTGCTTTCCAGACATTCCTTGGCGAGGGTTTTTCTGCCTGGCAATGGGCAGATAGCCTGCAGTTTGTGTAAGCGCCCTTTAGGCTGCGCCGGGACCACGGCTAGCGGTGGGCCTGGCTACCACTGGTTACCGCCGCATACCTGGTCGCCCTATTCTGGATTCACATCTCCTACCGTCTGGTGCAGTTCGTTTTGGCGTTTTCCCTGTTGTGAGTAGGCGGCCTATTGTTCAAACGCCTCAAAGGTAAAGGCGAACAGGCGGTCGTCCACGACTGCTGAGAAGCGCCTCGGCGTCATAAAAACG
Organism: Alatinidae sp. Z8VKAUB7J3; assembly: GCA_010016025.2. Classification (NCBI taxonomy): domain Eukaryota; kingdom Metazoa; phylum Cnidaria; class Cubozoa; order Carybdeida; family Alatinidae; species Alatinidae sp. Z8VKAUB7J3. Next base: position 116,807,389 of record JAAAKM020073195.1, on the reverse strand, counting down.
GCACCAAGGTCGGCAATAGCGCCTTCCACCACCGGTACGGGCGCCGTGTTCAACACTTCATAGTCGGGGTGGTAAATCAGCATCGGGTACTCACCCTCGGTGAAAAAGCCACAGTACAGTGCTATTACCCTTCTTCTCAGTTGCCAATACTAAGTAAATTATTACTAAAATATAAATAAAATTGCCAGTCATACCATTAAAGTGTTGTTTTTTTTTGTTTTTTTGTTGGCCGGCCACGCACCCCCTAAAAAAAATTGTGTGCATCCCCAAGGGGTAAGCGTACCACAGTTTGAGAACCACTTGGTTAGACAAGTGGATTACCAAACGAACTGGATAGCTTAAACTCGTCGAATATTGATAGGACTACATCTTCAGTTTTATCTATATCAGTTTAGTAATGACTGATTTGCTATGTTTTGTTAAAATAGAACTTTACAATTAATTCGTGAAGCCACGTATTATGAATATTTAGAGTACCTACAAAAAAAAAGACGAACATTTGATAAAATATAAGAAAAATAACCTGTTCACTGGGCATTCGAATTCAAAAGATGGAAAATATGAACACCTTGTCATATTTAGAGAATTTCTCACCATGAAATCCACGGAAAAACTGATAAGCCCTGCCATTTTCTTTGGAAATAAACACAACATCTGCTAAGAAATTTGCACGAAATAAAATTTTTGGCATCCGTCCCTTTAACTTGGGAAGATTAAAGAGTAGCCTCATCCCCATTTAAAACCATTGAATAAAACCAGAATATTACAATTTTCCTTCGAAATACAATTTTTTCAAAGGACTTACTAGAAAAGGTTAAAATTATGTGAATCTTGTCGTTATCACCATCATTTCTCTGGACTAGGAAGAGGCAAATTACTTATTCTACAGGCGATATCTTGATCACTTCGTTATTTCATGCTATGGTTGCTAGATTTTTCGTAGCAATTTCCATTATAGATGTATTGATGTAAAAAAGTCCTTCAAAATTCAGCATAGAAAAAAGATTCTGTCATTTTTCTCTCACAGTGTCTCACATTAGCATTGCCGCTTAATGAGAGTCGCTTTTCCTCCTTAACGCCCCGCTCTTTACGCTAAAGTTTGCCTCTTTCTCTTAACTCTACTTTTTAAAACAGTAAAAAGAGCGGGGTATTAGGAGGAGGTAAGCCCATCATATGCGTAATAATTTCTTTTCGTTTTAAGTTTTAATGCTTCTCCTTACTTTCAGTTGAAAAAACTTTTTCATATTTATTTTTTCATTGTTTTTTTCAGCTCTTACTTTCCAGCTTCCAGCTTTCTTTTGGAAATCTGACAACTCGTTCTGGTACATTTTTGGAAAATTGCTGGCCCCTTTGGGTCTTTTTCAGGGGAAAGATGATCCTAACCTAAAGTTACTTTGTATATTATCGTTCCTTTGGCCCTAAAAATTATGTAGTCCAGCTGTTTCGGGAAGGAAATTTGGTTGAGTCAGTTTCCAACCACATTTTTGAGAAAGCGTTGCATTTTGTTTATATTATTTTTGTGCATTGGAGTATACTTTACCGAAGCACTTTCAACTGCTAGTTTCCTGACCTTCGGGAAAAGTTTTCCAGCAATTTGTCGTACCCCAATCTGGTTGAACAAGACTTTCTTTCATTTTTTTTTTTTTTACATTGGATCCACCTCGGTCTAAGTTTCTTGCCCTACTTTAAATCCCCTAAGTCCCTTTCCTATCTCGCCAAAAAAAATGTAGGATCCCATGGTCAAGGAACGATTTCTGGAAGTTTCAAGCGATCGGATATTCAAGACAAACATTTCTTACTTTTTTGCGTTTAACTATAAAACCTATCCGTTCTGTCCATCCGGCATTCGAAGGAGGAGAAGGCAATACAGTACACTATGTCAATTCCTCGAGAAAGAGGCAACAAGTCTTCCAACTACACTGAATAAGCTCCAGTCATTGACACAAGATGGGTTGAACTTGAGACCTAACGTTGCCAAAAGAGCCTCTAGGTGTGGTAAAATCGAAGTAATTAAGTAAACAAAAATCTATCTAAGAACAATGGGCAATTTGCATACTTCAGGGCTATGTCTGCGAGGGTCATTTTGTTTCTCATTTTTTTGTGCATTCAGGCTCTCTCAGCACAAGTGCTTCAAAATTCGAAGCTCAAACTGATCATAGACAAAAAGCTTGTTAACTTACTAAAGGACCGTATTCGGTCCTGTTTGGTTCATATTTGGATCAAATTTTGACTATATTTGAATCGTTTCCTATCTCATGAAAAAGTTGATGATCATTTGTGCCCGGGGAACGACTCCTGAGAGGTTGTTGCCGTTGGACAGTCAAGACAAACATTTAATCTGTATTTTCCAGTATCAAACCTTTCTGTGAATACTGGGGCAGTAGAAAGCTGCTCTTCAGAAACGCCAAAACTGCTAAAGCTTCTCACTGAATGAATGCTATATGTGAACTGGAATGGTTGACAGATCAGGTGTAATGGTGTAATATGTATGTATAGGGACCAGTTGTGCTATTTCATCGACAACATGAACGATGACGCAATACCAAATGCACAACAGACCAGACGCGAGGGATTGGTAACACCAATTCGCTCTAGTATACCTCCTATGCCCGCGGCCGGTGTATTGTCGGATCGATGGGATAGTGCCCTCATTTTATCTGTATAGGCATTATTACTAGTACTAAAAAACCTTTCATGTAAAGAGAGGGATATTGAGGCAGCCACTCTCATATACTCAATAATTGCTTTTCGTTTTAAGTTTTAATGCTACTTATTAATTTCATTAGAACAAAAAATGTGTTTTTTCGTTTAATTCCGATAGAAATCAAGGGACTTGGGTGACTGAAGGCTCGAAAATAGTATTTTTAGCCCACGTTTTCCAACTCTCCAAGAGCCTCCATTTAGATTTACAAGAATGGGTTTTATTTAATTTTATTTTTATTTTTTTTAGGGGGGAGAGTTTAAAAACTAATCTCTAATATTCCTTCGCCCTTTGGTCGAAATGGTGCATTTGCCATATCTTGAGAGAGGTGTAGGGAATCAAGTCGAATCTCCTAATGCATGCGGAGGCAGATGGTTGATTAATATTTTTCTCCGTATCCCTTCAGCCATAGCATTATAGTTAGACTGTTTTTATAAGTTGCTTCATATTTTTTCTAGCGCATAAATAATAGGGTAATTGATGTGTATTTCTTTTTTAAAAAAGCGCAAATTTCAAGTTCGAATGTTTTAAGAGACGATTTGTAAGTATAATAATTACAATAACCTATAAGATACATTTGTTGCACTAATCTTGGCTATTTAATAGCTATTTTATTCACTTTGATTTTTTTTTGTTTACATACTACATGGGAAAATTTACCTGAGATGTGTCTAAGCTTCTGAGATCATTGGAACTGGTCACTACCACTGCTTCCGCAACGACAGGCTCTCCTGATGGTGTGGCAACACTGCCTCCATAAGCAAGTACTGACATGCGTTTGTGAACAGGCTGAATCAAAAAAACTTCTTCTTCACCACTAAATATCAATTAAATGTACACAAACTTGAAGTTAAGCACTTATGAAAAAATGAATAAAGTTTAAATGGAGAATTGTGCAAATTGTAGCAGGGGTGGGACACGAAAGAGGAAGTTTCTCATTGGGAGTGGGATAAGAACTAAGAATATCTGATTGAATGACAACAATGTAAGAAGATAAAATTTAAGGCAAAATTTTAAGAACTTTATTAAGTTTTAAAAGCTTTTTTAAAAACAAAGTTTAAGGACGTTCTAATTATATTTAGTTCAGTCTTCAACTTCACTGGGAGCAGAGATACGCCCAATTAATCGAATAACTGTGTGATTGCAATTAATTCGGGCTGGTTCAATTAAATAATAATCAATTCGTAACCGATTTTTTAAGATAAAAAGTAATTGTAATGGAACAGCAATTGCATATTTTTTTTTTTTTGCAACGACTCTATCAAACACACCAAATTGAAAAAATTAACCAAAAGAGAAGAAGGAGAGAAAAGAGAAAAAAATAACCAAAAGAGAAGGAAAGATGTTCCCAGGGGTATTGCAGGATTCAAATTACGGCAAAATCAGAAAATTTAGATTAAAAAAAAAAGCTGGTGAACCACGTTAGCCTTCTAAGTCAATGGAAAGAGGTCAGATGAAAATTACTAATTAAGCAATTGTGTGCGACCAGTGATATACAAGAACAAAATGAAGACTCAATCAAAGGAGTATAAACATTCTTTTCTTCTAGGAAATATCCTTAGCTTATCAAATGAATGTAACTTGATAAAAAGTCACACCCGTTTCCCACGAAGTATGTACTTTCGTGCTTGATGTAATTCGAATTCATTACGTTTTTAAAAGTTAAATACATAATGGTCTTTTATGTTATTAAATAATAAAAAAACAACCTTTCTTAAAATAAGGTTAGATTAATATGAGAAGGAATAACCCCAAATTTTAGGGGCTGTCAACCATCATAATTCCAAAGCTTAAAAAAAATTTTCAGGGCAACAAAAATAGCTAGCTGGTACTTATCAGTACTGTATTTACCAATTGCCATTCAAAACATTTGAATTGATGATTTTGCTATTAGAAATAAACACGAGTAAATAAGCAATCCTGAGATTGTATAGTGAGATAATTTTGATTTCTTCTTGGAAAAAAAAAACATTAGAAGTAGGAATGATATGCCTCCTAAAAAGAATCGTGCGTCACATCCACAAAAACATTCTCGTACTCCAAATGCCATAGCATGATATTGAGGAGGGATAATCAAACAAATCTACAAAAGAATTATATTAAACACAAAAGAGGTCAAACACAAAACAAAATAAAATACAACATCATATGCCCTTCCAACATAACGTGTTTCGATTTAGTTCAACACTCGCTTCAACATTCTCTGAAAGGCTCACCTGAATGTCCTTAGTCTTTTTGTAAAGTAAGGGTCAAACATGCCCACCTTTCTCAATAACATATGCTATGTGTAAACAATGGGGGATGGGCTAACTTACAGCCCTTACCCTAAGGGTTGTGAAGGGGTTGACATCCCCAAGAATATAGCTGCTTGACCTTTCAACTATACTAAATAAAATAGCCGTCTAAAAATTTAGACTGAATGTGTTTTGGGAAATGACGAGCGCGCAGGAGAGGGGGGGGCTGATTACCTTCCCGTCGCTTTGACTCTTAAAAAGAGCACTAGAACTTTCAACTTCAATAAAAAACTTGTGTTCACCCGGGGCATAACTTACAATCCTTACCCCCCCCCCAGATCTAGGGGATAGTTTCAACCCTGGTGGCATTATTATATGATCTTTGGACTATTTGAAGAAAATAGTTATCTCAAAATTTTGATCGGATGTATTTGGAGAAAAGAGGGCGTGAGGGGCTAGTTGCACTCAAATCACTGTTTACTGTTAAAAAGACACTAAAATTTCCGATTTCCAATGAAATAAGTCCCCTCGGAAGTTTATAACACCCATTCCAGAAAAACTTCCTATGCCCCCAGTGTACAACTTAAAACTCTTGTTCCAAGGGTTTTAGGGGTTTTGTCAATCCTGAAGGCATTATTATCTGATCTTTAGAGTATTGTGAACAGAATACTTACCTCAACATTTTTATCGAATGAATTTGAAAAAAAGGTTGTGGGGGAGGGCCTTGTTGCCCTCCAATCACTTTTGACTCTTAAAAGGGAGCTAAAACTTTCAGTTCCCAACCCAATGAGCCTCCTCCAAAGGCTATATAGCCACTCCCTCCATAATAATCTTATATGACCCCGGGGAATGACTTACAACCCTGGCCCCCAGGTTCTGGGGGTTTTAGAGCCCCAAAGGCCTTCTTATATAATATTGGAACTATTTTGAACAAAATGTTTATCTCCAAATTTCGGTCGGTGAGCTATTAAACATCTGTCTACGGTATTATGGTAGGCCACTAGCCCTACCCCTTGATAAATGGCACAAAAAGTGCCCTTTTTATGTGCCCTGTGGTACTTGTACATGGCAGAATTTAAAAAAACTACGTAAAAGGAAAAATAAATTTTGGATCAGCGGTTAAGTATCTCCCTATGATGTTTTTGTAAACCCATGCAAAAAAGAGAGTTTCCTTATTGTTCGATGTTGGGGTCTGTAATTTCCCTGTACAGGGTTTTCGACTATGCTGATTCAAAAGGTTCGCTTTTCATTTTGATCAGACGAAATCTTCAAGGGGTTTCAGGGCTTTTTTGAAATTTACTTTCAAAAATTTTACTTTTAAGACCGACCGAAATATAGTTACCATTCCTGAATCTGTGTCAGATACAATTTTTTTCATTAGGCAGATTTTTTTCTAAACGCGTTTTTAAACTTTTGGTTACAATGGGGTTTAATTCGCTCTTTACTAGGTCTCGGGTAAGTAAAAGCCGAAGGGATACTGTTTTCAGGAATGGAGATTAATGATTGTCCGGAAGTAGCGAACAGTTAACAATTATATAAGTAGATGTATAATCTATACGTCTGAACAGTTTTCTTTTCAGTGTTTGATGGAAAAACCACTTTGGTGTAGAACTTACTAGCGTGAAATGAAGATGATAAAGGGCAGAATGCGTTTTTTAAACACTGTCTCAAATTCGATTTATCATCCAATTTTTTTCGCTACTTATTTTTAATAAAACTAAAGCTGAGAACTCAGCTTCGCACGTATACAGTGACAAAAGGCGTTCAAATTTTTGCTTAAGCATGGATTCTCGTTTTGACTGCCCGACCGAAAATTAATTAGGTGCTTACAGTTTCAAACGCTTTTTCAAGTCAGTTTCATAAGAGATTTCATTCAAGTCTGACGACTGCTTGGTCGCTAAGATTTAACAATTCATTACTTTCGACGGAAAAAAAAACCTTTAATCTCCGTAATATTTGAAGGAATTTCACAAAATTAGTTATTGAAACTATTTTAAGCTCAGAAACATGTTGTTTCGTTTAAACTGGTAATATTTTCTAGATGTGAATCTCTGTCATTATAGTTTGGATGGATTTAAATGAATTTATGGAATGTTTTCAATGTTTTAAAATTTATTCGTTGAAAAATGAATTAAAGAGAAAATCTAACCTTTGAAATGGAAAGGAATTATCCTCTGTGATACAGCTGGATGCCAGACCTTAAAACCCCAGCTCATTACGATAAATTTGAATAGCGTTTCACTGAAAGAATTACACAAGGCAACAGTTATGGCCAGTTGAAACTTGTACAAGCTTTATCTAATGATTTTTTTTTTAATTGAAGTGAAAATTTTACTACTTAAAGGACTTGCATTTTTGAGGCATTATGCAGAAAACCTTTTGACACGTTATTATTGTGTTAGAGCACCCGTTCTTGAAGTATCGGGGGAAGGGGTTAAAACCTTAGCGTAAAGAGCACTTGAGAGCATAGTGAACAACAGCACAGCGAACAAATTCAGACACAAGTTTTTCAGTATTGCAATTTCCGTTCGTTTTTAAGATCATATCTAACAAAAATTATATACTTTTTCTTGGATTTTGACAATGTTCATGTACCTGTGTGTAAAATTCATCGTTTTCCGAACCCCTACTATATCCGTCAGTTGGTTCCTTAGGGGTAAGTGCCATTTCTGAAAGGCTGAAAGCTCTTTTACGATTTTAACACAAACTTGTTTTTTGCTTTTTATACTTTTACGATTAAGAAACCGAAAAATATATACACTTCCTGAATAAGGTTCAAATGACAATTTTTCACATTATATAATTTCACTGTTTGATATTACATCAGCAACTACAACTTCTTAAAAGCCCCTCCCAATACATAAGACTGAAAGTTTCCTTATTCATCATGAGTCCTACTCTTAGTCTATGCATTCCATCGATATTCTTCTTCTTGTTTGATTATTTGCGTTAGATGCTAACGTATGATCTCCATGCAATTCTTGGTCCTACAGCACCGGATATGAAACCCTGGGCAGCGTACAACCATCAAAGAGATTTTGCTACAGCTAAGCGTTTTTTTTGCCATTTTCTGCCACAAAACATCAACTTTTGCCCAAAGAAGGTGAAAACGTAGGGTAATGTAAATTGTAAGGTAGCTAATCAATTTGTCATGGTCTAATACCCTAAACAAGGGATTTTGAGCTCCCCTTCCCATCTTAAACAAGAGCTAAGAGCTCATATGGCACTTGTGACGAGGTCGGAAGAGCCGAGAGCTCATATGGTACGAGGTCGGATCGGCTAACAGACGGTCTATTTTATCTTTTTGTCCAGTTAGTTCTTGTTTTTGCTGATCGATTAAAGCATTCAGTTGTTCGTTACTTCCGCGCATCTCTTCCAGTTCGGTCAAAGCGTCGTAGTACTGTGTCTGTAGTTCTTCTTTCAATTGTTCCGTTTCGGTCAGTTGAGCGTTCAATTCGCCTTTGGCTTTGCCTTGCGAAAATGAAACAATTCCCAAAACGACCACCGCCAGGGCCAGTAATACAATGGCGACAATATAAGGCGCCTTACTTCCCGGTTGGGCGTTAGAGCCTGTAGAGCCTGTAGGTTTGGCCGGATTAGGACTTGAACTGTTGGTTGCCATAATAATAGATTTTGTTTTTGAATACATTGTTATAAGAACTTCATTTTATAGTCCCAGTTTCTATTTAGAAGGGTAATTCTTTTCTTAGTCTTTAGTTCACTCCTAGGAGCGGTTTTATAGAAGGCTTTCTTAAATGTAAGATAGGTTACTGCTTCCCTCTCGCATCCCCGCCATGAAAATGATACCGCTAATCATCCATAGAAAAAGAAAATCCCGTCAAATATTTCCTGGTGGAGGGGGGAGGGTCTGAAGCGTCTTTTATCAATTATAGGGAAATTATTTAAGCTGTCTTTACAGTGTTCTCTCGACAATTTTTGTTTTGTAAGGATGTCCGCCATGGACACCAGCAGGTTTACCATAGGGACACTGGGACAGTGCACATATTCTTGGGGAAATAAAAGATATTAAAACACAAATAGTAGGAAAACGAGAAATATTCCCATTTGAATTTTGATAAGAACAAAGCGCTTAGTAGCACTTGCCCGCGTCCTGGGAAAGCTGATGGTTGCACCCTCGATGCCCCTTCCCGCCTCTCCACGACTTTTTCTAGGAAGCATTTGAATGTAATCTTTTACGGTACATAAAGAATTTTCTTGTGGAACAAGAGGGAAGCTATCACCACTCAGCAAAAATATTCCTGGAAACGAAGGGTGTTTAGAGGTTATTTTCAACTCCCGCCACAGACTTCCTTCAATATTTACATGAAAGCTAATCAAGGAACGAAAAATCAGGCATAAGAAGGCACTTTTTGAAGCTTCACCCTCCCCCCCCGTACCTTCACCCAAAGTGCTCACGTCCCTCCGCAGAACGAACATAAATTAATTAAAACAACTTTTTCCACAAAATAAGTTTTTCAAAAATAAAGTAAAGAACTCCATTAAACCAAAAATGAACAAAAATAGAATCAAATAATATACAAAGCATACAACTACCACAATTCAGCATTAATATATAAATGAAACCCAAAACGAATAGAAATTACAATAAATAGCCGAGTCAAAATCAAAACAAGCTGAAATAAACATAAATAGGGTTCAAAACCCCAACAATTTCTAAAAGCCAGAATATAATTTACACTTTACTGACAAAAAAATCTTTGAAATGTTTTTCACTTTTATAACTCTAAGAAACCAAAATTAGTTAAGACTTTAAAAAATAAATATAACCATATGTATATTAAATTGACAATTTTTTTCTAGTAAAAGTGCAAATTATATTCTGGTTTTTAGAAAGCATAAGGGTTTTGAGCCCTACTCATGTTGATTCCTGGCAGTTGTGTGCTTGGTAGATTATTTGATTCTAATTTTGTTCATTTTTGGTTTAATAGAATTCTTTCCTTTTTTTTTGAAAAACTTGTACTGTAGAAAGTTTTTTTTTTTAATTAGTTATAGTAAAGAACGAACTCTAGCCCATAGTAACTTAAACATTAAAAGATATCAGCTTAAGCATGATGGGTACTACACACTTATGCTTCGACTAGTTGTATGTAAGGAGCGACGAGCTCAGTAGTAACCGAAACTGTAAAAAATGGAATTTTGATATCACTAGAATTTGCTTTTTATGCTGAATTCAAATATATTAGACTCAATAAGTTTAGTGCTACTAATCAAAAGACAGATTTTTACCAGATTTTCGATAAAGTGAGGAAAACCCCCCAAAAAAGTCAAGTCATCTTAATGAAAATCGTACTATCAGATTCAGCGTATCAGGGAACCCTACTGCAATGGTTTCAAGCCTCCATCTGCTAAAATGGACAGTTTAGTATTTTTTGCCAGAAGAAAGATCACGTATGCGTGTTTATTTATTTTTTCGTTTTTTTTTCCCAGGGGTGATTGTATCGAACAAACGGTCTTAGAAAACCAATAAATCTTAATGGTAAAATTTCTTTCGAAAACAAATCTGTTGTGCTGTTTTGACTGGTGCCTTAGCATTTAAAGTTCGCAATTCGAGAAAAAATCTCTACAAGCGAGAAGCACCACATCAACCTCCAAACGCTGAATCGCCCCTAAGAAGGTCACGGGACGATGAAACACCCCGACGCACGCATAGCCATCCGTCGAGGAAAACAAACGTTTCAAGAGTCGGGCATAATCCGACTCATCTTCCACAATCGCAACGCGTATCATTTTGGGCTCCAAAGATTCACTGAAACTCGAACAGCTTAACGCCGGGAGCAGATTTCCCCCATCAACCGAACGGTTGATCCCGAAGGATTAGGAAACATAAGGATCCAGTTCGATTCGAACTCGCGTCCCGCCACCCTGCGGCTGCCCGAGTTCCAAAGCACCGGCCCAAGCCTCGGCCCGTTCACGCAGGCTCTGAAGGCCCATCGATCCCGGAGATTCGACCGATTCGGATATTCCAACTCCGTCATCCGAACCCACTACGGCGAACCGTTTCTCATCCCAGCCAATCTCCAAACAAAACGAGCGAGCCTGGGAATGCCTTAGAACGTTACTTGAGATGCCCTTCACCAACATGACCAGATCGCGCTTAAACGCCGCGCTGAACTTCTTGGGCACCGCGACCTCACTCGCCCGGACCTCAACCACGATCCCCGTTCCTTCAAAATACCCCACCACAAAGTCACGCAAGAATTGGACAACATCACCGTATTCCGAGCGATCCCCATTGAGAGACCAAACAATCTGCCGCAAGGAACCCATCGATTCGCGCGAGACCTCCTTCAACTCCTGCGCACGGAGCAGGCCACCCGACGCCATTATTCCAATCGCGGCTGCAGCCAATGTATTACTGATAGAACGAGCG
>JAAAKM020073195.1:116774036-116796053 GCA_010016025.2 Alatinidae sp. Z8VKAUB7J3 | reverse complement strand
AAATCATCATGCATATCCCGCGCGATTCGCGAACGCTCTTGATCCAAAGCGATCCGTTGCTCCAGCTCACCAATCTGTTCCCGGTAACGCATTCTCCATAGGTGCAGAGCATAGATCGCGACGATAACAAGGCCTGCGACTCCCAACCGAAACGTCCAGGTTTGAGACAGGTAAGGGGCCACCGAGAATGCGATCTCGGCGGTCTGCGGACTCGGGATGTGCCGGGCATTTCTGGCCCGAACCTGGAAACGATAGTCACCGGGCGCCAAACGCATATACATCGCTTGGCGCTGATTTCCGATCGACTTCCATTCCGTCTCAGCACCTACCAAGCGCGCCTCAAAATCAATCGCTTTTTGAACATCCGATCCCGAATCACCCGCGTGCTCATCCAACAACCACAAACGTACGTGGGACGGCAACTGAGCGCCGCTCGCCTGCTCGAAGTCTCCCAGCAGCGTGACTCGAACCCCTAGATACGCCAAACGCTCCATCAAAGCCCGGAACTGCGGCTGGATCTTGCCATCCTCGTGAAACCCCTTGGCCAAATGAGAATACATGATGCAGGCCCCCCCCTCCTCCTCAAGTCGGTCCTGCTGCTCTTCCCGGATCGTGCGGATAAAATCGGTGACGTGATTCCCTTCCGAAGAAGCGTACCACCAATTCACGTAGGGTCGGTGCCGATCATGATACGGCATCATCGGGCAACACCCCAACGTGTTCATTTCCCGAAAAATAAAATTCCGACAGTATTCGATGTTCGCCCGGCAAAGATAGCCCCAGAAATTCTCGTTCCCACGCACGTGGCCCTCATAGACATCCCGGGAAGCAGCCCGGAAATTCGCGGCCCGGTAAATCCAACTGTAGACGTGATCCAAGCGACTCGCGCCCCAATACAGGTTTTCTCGATTGGTGAAGTGATTCGACATCGTCTTGGGAGGCGCCCCGAAGTAGAGCCGGAAACGTCGTAGGCAGCGTTCCGTGACCTCGCGGGTGGAGGACGAGTGGCGGGCGTTGTGCCAACCGATCTCGAAGCCTTGGTCCTGCAAGGCCATCATCCAGCGGAGGTACTCGATATCATCACAGCTGACGCCCCCTAAGGGATGATCCGGATCGCCGTCCTCCAGCCAGCAGGATTTGGTGGTGCGAAACCCCAAATCCCCCAAGAAGTCATAAACCGGCTTGGTGTTCGTAAACCGATCTTTGTCCGCGTCGTCAAAGATCGTGAACGCGAATCGCTTTCCGTTCGGCCACTGAACACCCAGCCTCATCTTAGAAGTCTAGAACCCCGACAGAGGGAAAAACAATCTTCATTTCCGACTCATTGGTTTTCAGGAGGATTGATGCCGCGCGACAGCCTCGACCAATGCCTTCAGGTTAACCAAATCGCCCACCTCATCGTCGTCAAACATGAGATCAAAGGCTTCTTCCAAGGCCATAATCAACCGCATGTGAGCCGCCGAATCCCAACTGGAAACCGATGCCGATCCAAAATTCTCATTGCACCATAACCTGTTCTATATATTTTATATACCTCCAATTCATCAAACTAAATTGTCAACAGCTCCGAGCTTTTGACACTAATGAAGGCTGCTTGGAATTAATTAGCTATAGCTAGAAGAGTTTTAACAAATCCAAGTGGACCGTAAAGCTGTACTTCTTTTAGTTATGACACACTAAGCTTCAAGGTTCATCCAAATGTAAATAGTTTATTTAATAGACTGCAAGCTTCTTTTTTACGTTTTTTACCACACCATCATCACTCCATGTAAGATTAGGTACTTCCAGAAGTGTCTCAAGCAGTGTACTAGGAATAGACTTGCCCGTGGCATGCCTGAAATTTACCATAGTAACTACCAAGGAATGAAAACTTCAGCGTCAACATCTTTTAAATGGATCAAGTCCATTTCTCCATAATCTACCCCAAAACCTATGTCCAAACATCTGCCGCATCTTCTTCAACATAACCAAAAGTTGAAGCTGCAATCTGCTCCAATCGAAAGTTTAGCCAGAGTAATATTCTTAATTTTAATATGGCAAGATTTCAACACGTCCTGTTGCATATGGAAAGCAAAAAGTCTGCTTCTCGATTAAAACCTCCGAACTGTTTCAAGGCTGGGACGATCGAATTGAGTGGATCGATCGCAGCCATTATAATAACATTTGCACGTTGTATCAAACCGTATAGCTTTATCAATAACTGGGAGACGATAAGGCATTCAACTTCTCCACGTGTCTTCTCTTTTTCAGCAACAATCGAATCCAACTTGTCTTTGAAATTAATAGCTGGTGAATTCTCCTGCTATATCTTAAGACATAATTTTAGGACCATTGAGCAAGTAAAGAAAAAAATCCGCCAATTTCAGTAACAACAGCTCTAGTTTTGAAAGTCTTGCTCAAACCTGGTGAACCGCAAAGAAGAATCCAAAGTGATGGTTTAAATCGGTTCGTTTCATTTGATATCAACTCATCAGAAGTTATTTTCCAAACTATTTATTTGTATTCTTTCCAATGATTAATTTAAAAAAAAAATTACGAAAAAGAAATTTTTTAAAGAAAAGCAGAGAGAAACCTACAATAAATCAAACTCAAAACGACCAGAAATTAATATTAAAGAATAAATGAAATCCAAAATGAACAGAAATTAAATAAATAATACCAATGGGAAATTTTTCCGTGTAGGAAATTCGTCCCCAGAAAATCTCCCCTATAAAAATTATTATAAGTAAACAATGGGAAAATTTAATAACTTGCGGCCCTTCCTCCGGTGGTTCTGGGGGATTATATCATCTCCAATGACACAATTATTGTACCTTTCAACCATATTGAACAAAATGGTTATCTAAAATTTTGATCAGACGACTTTTGGGGAAAAGGACGTGAAAGGGGGGCTAGTAACTCTCCAATTTTCTAGTCACCTATAAGGGGCACTAAAACTTTTGATTTCCGTTCGAATGAGCCCTCTCACGATATTCTAGGATCATTGGTTTGATAGAATCACCCCTACTTGTGAACGATTCCGCCTGAAAAATTCTCCGTAGCGTTCTTATATCTGAAACTTAATTTTATTTCTGATCATTTTTCAAATCAGGCCAAAAATCCCCCCTTCGCACAAATTTTTTTTCGAAAATCCCCCCTCAAGTTGAAACTTAGTTCCATGGACAATTTTCCAATGGAAAACTTTTCCCACGGAAAATTCCACCATAGATATTTTTCCCGCAAGAAATCCCCCCCTGGGAAAAATCCTCCAAGCAATTCTAACCCTCTTAAAAATTTGTTATACTGTAAAATGCAAATCTTATTCTGCTCACCTTTTAAGAATTTATTATATGTCTCAGATATATCTCTTAAAAGTTAGTGTTCAACCTAACATACTAGGCTAGAATAATTCATTCCGTTTATAAGTTTCCTAATAAAATCTACAAATAAAAAGCAACTTGGGAAACATCTTGTTTCTTTCACCACAAAAAAAGAACAATATAAAAATTTTAGTGCAGATTATTTAATTTTTTTTACAATTTATAATTTATTAACGAGTTTTATGTATAAAACTCGTTAATTTATAATTAACGAGTCAAAATATCTTTGTAGTATTTTAATTATTTGTAAGAAGGTTAAACTCATTCTACTAATTTCATTTATTCTTTTAAAAAATAAAAAAAATTGTTGAAAAACTAGCAAAACTTTTGAAATCCACTTTAGAAATAGCAAATAAATCAAGTTAGACATTGCTCACTTTTCACATTAACTGGCTTTGAGAGTCACTTTGTTTTGCTTCAAATAAAGAAGAAAATTGTTCTTTAAAACTTCAATCCGTCAAATTTTATTTTTACTTATAAACATTCCATTTTTTTTAATGGAGGACATATTTTTCTACCTGTTTCAATCCTTATAAGCCCATGTATAGAGTGAACGTATAAGAAAAGAAAATTTAAAAAAACAGCGCTATCTATATAAAGGTGATTGCCATGCTTCCACTTGCAAAGGCGTTAATCTTTGCGTTTGATGGCAACCTGTGCGTTGGTATTCACGTTAAGACCAGAACATACGAGCTCGGAAGACTATTCTAAATTTAATTATCGAGAGGGAATATGGCCATCATCATTTTACTGAAGTACGGATTTTTTTTTTTCTGTTAGAAAAAAAGTCTAAGGCTTTCTTGCAAATTGCACAAATTCAACTTACACAATATCCTTATTTATAACAATTGCCGAAGAAATCATCTTTTGTGGCTCAAAAATGAATGGACATCTTTTCAGGTGGCAAAATGACACCCTCCCTACAAAACCAAGACAGTGCTACCAAAGTTCGCTATCCACAACAAATTACAATTTACTTTCGCAGCTCTGAATATTTTTGTCCAAGCACGAGCAATGGTCACGAGTCCTTTTACACTGAACACAAGACCCAACGTCACTGGAAGTGGAAGCACGATCATTACCCTTATGAAGATGGCACTGCTTTACTTTGGCGCGGGCTCTACTTATTGTGACACAATGAAATTTTCTAACTAGCTTTTCCATTATTTGTATTAAGAGACTTCAGGTTTCTTTTCTGCTATATTTACTCTATCCATGGCCCCCAGACTCAAGCTTATACCTACCAAAGGTTTGATATGCTTGTTTTGTTTTCACGCAAAAGGTTTCAAGGTTTTCAAGGACTTTTCAACGAATTGGGCAAACAATTCTTGCCCAATTGGGCAAAAAGTACTTGGGCAAGCAAAACGCTCTAGGGACAGGGTTTTACCCATACCTGCAGACTGAGGGAGGAGCTAAGACTGACTTTTTTTAAGGGCGGAGATGAGCTTTCTGGAGGGAAGAAGCAAACAAAATGGGTCAATCTACGTCCATTCATTTTGTAAAAAATCAAAATGAATTATTATAATTAACAGAACACAAAGTTCTATAGTTTTAGAACAATTTCCTACAAAGTGAACGTTTTAGGGAGGGGATGTAAGTTCTCTTTTCCCATTTTAAGAAGTCAGCCAAGAACATACTTGACTTGATTTAAAAATAGAAATCTTCAAATATCTAGCTATTTATTGGCATGCTTGTGGTTTTAAAATTACTTGCGAAAAGAATATCAATTAAATAAGATGGACAATTCCGTTTAAAACTAAAAGTTATCAGAGGCATACTTGCCTAAAAGCCCTTGTTTCCCGCAAACTTCAGTGCATTTATTTTTCTTTTGTGGAAAAACAACAACAACAACAACAAAGCCGACAATGGGGCTACTTACCTCTGACCACTCATCTGCCTGCCAGGCTCCTTTGCATCCGTCGTTATAACATTCTCTTTTCATAGCTGGTTTTTCTAACTCGTTGCATAAAATTGAGTCAACCTCTTTTCCAACATCCAGAATACACAGGACATCCCGTTTTTGTAGAGCTAAAATATCAATATCTTTAGTAGAACAGGCATAAATAGAGGGCAATTAAATGAGTGACAGCGTTTACAAACAAAAGGAGTATGTTTTCTGCTGATGCAAGTAGATATCTACTTATAGCGATGTCAAGCGAACCAATTTCCATCGAAATTGTCGTAATGTTTGTTCCTTTGACTAAGATATAACATATTCTGAAAAAAGTGAGATAATTTTGAGTCTTCCATTGCTAGTAAAACTATTTGTAAGGAAGTCACACTCCCACATCCTCTTTATATGCTTGCCCTGACGCTTTAATAATACAGAACCTAGGGCCCTAAGTCACCCACATAGAATTTCACATATGCTAATTGATTGATTTAACTCTAAGCAGACAGTTGTTAAAGAAGAAGTTCTGGAAAGGATTTAATACTTTCATATTAATTGTCTCCCATTAATTTCCATATAAACTAGCTTAATTAAGTGCCAAGCAAAGAAAAGATGGAGGCATGTGCAAAACCTTCCTTTCGGAACCGTTTGCTCTTGAGCAAGATAACACTACCAATATCTGTGTTAGAAAGGGTATTCAGGTTCTCTTTGAATACCGACCTTCATTGATACAAGTCCTAAAGTCCATTGAGGTAAAATCCCATAGGGTTTGCAACATAAATGGTTATTTTTCTTGATATGGAGTTTGATTTTCTAAATACATACTAAGCAAATTTAAATTACAAAGCATGACCTTTATAAGTATAGATAAACTTAATTGGAGGGAGGTGGTGTAGGTTCTGAGCCCCCTGTGTTCGCACCTGTTAAAGTAACGAGAGTAGCTCCTCGTTACCTTTCATGTACTTTTATGTTTCAAACGGTCAATTTACATGGGAACTGACCTTTTTATGGAGATCGTCCCAAGATATATTTTTGTTAATGCCTCTACAACAGTCGTAGTCGTTTATACAGAAAATACTATATTTCTTCATGGCTTATTTGGTTGCTCTAGATCCATCAGTTTGCCTGATTTGTCGTTAGTTTTATTCTATCTAATAACGGAGCTGTGCATCAACTCAACCCTCGTACGAAGGAATATACCGATGGGTTTGATGGGAGCCTTCTTTGAGAGACATTTCTTCTTCATGCAATCAGAATAAGATTCGTGACTACGTGTTTTTCTTAGCTCATTGACAAATCGTGATATAAAGATAGGGTTGACTCCTCCTTTCAAGAAGAGGGTAAGTGGATGCAGATGTTGCTGTAATTGAATCTGTGGGAAGCGGTCATTGAAGACATGAAGCGTTTCTTTTAAATGTAGCAATTGGTATGTGTCGATCTTGGAGTGTTCCCTTCTAATCATGCTCGGGATGTTATGGGTTTGGATTTGGAGCCCCTATAATGAGGCTTGGAGCAACCGTCTGTAATATCGAAATAGTAAATAATTAAGTTTATTTCATGGAAACTGTGATAATAGCTATTTATTATGCACCTAAAATCTTTTTTACGAAATCTTCACCCCTTTTGTCTGCTAAGGAAACTTCCTTTTCAGTAAAGTGATTAGTACTATGCAGTGATGTATATCTAGATGTTCCAAGTATTCCTAGAAATATGTGAAACAGAGCGAAATATCTCATTGTATGCACAATATTGGGAAGTATTTACCTTTTAATATTAATACTAAAAAGTTGGTGATATTTGGAAGAGTTTATTCCCCTGATATAGTCTCAGAGTCTCACCTTTTTTGAACAAAATTCTGGATACGCCGTCTGAAAGGGTTTATACTCTTGACAGTACAGTTCAAACGAAAACGCAGTGCCTCTATTTAGACTGCTGTTTTCTTATTAACAATAAAAAAATCTGAAGCGTTTTTTTTTCGCTCTTCTGTTTTTACATTAATTTTGGATTACAACTACCGAGTTTAAAAACTATAGATGTTTGAGGTTTAATGTTGCTCTTTACTTTCATGATAATAGCATAAACCAGAAATATTCCCAAAAATCAAGAGGGATTAGATATCAATTTCTAATTCCACCCTCCCCTGCTCCTTCTTTAGAACAATTCTGTATTTACCCGAAGGCTCAATGAGAGTTAGGATGGTTTGCATTAAAATTCTCTCTTTGAGGCATCTGCCTCCCTCCAAAGTTAGAACGAACACCCTACCCATAAAAACCTCATAGCATAATAATGAACAACTTGCATAGCTTAGAGCCCTTGCTATGGGGTCTAGAAGTGTGGTTGTCAAACCCGGAGGCATGGTTATTTTACCTTTGAACTTTTTTGAACAAAATGGCTATCTCAAAATTTTGACCGGGTGCGATTGGGGAAAATGAGGAGGCGGGGTTGGAAACGCCTAGACCTGTCACTGATAGAGAAATGGTAGCTATTATTTAGTTGAATCTTAATATTAAGATTTATTGGGAATTAGTTTAATGGGAATTTAAAAAAATAGCCTGAAACCTCTCGAAAGTGGAGTAGGATCAAAATGAAAGTACCAAAATGAGGTTGGACCAAAACAAGATAGGACCATTGGAATCATCTTTGTCGAAAACCAAATTTAGAAGGATTACAGTTGCCCCCTTCCCCTTTGAACAACAGGGGAAATCACTTTCGCATTGGTAACACCTTTTTGGTCACCTATTGTGTCACCTTTTATTATTTTTTTTCATAGCTGATCGTATCGAACCAGTTGTCGTAGAATGTTGGGAGAGGGCTCATTCTAGCATAAACCGAAATATCTTGTGACATTTTCACGCAACAAAACACATCATGAACCCCTTATCAGGAGGTTTTGAGCCAACCTCCTACATCCTTCATCTGGAATTAGATGAAGGTTATATGTTTTGTTTTCTTTGTGCTCAATAAAGTGCTAGTTATAGAATTCTACAGATGCTAGGAAATATCATGCGTCTGTTTGAGCTAGTTTTATAGATGTATCTTGCGTAATATACGATGTAGTAATTTGTGTCTTTCGTCAGCTTCGATGTACACTTTCGTAAGAAAAACCTTCTGTTATTTTTTTTTTCAATCCTCAAATGAATCAACTGATCAAACAAACGTTTTAAATAAATGTCTATAATAACCGTTTAGTTTGCGTCTACGGCACGTTCCTGGCATGGGGCATGCGCCACTGGGGGGTGCCCGCCTCCGCGATCCAGGAGGCCCAGGCGAAGCACGGCAGCCAGGGCAGCCTGTTCGACGACTCTTGACGGATGGCGGGCGCGGAAGGCCGTGCGGGTCCCATCCACGGACCGCTAGTAGGTCATCCGCCCGTCGGTGTTCTTGGCGGCATCGACCCAGCCGGCGATGACGGACGAGGCGGGGACGGCGTTCGTGAGGTTCTTCTCCTCGTTCTTCGTCGCCATCATCTGCGCCAAGTTGTCCGGGTTGCGCTGGGCAAGCTCCTTGACGGTGTCGACGCCCGCGGCCTCGAGCAGCTCGGCGAACTGCGGGCCGATGCCCGAGATGCGCATCATGTCGGCCATGTTCGTCCACTTCAGGATGAGCGACTCGCTCAGGCCCGTGGACTCCGCGGCGCTCTTGCGACCCGGCTTCCCGCAGCATGCGTTCAGCAGGTCGTCGGTCGTGTTGATGCCGGCGGCCTTCAGCTTCTCGCCGTACGCCGGGCCGATGCCCTCGATGTCCTCGATGGGGTAGCTCATCTTCGTTCTCCTTGGTGGTGCGCTACTTGAGCAGGTCGCCGAGCGCCGGCACCTTGGCCAGGATGCTCTTGAACAGGTCGCTGCCCAGCAGGGGCTCGATGTACTTCTTGAACATGTCGGCGAGGCTGCCGAGCTTGTCGGCGTCGAGCCCCGTCTTCTGCAGGATGTCCACTGCGCCCAGCGCCTTGCCGGCGTCACCGCCCAGGGCATCGCCGAGCGCGCCGAGCAGGCCGCCGCCTCCCTCGTCGTCGCCCTTGCCGATGAGGTCCTTCGCTCCGGGCAGCTTGTCGAGCATGGCCTGCATGTCGCCGGGATCGGCGTACTGCTTGATGATGTCGAGCAGCCCGCCCGTGGCGCTCGCCGCCTGCGTCTCGCCGATGCCGAGCTTGTCGGCGGCGTCGCGAATGAAGTCCTGCATGGTGTGGATCTCCGGTCCCCTGGGGGGCGACAGGCTACCCGTGTGTGCCACCCCGGCGCCACGTGTGAAATCGTCCGCAGCGACCGGCATCGCCTACGATGCCTGCATGCCGCACGGCCGACATCTCGGGCTTCTGGCCTGGCTGTCCGTCATGGTCGGGTGTGCCGAGCACATGCCAATTGGGCTCAAAAATGTTAGATAAGAAAAATGAGCTCAGTGACCCTGGTCAGGTTTGGATTATTGCTTGTAAGCTTTTACCATGAACTTATCAAACTTATCACTGTGATCTGCTACTTTGCCTATTTCGGTGTTAATGAATTTCCGCTCTCCCAGTCACTGTATAGACCTAGTACCCTAAATAAGGTTTCTACACAATTTACTGCAAAAAAAAAAAATGCAGCAGTGAATCTGTTGGATTGACCTTAAAATTATTTCCTGGTCTTATAAAATCTTAACAAATAGCAAGGAACTCAAATAGAATCATCTTGACTAAAGATGTCATATCTACAAAATCACTTTTCTGAGCATGAATTTAATAAAATGGCTAACCTAGTTATAAGAGGCTCTTGACATCCATCATCGAACCGCTTGAGGTCAAATGGAATTAAAATTATTAGTGACAGCCATAGTAGGAGTACATAAGACACTTCCCAGTTTTCAATATCGCCAGGACTCTCCTGTTTCAGAAGGTTAAGAACAACCTCCAGATCAGAGACCTACAAAAAAACATGATTTTATGCTACTTTTGCACTTTCACTCTCTTGGGTCTAAGTCACTCTTTAGTAAGGAAGAAATAGGAACAAGGTTTACAGAAGTTTAACAGAAACAAAATACAAAATAAACGAGGAAAAGTGCAAACCAGCCTAAAGGTCTTTCGTAACTACGGAGACTGAACTGGCAACTCTACATTATGAAGAAAATGCATGACTTGCTGCTATTTCAGAGAGACATGTGGAACAAATATTTTATGAAAACACCTCCGATAGTTCTCAATATCCATTGGCCTGTTCAGGCTAACCAAATATAATTCTTTTGGTTGCCTTTCTATGGTATGTCTCCGGGACAATCAATATGTTTATTTTTTATTTTTTGTGTGTTTCTTTAGACTAGATAAATAACTCGAAGTATTTAAAATAAGCTCAAATTGGCCCAGGTTTAAAGTTAATGTTTAGTTTTCAAAAATTAAGCAAATTAGAAGTAAAAAAAAAGAAACAGTTAAAAATTTGCATTGTCTCTTGTACTTTTTTGGCAAAGATGTTCTTTCATTTTTGTAAAGTTAAAATTGCAAAAATTAAAGTAAACTCAAACAATATATAAATCTAAGTCTTCCTTTTGATCGATGAACAAAAGCTTCTCTACCCCGGAGACGTCATCCACGAAGCCGGGCATATCGCGATAATGGCCCCAAGCGACAGAGCGCTAGTTGCCGGCACGCTACCTAGCGAGCCAGGAGAGGAGATGGCCGCGCTCGCGTGGTCCTACGCGTTGGCGAGAACTTTCGACCTTCCCTTGGAGATCGTGTTTCACGACGCCTTCAAGGCCGGCGGGCCCTGGCTGCGCGAAATGTTTTCCTCCGGCGGTGATCTCGGCGTGCCCCTGCTCCTGTTCTGGAATATGACCCGATCGCCACGCACCTCCACCGGGTTCGAGGATCTACCGGTGTTTCCCAAGATGGCGAAATGGCTGAGAGGCCCCAAGGAATAACGGTTTGATACTCGAACCGCTTTCTATCACCGCCCACTAATCGCCGCCTGCGCCGCCGCCAGGCGAGCGATCGGTACCCTGTATGGAGAGCATGACACATAGTCCAGCCCGGCTTGCTCGCAAAACGCCACGCTGGCCGGGTCGCCGCCATGTTCGCCGCAGATACCGATCTTGAGATCCGGGCGGATGGCGCGGCCACGCTCCGTGCCCATCTTGACCAGTTCGCCAACCCCCTCGGCGTCAATGGTCACGAAGGGGTCCTTCTCGATGATGCCCCTGTCCTGATAGACTCTAAGGAAGGAGCCGGCGTCATCGCGGCTGATGCCGTAAGTCGTCTGGGTCAAGTCGTTGGTGCCGAAGCTGAAGAAGGCGGCGGATTCGGCGATCTCGCCGGCCCGAAGCGCGGCACGGGGCAGTTCGATCATGGTGCCGACGAGGTAGTCGATGGCGACGCCTGTCTCGCTCCGCACATCGCCGGCGACCCGGTCGATGACTTCCTTGATGATGTCGATCTCGATCTTGGTGGCCGCGAGGGGGATCATCACCTCCGGCACCACGGCCTCGCCGGTTTCCTTCTTCACCGCCGCGACGGCCTCGAAGATCGCGCGGGCCTGCATTTCCGGAATCTCCGGATAGCTGACGGCGAGACGGCAGCCGCGGTGGCCGAGCATCGGATTGGCCTCGTGCAGTTCCAGGGCACGATGCCGGACGGTATTGACCGTCAGCCCCATGGCCTCGGCCAATTCGGCCAGTTCAACGTCGGAATGCTGCAGAAACTCGTCTGCTACTTTTCTTAAAATTTAAAGAAACTTGGGCTGGAAATGACTATTTACCATAGGACAAATAATCCACATGTGCAAGAGAGAGGTAGTCTGGTTACTTAACATATTATTTTGTTCAATCCTAACATAAATTTTAATATTGGCATTATTCCAAGAAAAATACAAAGATCAAGAAAAAAGATTTTTCACGTTTGACCACCCACCTTTGATATGGGGCAAACTAACAAACAAAAAAACTTATTCACCCCATCAAACTATATGTGCCTGAAAGGCTTTCATATTAGATAGTCAAAATAGATTTGGAAGAACATCCCAGAGCCCTACAAAAACTTATAAGTAGCAATAAAATCATAAAAAACAATCATAGCCCTACAAACCACTCATCCTTGAGAAAATTATTATGCCCCTCAAAACCCTGAACAGGGAGGATATATGGCCAAAGTACAAGACAAATCAGGTTCCTCTATTATAATAGCAAAGAGATATACTTCATAATTTTTACTTCAAATGTTTCTGCATACACAGAATATACATGCTTATCACTTGGGTAAAGTTGTTTAAGGAGAATTTTAGATACCTATTTGAAAAAGTGAGCATAAAATAAGCCCTGAAGAAAAGATTTTGACATAAAAATCTAAAAAAAATGTAAACTGATTAGTTCATGTATTATGGACAAAGCAATAGGCTGATAAAAACCGTCCTGTTATTAATCCAGCTTAGACAAAACGAAAACGCAGACATCCTAAATGAAGTGAGAGAGGTATCATCTAAAGATGATAAGAATTTAACAGAATACAGTAAAGAGTGAAGATTTGAATAAAGTAGGCTATAATGGAGAAGGAGCAGCAGTGTTTGCCTCAAGTGGTTTAGTGCTGCAATGAGTTGTTTAGTGGTATTAAAAAGACTAGTAACATATACATAGAAGCAACATTAAATTTTATGCTTTCTGACACTGAACAGATGAAGTCCATACAAAAGGAAACTTGGGCACATCCTAGTATGAACATAGTAAGCTTAAAAAAACAAACAAAAAAACAACAACAACAATTTATAACCAAAACATCCTTATCTTTGGCATTAATTTGTATAGCTTGTCAAATAAATGCTATAGGTGAAAAAAAAAAAAAAAAAAAAATCAACTCAATAATTGTTTGAGATTTTTGTTTTTTTTAAGCTTGATTCGCATATTTAGTTTTAACTTCACTCTTTTTAAGGTTTATTTATCCATAAATATATTAGCAAATGTTGTATGTTTTTTGTTTTTTTTTGTTATGGTTACATAATAAATTTCTGTTCGTTTTTCGTTTCATTTATTCTTTAATAGTAATTTAAGGTCGTTTTGATTCTGAGTTATTGTTGATTTCTGTTTCTTCTGATCTTAAGTTGAATGTGGCCTTTACATTTCTTTAAAAAACTTCTTGTTCGGGATGTTTTTTTTTTCTAATTAATTTCAAAAAATATGGAGAATTTAGAAACATATTTTCCAAAAACACCTGTTCAGATTTTTGAGCAGATCTATTATTTTCTAGTTTTATTCTACATTTGTTTCTTTTTAATGTCTGCTATAAGATAAAATTTTTATTCAAAATGCGTATTCAATAATGAGAGCCAATTCAAACTAACCCAAAAGTGTTTCTATAATCTTGTTCAAGATCATTTGACATTCAATAACAATCCAAGTTGATAAATCATGAGACAGTTAAGATTCCCAGGATTGCACTGATCACAAATACTATACCTTTGACCCCACCCCTAAAATCTCGGGACCACGGTTTTCTCGGCATTTTCTTATAAGTTTTCCATATAATTCACCTTTCTTTTTTTACTATCGGAAGTAAATTTATATACCTGTGTCTGAGTGGAATCAATGTTTACATCCCTCATACAAAAGCCTAGATCTACAGCAGTTATACTCAGAATTGAAATTCTGCCTTGTCAGCGGAAGCACAAACAGGGTTACAAAAAAAAAAAACAAAAAAAAAACATTCCGTTTGTTTTAGGTTTTTTTTAGATATCAGGATTTTCATTTAACACAAGCTTTTATTTAGTCCAAAAGCTCGTTCACATTAATAGCTCGTTCATTTAAGAAGGAGCCAATAATGTCAGACCCCCTCTGTAAAATAAACTGGTACCTAGTTGGCATCATCTTTTACATTCCTCATACGCAAAGCTGTATTAAGGGGAAGGGCAAGGAATTTTTAAAACCATTCCCCGAAACATTCTTCCGATTCGTAAGAACGTAATAAAATGCATAAAACACACTTTTGTACCCAGTTTGTTTTGTACACAGATTTTATTTAGCTCAAAAACTTACAGATGAAACAGGGGCAAACCTTCGAAGCGGTATCAATCATTGGCTCACGCTTCACCGGGCGCATCGTTGAATCCACGCAGGTGGGGGAACGCCCGGCCATTGTCCCGGAAATCTCCGGGCGCGGGTGGGTTACCGGCATCCACCAGCATATGCTGGAGCGCATGCGTCGGGAAACTACTCAGGAATACATTGTAGATTTGATCCGACGCATTCGTGCGGGGATTCCGGGTATTGCCTTGCGGACCACTTTCATTGTGGGCTTCCCCGGGGAGACCGACGCCCGCTTTCAAACCTTGTTGGACTTTATCCGTGAGGTGAAATTCGAGCGCCTCGGTGTGTTTACCTATTCGCATGAGGAAGGGACGCGGGCCTCCAAGATGGCGGGACAGATTTCCGATTCCGTCAAGGAAGAGCGGAAGGCATTGGCGATGGCGGCGCAACGCGAGGTCATGCGAACACTGGGACAGGAGAAAATAGGAACGCGGCAGACCGTGCTGGTGGAATCAGAAGCCTCCGAAGCGCAACTACAGCAAGCCAATGTGTCTTCATGGGAGCATGGTTTGCTGCGTGACAGCCAGGAGGAATCCGTCCCTCCGGTGCAGGGGCGTTACTGTGTGGCGCGAGGAGAAGCGGACGCCCCGGATATTGACGGGCGAGTCTACGTGCAGGGGGACGTTCCGGTCGGCAAGTTTGTGAAGGTCGAGATTGTGGGGGCGACGGATTATGATTTGATTGCGCGTCCGGTCTAACGGGCGAAACCATGCCGAGCCAATGAAACGAAAGCAACGGGCACTCCGAGTTTTGGTCGTGCCGGACAAGTTCAAGGGAAGCCTGACGGCGGCGGAGGCGGCGGCCGCCATTGCGGCCGGTTGGCAGGCGGCTCGGCCACAGGATCAACTGGAGCTCATTCCCATGAGTGATGGTGGCGACGGCTTTGGCGAGACACTCTCCTTGCAGGAAGACGGGCGCCAGCGCTGGGTGCAGACGGTAAACGCTGCGGGAGAAGAGATTCGAGCGCCTTGGTGGTGGGTTGCAAAATCCCGAACCGCAATTGTGGAGACGGCTCAAATGATCGGGCTCGCTCAATTGCCGCCGGGAAAGTTCCATCCCTTCCACTTGGATACCACCGGGCTGGGAATGCTCTTGCGAAAAGTCTACTGGTAGCATTTGATGCTCATCCAAAGATCTCTGACCAATTCTTCACCAATTTTACTCAACTGCTTAGATGAGTAGATTTAGATGAGTTGCTAGAGCAATACCTATCCTGCTTTTTAAATACTGAATAACACTTCACTAAAAGAGTCCAGTTTGAAAACTGATCTAACAAAAAAACAAAATGATAGTCAAATAAAAGTTTATTAAGAGGGTTTGGTCTGACAATTGATGTTGTCAATTGATCTGACAGTTGGGTCCGTTGATTTTTGTATTGAAAAGGGAAGGTTAGGTTAGGTTTAAGTTTATTAAGAGGGTTTGGTCTGACAATTGATGTGAAACGTAACAGCTGCAGCGTTTCATTTTGTCAAAACTTTTGTCAATGGGAAAAGGAATCACTTGGAGAGCCTCAGGCTAACATTGTTTGAGATCACATATGAATATTTTTCATTGTGCTAAATGTATTCCATTTTTGCAATCTTCTTTTGTTTTTTTTCTCTTTTTTTATAGATATGTAAACAAAAAAAAAATCTATTGGAAGATCACATTTTTCTTTTTTTAAAATAGAATGAAATTTTATAGAACTTATTTTTTTAAATTTTGGTTTTATGATCAAACATATCTTATATATTTGCATGTCCTAAAATATACATTTTTGGTCGTTAAACGAAGTCTTATAGGTGCACGGCTCTTTTAATGATACCAGAAGTTAATTGAACGCTAAGTCAAGTTTTAACCTAGTGTGTGTAGAACCAAATTTTAACCGATTAATCCATCATGCATTTTTAATTTTAGGGACCATAGTAAATTTAGCTAGAAATTCTATAAAAAAAATTCTGTGAATTTCAAGTATGCCTGTGTGAGTGACAAGATATATTACAATACAAAGAAAAATAGCGTTACAATTATTCAAGCATAAACTGACAATTCATATAAAATTTTCGTAATCAGTTTTCTAGATTAACTGTTAAAAAAATATTTTCAGAGGGTAAAACCCTCCAAATTTAGAAAGTCAAATTAAGTAGTGCTGAAAGAGAATTTTTAAGGGGAAAGCTGGTGTAAAGTTCGACCTTGCTGATAGCAAACAAAATTTTACCTATTGAAAAAAGATACATTGTTCAGCTCGTAATAGTGAATAGACATTTACTCTGATAAAAAAAAGGACGCGCCGTCCTCGAGGTATTGGGAAATGATGAGCTCGGTAGGGAAATCACGGCCCGATACCTCACTACCGGCCTCGCTGGCGATGATGATGCGCTCGCTGCAGATCGGCTCGCGAGGGGTTACCGTGTCAACGGGCTGCCATTCGAGGCCCACGGCGAAAGGATTACTTCGATCCGCGTTGCCAAGACACACGTCGGCATTTCGCGCCAGCGTCAGATCTGTCGCGGCGACCGATCCGCCTGCTACCGGCTCTGACGACGTGGGATCACCAAATTGATCGACCACAATGCCACTCTCGAGCAGCGCGACGGACTCATTGCGACACAGAGGAATCGTAGTGATCTGACGGCTGTCTCCGGGCGCCAGGGGCTGCTCGAGAGGCTGCCCGTTTACGAATACCTCGAAGGTGAACACCGTATTCGGATACCGCACCGAATAGGTGCTGAGATCGATCACCCCATCATCGCCGGCCGTGGCAATCCGTGAGTTGTAGAGCGTGACGGTGGCCGGCCCAGTGCAACCCGAAGGCGCGGCGGGTGTGGAAAACTCGATGGAAGAGATGATCAGGCCGCGCGCTTGTTCGGGCCACTGTGGATCGTAGCCGTCCACCCGTTCGGGCCAAAACACGCCCTTGTCGTTGCCGCGGTACCAGGCAATATCGAGAGACTGTGAACCCGCAGCCGCGTTGTTGCGGTTGACGGGGATGATATGCCCCGTGCGACGCTCCCGGTCGTAAGCCGCTGCTGTACCTAGCGCGTCAACGTAAGCGTTATCGTTGAGTACGTAGCCAGGCCTGCCCGGTTGGTGAGCGTAATTGGCGGGTGCCTGAATTTCATCGCCGATGGTCACCATCCGACGCGCGCCTGCAGAAAAACTCCCCACCGCCTCGGTACGCACCACTTCAAACACCGCGGCGTCATCAGCCCCGGCGTAGCGCACCACTGAAAAGCCCTCGTCGCTGGCCGAAAATGCACCCGTGGCCACATCAGCCACGGCGTCTGTGCTCGCCTCTTCGAGAGGCAGATACAGCTCTCGGAAACTGAAGCCATCGGCATTGAGCTCTACCGGCGCGCCGGCCACGTGAAGTTGAAAACAAGGATCAACGGCCCCGGCTGTACAAGCGACCGATGGCCATTCAGTGGTGCTTGCACGGGCATTTTAGAATATCTAAAATCGATATATATAAAAATAAGTTGTCTGTGGGTTATGTCTGTCGAGTGACGTCATGTCGTCATGAAGTTAGTTGTCGTCATGTTTGTTATGCCACGCTTCACTTATCTGACATTTTATAAGTCTACAAATATGTTTAAAACTGATTAAAAACAGTAGTTCTTCCCAAAAGTTAAAAGCTGAAACTTTTAAAAACATCTTGTTTATCTAATCTTCATCCATTTTTATCTTTAATTAGCTTTAATTTATTAGCTTTAATTTATTAATTTATTAGCTTTAATTAGCTTTAATTTAATTTCATCCATTTAGTTTTAAGTGCAAAAGTTGTGTCTTTATAAGCATATTAAAGATAGGTAGGTATCAATTTCGTATCCAGGGGGCTACTGGTTTTGACCCACCACCCAAAAAAAATAATTCTCAGGCTTGTAAAAGAGTAACAAAATATATATTAACAGATTTTTGACGTGTTTTGAAAAGTTTCTTTTTTTGTACCCCTCCTCCTAAAAACAAATACCTCCCCATCGAAAAAGCGGGGTGCTCGCTTGGTGGGTAGGATTTAGAGTCGTTTGGCCTTGTGAAGTGCCGCTTGAGACGGATCCTTTGACATTGAGTTTTGCGTCAATTGAAGTGTTAACTATATAAACGTATTTCATGTGAATCACCAAATTCTATTAATGTCCTTCTATCCATCGTTAATGTTATCTACATTCTGTTAATGTCGTTATTCTTGATATTCCAATTTCGTTTGACTGTTTGAGAATTAGTTTTTAAATTGACCTAAAAATAAAATATTTAAAAGTAAAATAATCCACTAATTTCAAAAAAAAATATCAGGGTTGGATCCAAATAAACTGAGAACTTCAATTGAAATCCGAAATTTATTATCTAAGTTTGTTTTAAGCTATTTCTAGTTTTTGTGGCCATTGTTGGTTTGTCACTGGCATCAACAGTCCTCGGTGGCTTTTGGGCGGGGAAGGGGCAGTATAGAGGATCATCGATCCTTAGATTCTGACAAATACATTTGTTATAGTTTCAATGAAAAGACTAAAAAAAATAATGCCTGCCTTCCCCCTCCAGAATTTAAAAAGTGTCTATTTTAAATTGTTATTTTTCTTAAATAAGAAAAATCAGTGCTCTTACCCATTGCCATCGTTGCCCTTCATTTTGCCAAGACAAAAGTACCTAAATTTTAAATCAAATTTTAAGAAAAGATTGTGAGAACTAAACTAATTTATGAAAGACTAAACCAACCTTCAGTAAGATCGCTCGAACGGCCAACACCAGTCACCTTGGACCTCCAGTATATAAGAATCCAAAAGCTCAGACTCCAGAATAAAATTTAAAGTCACATATTCAAGTAAGATTCACAAAAACAGATTATATTTTTTAAATAATTACGGCGAAGGATAAACTCGAGTTAATATAATTCAAAACAAAGTATCAACAATACAAGTTAAAAACATAATGTAAAATTCAAATAATTACTTTCCCATTCAAATTATTGAGAGGAAAAATCGGAAAAAGAAATTGCCCTCGCACAACTAAATTTTCGTGAATTGCAGCAAAAGCTTTGAAATTAATCAAAACAGATTGAGAAAACTAACAAATCGAAGAACAAAAATTAAGACGGAAAAAGTAAAATAAGAAAGAAAAAGGAAAGGAAAGAAAATGGAAGAAACTCAATTCCTACCTGCTCCTGTTTCTTGAAGCTGATCTTGAACGATCTCGCGATTCAGAGCGACGATCACGTGATCTGGAACGGCTTGGAGACCTGAATTTAATTTCAAAAGGATATTAGTCAATAAAGTATTATCCATACTTGAATTTTAAAAACCTAAGTTTATGACCTTAGGAGATAGCAAAGTTATATTTTAAACAGTTTTCTACGCACAATAATCTTCCATGATTTTATTGGGACTTAAGACGATTTTCCCTATGTGAGCAGATTTTTGTAACTTTTGAAAAAGTGTATAAAAAGAACCATCTATAATCTTTAGATAAATTATTTCAACAGAAAAAGAAGCAGCGATCCCGCTACACTACAAGCTAAACTCTTCCCTCAGCTAGCTTGTTTCAATGAAGAGTAGTATGGAACATCTTTGATCATACACGTTTATCATTCTGATTTTTCAAAATGTACATATAGCTTGATGATTTTCCTTTCTTTCTATATCCATGTTTAAGAAACACATACCAAATTAGAATTCGCTATATAATTTATACATATCTAATAATACTTCAGTAAGCAGTTTCCCCAATCATTCCAAAACCACTTTATTCTTTGCTCCTAATCACCAGGCTTAAGTTGAATATGTGACTGGTGGAAGACTACCATTTCAGAACTTAGGGCATTTAGATGCGTCACACTGAAGTGAAGCACAAAATCGCTTAAATTGTTGCGCTAGAGAGAATGAATCCTGCATATAAGTACACCTTAACATTTTATTTTAAATGAGGAATTATAAAAGAAATTTGGATGGAGTAAGTCCATTAGGTAAATTCATTTAAAAAAAGTTGTCATCGTCCATGAATTCCTCTGGGGTCTCCAGAACATTTCCAGAACCCATTGTAGCTAAGAGCCCGTCGTTAAGACT
The DNA here is from genome assembly GCA_010016025.2 of Alatinidae sp. Z8VKAUB7J3. NCBI lineage: Eukaryota > Metazoa > Cnidaria > Cubozoa > Carybdeida > Alatinidae > Alatinidae sp. Z8VKAUB7J3. The sequence continues at coordinate 116,775,744 of JAAAKM020073195.1, read as the reverse complement.
ACCTCCATTGACGTTAATATTGAACGTTGATTGAGTTCCATCAGGATTCTCTATGGTCTGGTGAGAAAAATAAATTTTCCCGTTAGGGTCCAGGCTGCTCGGGTTTTCTATAATTGTTGCGTCATTGCAAATCTTTGTGCCATCTTCCAGGTCTACTTTACAGGTCTTGTGCTGCGTATTGTCATCTTTCTGAGCTGTAATACACGGTTCATTTGGCGTATTTGCTGGATAGCTGCTTGGAAAGTACATTGGAACAAGACCTACAGGACCTGGATATGGGGATATTAAAGGTACCCTAGACGGTATGGGACTTGGTGCTATAGCAGCCATTTGTAGAGGATATGGCGTATATTGCTGGTAAGGATCCATTAAAATTTCGGGAGTTGGCTGTTGCATGGTCATGGCCAACTGTCCGTTGTACACTTTCTGTTTTAGCCTGTATATAAGGTATTCCAACTTGTCCAGTATTGTTGGTTCTTTGACTGGCATTGGTAGCCTGTAAAGCCAATAGGGGTCAGTGTACCTTTGAACCGGGAGTTCGTCCCAAACTGGCTCTCTAAGTGTGTAGACTTCATTGGGTCTGTATCTGTCATTTAATTTTCGGGGTGGAAGGTCTTTCAAGGATGGTATCCTCATTGGAGGTGCTTTTTTCCACTGTCTATTCCCACTGGCAGGCATCCACTGCCTATTTATCGACTTTTTGCGCTGTTTATCTATTCGGGACCTTGATTGCATCTTTGGAGTCATTTTTTTGGAAGGAAATTGCCTCACAATGACAGCTGCTCTTGGTGGCATTGGGCTCAGCCGTTTAGTCCATGTTTCTTCTGGATTTTCTATTCCTTGGTTTTGGTGTTTTTCGAGATCGCCGCTGGTCGGAAGCCCTGCACACGCCGGCAGCAGCAGCGCGGCGATCGCCAGCGCCGCGCCACGCAATCGTCTCTTCGATCGTGCGCGGATCATGGCCTCTCCCCCTCGTCGAACAGCTCGATGCGACTCTCGGCGAGCGAGATCGGCTGTGTCGCGTCGCCCAGTTCCGCCAACGGCTCCTGCGGCTCGACGGGGACCGGGCTCGGTCCGTCCAGCGTCCCCTCGTGCCGAGGAATGGTCAGCACGAAGTTCGTCCCGACCCCGAGTTCCGACCAGACCGCCAGCGTTCCGCCGTGCAGGGTGGCGTCGCCGAGAGCGATCGACAGCCCGAGCCCCGTGCCGCCGATGGTGCGCTGTCGCGACGGGTCCGCCCGCCAGAACCGGTCGAACACCCGCTCCGCGTCACCCGGCTCCATCCCGAGACCGAAGTCCCGGACGCCGGCGGCGACCGCGTGCTGGTTGCTGTCGACCGTGATGACGACCGGACGGCCCTCACCGTGCTCGATCGCGTTGCCGATCAGATTGCGCAGCACCCGGCGCACCCGGCGGGGGTCCATGTCCACGGGCGAGTAGCCGCCCGGCGCCACCAAGCGCGATCTGTTCGCCCAGTTCATCATCCGCGACGCCGCGGCCGGTGGGGGCTACGCCGCGAGCCGCGGGCTGCGCTTCACGATCTTCTCGCAGAACGGTCGATAGGCCCGGCCGGGTGCCACGGCCCCCGAGGCCTTCGGGCCTCGGGATACTCACTGGCTTGTCCGAGAGCCGGGACCCACACCGTGCCGGGCGTGGTGCAGTCCTGCTTCTGATCCTGGGACTTGCACTGCGGGTGCGCCCGCCTACA
>JAAAKM020073195.1:116746476-116766146 GCA_010016025.2 Alatinidae sp. Z8VKAUB7J3 | reverse complement strand
GACGACATCGAGCGCTCGGACTTCCAAGTTGGCGGTTTCGATGCCTTCCATCAATTCGGGTGCAATGTCGGTAGCGACAATCCGACCCCGCGGCATCAGTTCTGACGCAATCCACTGTGACAGAGATCCGTTGCCCGCACCTATCTCGAGGCTGTGACAGTCCTCCGGCAGCGACAGTCTTGAGAGATGGTAACGGCTGTCGGCGTCCAACAGATCCGACATCATGCGCAACCGGTCCGCCTCACCTTCGATGGCGTGCTGCCAGACATATTTGCTCATGCTTGCCCTCGCACCTCGACAGCAGTTTGTCGCGCTATGTTAGAGTTTGCCAAGCCAGCGAACAACCAATGGATGTATGCATGGCAGTTTGGTTGACGTCATGGCGTCCAAACGACCATCAATGTGGCTTTTCTCACAGACGACCCGGTCTCCAAGCGCGCACACTTACCCGGCCAGATATCGGCAACGACCGGGGGCATTTGTTATGTGCATTTATTGTATGGGCGTCTCGATCGAGCCAAAAAAAAAAAAAAAAAAAAAAAAAAAAAAAAAAAAAAAAAAAAAAAAAAAAAAAAAAAAACGGAGACTTGAAACAACTGATCACATAGCGCTAAAATAAGATTAACCTTCAGTATGAAAACATGTCAAGTTGGCTTAAAATTTATTGACAACTAATAAAAATGACAAAAAAGCCTATCTCTAAACATCTCAGAAAAAGGGACTGTATAAAAACATTATTTAGTCTGCCGTGCTTGCGATGAGGCACGTAAACAACAGGGACACCTCCAGAGTACAAAGTCTCCGAAAAGACTTGACTTACTTTTGACTTAAAGCTCTTGCTCGGCAGCGTCACCAGCGTAGAAGGAACTAGACGTCAGCACTATCAGTCGTCTCCAGAGTAGTCTGTTCTGGCGAGGGTAGGAGCTTCATTGGGGTCGATGCACCGCATAGTGAGTCGATCGCGGATGATATCCGCCCATCTCGAACGTAGTCAACCTCTGGGGTGTTTCCAGCCGTTTGCAGTTGGCTCTAAGTCAAATAAGTCGGGGAGGTGTTTAAGTGGGTAGATATAGGTAGATAATTATCTACCTATATAATTGACTATGTCAATAGCTCCCAGCCAGTCCCTTAACTTCAGCTGTGAAATCAACATGCGTGACATTTTGCGACGAGTAAGAGAAGCCAGAGGCAAAGCAGATGTTTTTCATTATACAGTCTGTTTTGCTCAACTTATCCTATTTTTTCTCACGGCTTGGGAATCGGGAATTTTCAGAAACACTTTTTTTTATCTATTAGTTTTATTTCGTAACGCACGTAAACGGCTGAACAGTGAACCGGAACAAAAATTTTTTACTATTTTAAGAATAAACAGGACTCCAGTCACGTTCTTCGTTAGAATCAGTTTAGCAAGTTTGGCGGATATTGCTCTTATACGGACAGTCACTCTTCCATTATCGTGCTTTCAACCAGGAGAAACAAAAATAAAACTCAGTAGATTTTTTTACTTTAACTATTAAATATATCTGATTTGAAATCGTGAGCAATGAAGGTCAAATCGTCACCTCTTAAAAGCTGCATTTAACGTTTTCAGAATATTGCAGGATAGCGAAAGTGAGGATTTTTTTCTTTAAAGAGCATCCTTTCAGGCCATTCATCTAAAGTCAAAGAACAGACAGGGTACCTCCTCTGGATTTGGCCCTGGACGTTCAATTGGTTCTTTGCTTAATTTCAAAATCCTCCTCCCCCCCAAAAAAAATCGATTATCTTATCCGGCTTTTTTGTTTGGCATTTGATATGTTCATTGCATAAAGTTTATTTTTATCAAAATTTAAATTCTTTCTATTTTCCACAATGAGCACAGTTTTTTTTTTCGTTATTTAAAATCTGGTGTCTTTGTTGATTGTAAAGGGGATTTTCCTGTTTACCAATGGCAGTAAATTCATTTTATTTCCTTTCCTATGAGAACAAACAGCTTTCTTTGCAGGAGCTTTCCTATTCAATTATTAAAATTGAGGTAAAGAATATTTACACTACCTTGGAAACTTCGGTTTTGGGAAACTATTGCTATAGACCTTGGTCATCTTGGCCGATAAAATTGTTACCAAAGCAACACGTTTGTTTTGTTTCTTCGTCATCGAACTTCGCTATCGTCATTGCCATTGTCATACACTGTAGCTTTCAACCCTGCGAACTTTCATAATTTTCCCAAGAGGAAGTTTTGACACGAATATTCCATAAAAACCGGCCCAAAACACGATGTGTCTGCTTAAAACCAACTTCTTTTTCCATGTTCTTATAGCCAATCGACATTATTTCTACAAATACCCTGTGTATGCAAACTAATATCCTGGGTCTTGAAAATATCCTGAAAATGTAAATAAAACCAGAAAAAAAATCACCAGAACTGGTAATTATTCTAATACAAAATAATTCCTTGCTTAAAACCAAGGAGAGAGCCAGAAGTTTTTTTTTCAACTTAGCAGACCTGCACACTGTTTAGCTGGCTTTAGCACATTTTTAAACACCGTATTTTAAGATGTTAATGCTGTATCTAAGAAAACCGGACTATTGGGTCTAGACTCACCATAAATTTGGACTCCAGCCCAATTCAAGGCGAAAGTGTTTCCGTAAAACGATATATATTTTGAACTATGAATAACGATTTATAACTACACTAGAGATAAAGAAGAGCTATACCTGATTTCCTTCTTCCCCAAGCAACATCTGTAATTGTTAAACCAATAAAACTTATAAAAAACAGCTTATATTCCATGGTAATATCCAATCCTCAATTCCATACTAGGATACTCCTCATCTCATACGCTACTGAAACAGGTTACACTGCCAGGCCTGTCGACAGGTCGGCACGGGAACAGGAGAGCGAGGCCTATCGCAAGCTCAATCCAAATGGTCTGATTCCGGTTTGCATCATGGACGGTGAGCCCGTTTTCGAGACCGCTGCAATTGTCCTTTCGCTTGCGGACCGTCATGGCGAACTGGCACCGAAACCGGATGATCCCGCGCGTCCGGGTTTTCTGAAATGGCTGTTCTTCCTCAGCAACACGGTTCACACCGACCTGAGAATGCTGTTTTACCCGACCCAATATGTCGGAGCGGACGACGCGCACCAGCAGGCTCTGAAATCGCAGGCATGGGACCTGTTGCGGCGCCACCTGAAACAGCTCGAACATCACTATGCAGAATCGAACGGCGCCTACCTGCTGGGTCCTGATCCGAGCATTGCCGACATCTATCTGGGGTTATGCCTTCGTTGGCCGCAGCTATATCCGCCAAGCGATCGGGGCCATTTCAATCTCGAAGAGTTTCCAGCGCTCTCCCGAATGGCGGCCGAGTTGCAGGAACGCCCGGCAGTGGTTCGCTCCTTTGAAGCCGAAGGAATACCTGCCCCGTTCCTTACGGATGCAAAATATCCGGACGGAAGCAAAGGGGCGCCGACATGAACCCGCGCCTGGGTTGCGGCGCAGCCATTTTTGACAGCCGAAACCAACTGCTTCTTGTTTGCCGACGAAGGCCGCCGGAGGCTGGCTGTTGGGGCCTCCCTGGCGGCAAAGTGGATTGGCTGGAGGGAACGGAAGACGCGGTGAGGCGAGAAGTGCTGGAGGAACTTGATGTAGAGATACGCTTGACCGGTCTGATCTGCGTTTCCGAGCTGCTTGATTCGGAGGCCTCGTTGCACTGGATCGCTCCGGTCTACGGCGCGGAAATCAGTTCCGGCGAACCGCGATTGATGGAGCCTCAAGCACTGTCGGCCTTTGACTGGTTCAGCATGGATGGCCTGCCTGAACCGCTGACGATCGCAACCCGGCAAATGCTTGAAACCATTCGCCAGTCGGCTCCGTCGAAATCGGTCTGAAGGGTTTTCGAGACCGTCGCCATTCGCAGGCGGCGCGTTACACCGTGACTTCTCGCCAGCGGCATGCAATGCAATTGATCTGAAACCCGACGCACCTGGATGCCTGTGAATGCGGAGATCTACTCTTTCTCGACCTCAATTTGAACGGCGAAAACGGTTTCGAGTTACTACAAGAACTTTCCGCGGCGTCCTTTCAGACGATCATTGCTTCGGCTTATAAAAATAAAGCCATTGAAGCATTTGAGTACGGCGCCTTGGATTTTATACCCAAACCTTTTAAGAAAGAACGACTGGAAACGGCGCTTCGTCGGTTTAGACGGCTAGAAAAACCCAAAACTGCCGCTAAATATTTGGTGGTAAAAAAGGCGACCCGAAATTTAGTGGTGGAAGCGGATAAAATTTTTTTCCTGCAAGCCTCCAGACGGCATACGATTTTACAATTAGAACAGGGGCGGGAAATACACCATAAATCTCTGGATCAATTATTGCAATTACTCCCCGATCACTTTGAAAGAGTGCATAAATCTTATGCCATTAACAAAAATTTCATCGCTGAATTGATTATACTTCCAGGTAGTAAATACTTTTTTAAAACGCATAAAGGCTTTAAGATACCTATTGGTCGAACGTATTATAAAAGTTTAAAGATCAGATTTTTATAAAGTCTGGCAAAAAGCGACGGCCCGGGAAGTATTCATTCTCGCCTTCCTATACATTCTTTAAATTTAGGGGTGACGCAACAAATAACCTACCCATCTAAATCGTTGCTTTTCCTTATTTTGGGTAGTTTATTTATTTCCTCACCCCTTATTTTGCCCGTTATTCTTTCATTCCTTCATTATTAATTCCTTCATTAACTTCACCTCGCCAACCATCCCCCGTCTACCGGAATAACCGCGCCATGCAAATAATCCGATGCGGAAGAAGCCAGAAAAACGACCGCTCCCTTCAAGTCGTCCGCATTCCCCCAACGGCCGGCGGGAATGCGATTCAGCACGGCCTGGCTGCGTTTTTCGTCGGTCCGAATACCGGCCGTTACTTCGGTAATAAAATAACCCGGCGCAATAGCGTTGACGTTGATTCCTAAAGCCGCCCATTCGTTAGCCAGGGCGCGCGTAAGGCCAAGGATAGCGCTTTTAGACGCCGTATACGAGGGAACCTTCAGGCCGCCTTGAAAGGACAACATAGAGGCTGTGTTAATAATTTTTCCGCCCCCTTTTTTATGGAAATACCGCCCCGCCGCCTGCGACAAATAAAAAACGCTGTTCAGATTTTCGTTATAAGTTTTTGTGTTGCTCCTTACTTTCAGATGAGAACCTGTGTTTTTTTTTAATTTAAGCACTGAAAGGCAGAATCAATTATCAGGTGAAAAAAAGCTTTGACATGTTGCTTAGAAGTATTTTTTCTTCATCCTGAGCCTGACTAATTTCAACTATGTTTTTTGTGGCATTTGTTTATGTAATTGAATAATTGAAGTTTGTTTTTATATTATTCAAAGTCTGGACAAAATTGTGCAAAATGGTCTTTAATTGCCCTTTATTTTGTAATTGAACTTGGGCAAAAGGTAAAACTAAGATTTGATCTAAGTAAAAACCTGATCAGGAATATCGAAATTGATATATCGATCGTCGAATATCGAAAGTGAACATATCGATATATTGTTTACTCTAATTATCGCCTAACACTATCTTTGACTGATTTTGGATTTGTAGTAAATAATTGTCCTACTACTAAAAGATATGACTTACTCTCAATGCAGGATTGGTAACGATGATCTGTGGAGACTGGAAGCTATTAGCGAGGTTTTGTGAGATAGAAGCAGTGGCTCCATTTAAGACAATGCTAGTCACGACACCTCCTTGATTCAGACAACCAATAGACCCATGCTGGATCTTACCACTGGTATACTGCAAAGTTGCGGGTCGATAATTAGAAGTACTCACAATAGGACTAATTCTTAAGTCATTGTGTAAGCTAGTGTTAGGCTCAATGATATTTTCTGAAGTTTTATTAGTTGTGTGGACATTTTGAATTGATGAATCATTCATGATTTTATGTTGCATATTCACTTCCTCTGGCTTGCTTCTAGTAACAGGTATTAATTCAGAGACTGGCTGAGAAAAAGATTCTGGACTGTTCATTATGCCTGTGGTACCAATTGTGACAGGAGCTGATACTCGGCGAGCCAATCCTTGTTTATGGTATAATGTCTCGTTTTGAAAATTTGTTAGGATAGATTTTGGAGAACTAAAATTCATTCTTAGCTGGGTGTTTGTTCCAGAAGATACAGTTACACTAGTATTATGAATAAGTGGCAACATCTGGCCCCTCAGTCCAGCTATCCGTGGTCCTGGTGGTGATAATGTGGAGAAAGAAATTGCATTATACAGTTCTTCTTTTCTTCCACTGACCGCTTGAAGGACAGGGGGTGTTAGAAGAAAAATCAGTCACCTGACATCCATAGCTTAGGTAAGCTTATTACCTTCTATCATCATTATGTATGAAAGCCAGGTTGGCCTCAGAGAATATATTGAAACGATTTGTTTTTATTTAGTAGTAATAGGCTCCAGGGAAAAAGAAGCTATTAAGCCCCTTCTTTGACTCATCAAAGTGCTAAGATCCTACTTCTTTCTGCTCAGATTATTGTTTTTTTATTTCATTTAAGCTCAAAGATCTTACAGCTGATTGACTAATAGAGCATTCAAGAGAGAACCTTCAAAGACCCGAATAAAAAGACATAAGAAATAAAAGAAAGTTAAACGTAGGTTGGGGGTATATGGCGCAAGTCCACCAGAACGTTTAACATCTTGTTACTTTCAACCCCAGACTTAGGGGTTTAGAACTTGTACAAATGGTAGGCTATCACGAGCACACATTTTGAAGAAGGTTCAGAAATTTAATAGTTTAAAATTTGCTCTATAACATCTCAAATGGTCCTTGTTATTCACTTTTACTGGCGCTTTTTTCAAAGTTGCAGACCCCCTCAAAAAAAAAATCTTGCGTACCTTCCCGAGTCACAATAAAGGTCGCCAAAAAGTAAGAATGAGCTATAATAATCTCATTAATTACGTCAATCAATGCCTCTACACTCAACGACCTTGATTGAAGTGGCAAAATATTCCTTTTATAACTAATCCAGCTTCCCAAAAACTGGTATAGCAATAAAATCAAGCGAAATTGGCTAAAGATTATAAATAGATAGATAGATAGATTTGTACACACGAAAGCTGAATTGGGCCACGAAACCCAAATAACTCCAAAGTAATAACAATTTGATTTTCAACAACATTTCCTATTGCTATTATTTCTTGCCAGTAAAGATGAAATGTATCCGAAAGGCGGTAGTAGAGCTATTTAAGAACAAATGGCAAAAAAGATGCAGATGATAGAAAAGGTAACAGAAAGGAGGAGAGAGAGAAATATGAGGAGGGGATACGATTAGGCATTTTATCACGTACTTAATTTAATGGAAGATCCAGCAGCCCCCTGTAAAATTCCCAGCTGAACTAAAAAAGTGATTATTTTTCACTTTGTCTCCATATGAATAGTGACCAACCGGATTTTTTTTTTTTAAGGAATTGTTTTTTCTTCGGGAAAAGACTGGGTACTACTTTCAGCCACTTAGCTCGCCATAGTTCAAGCTCAGCCATCACAGCGGAGTCTGGACTCGTTAGATCAGAGGCATATAATTTGATCAGTTCTTTAAGATCCCTGCTAGACTGTTTTACAACAAAAGATGGCAGTATTCCACTGAGGCTTTTCAGCGTGACCTTGTGCTTTATGAAACTTCAGTAATTTTACCATAGGCCTCCATTTCTCCTTCGTTTAAAATTCCAAGCTTTTTCCACGTTCCTTTCATTCTTTTCAATTTTACAATACTTTTTGTAAAACCCTACTTCTTTTCTGCGAAACATTTGCGACTTCCCGATTAATTCTAGCTGCATTTCCAACTATCCTTCCAAAGAAACCATCTGCAATTCTGCAAACGTTTCTCCTAAAATAAAATCATTCCACCTATTTTCTACATTATAGAAATCTAAAATCTCCAGTTTAATTATTTTTTTTATTTTACTCTTCGCTTACTATCTTTCCTTTTTCTCTAGATTCTTATAAATAACAGATGGCACTGGCCCTTATTCTGTCTGATTCTTTCAGTAATGCCATTCCAAATTCGGGTGAATCAATAGTTTTTGTTTTTTTTAGTTTTTTTTTAATAAAAGTTCTAATAGGGATAAATCCTTTTAATAGACTGTGCAAATTTCACAAAAAATACTAGATATTTCGGGAACATATGCAGTAACCGCCGTTAGTAGCAATACTGATTAACGCAGTAAGTAATAGCAATAATACTACTGATGACGTTCACTGCATATGTGACCGAAATATCTTTTTTTGTGAAATTTACGAAATTATCTAGGCTACTTTTAGCACAAAGATCTGGAGGAATAATTACTGTCGTATGGGGATTTTTCATACACATTTATGCAAGACCAGGTTAGAGAAAATAGTTCGTCCTTTTCCAGTCTTCGGTCAGTCACTGACCAATTTCGAAACTAAATACCCTGGACAATTTTTTTTCACTTAGCCATTATGTCAAAACCACCCCAGTTATAAAGTCCGGTTTAGAACTGTTAATATTAGGCTGGTAAATGAAGCCTACAGGAAAAAGATCAGAGCCTAAAATATTCATTTGGAAGCGGTATATAACTTCCTATTTCCACCTGTTCTGTAGCTTAATCACGGGATTTTGAAAGCGACGTGTCATGAGGATAACAAACAGACTAGCAAACAGGAAAAACAGCAGAAGAAAACCACTTTGATCAACTTTTGTCACCCCTACAAGAAGGGCTCCTGAGGCAATCCATCCCTCTTCCTACACCCCTCTGTCATTTCTAAGAACAAAATGCACGTTTTTAATCGAACATATTTATTTTGAAACTGCATCAAGTAGTATCATTGGAAAGAAGCTTTAAAAACAATCATTTCAGACCAAAGCACTGAACCAGTCTGTTCAAACAGTTCGTGGTAACTGTGAATGGCAAGAGTTTTGGTTTAAGGAAGACCTACAGGTTTCACGAACGAAATTGTGAAAAACCTGAACGAAATTGTATTATAGAAACCAAATCCAGTTATTTGATCTGGTTTCGCAGAGGTATTTAGAAAAACAAAAGTAAATTAAAAGAAAAGGAACAACTTTTTTTGCCCAAATTAGAAGTGATATTCCAGTGATATATGATACCCTTTTTTTCATATGAGCCTTAGAATTGAGGATTAAGTTTAGAATTAGGGGATTAAAATCAGTAACTTGGGACATGATTTAGGTCGAAGATCCAAACTGGACAACTATATCATGTAGCTGAAATCACTGTCTAGATACTGAAAACCCCACGTGTACGGATACCAAATCCACCTTCACATTTCGGTGGTATTAATACACTCAAGGTCAAAATAAGTCACAAGAAGCAATACGATTGGCCACAAGGAATACAGCTGACACATCGATTTCTATTGCGGTTATTTGTCCCTGAGTCTTGGATTTATATCTAGATCAATTCTAAATTATGATTAACTCTGTAAAACCCCGAAAATCCTAAGGAATTTTTGAATCTTTAAATTCCAGAAGAAAATCATTCTGAATTTAAAAAAATCCTGAATTTCTAAAATATCCTACCAAGTAGAATCATTGAATAAAATTGGGTTAAATTTTGGACTGGAGCTACAAAGAAACCGAGGGTATTTCGTCATAGCAAATTACGCTCCTTATTGCTCTCCCTGAACAGAACACTTCACTCAGTTTATAAGTAGATGCCTGTGCCGAAGTCAATGTAGACATGCCGAGTGCCGAACATGTAACAAGTAAAGTGCCGAAACCCTATAGGCGAGTGTGTATTCTCCTGATGAGACTCGGCTTTCTTGAATCCGGAACAACGGTTGGCGAAAAAACTCGTTCATCTGTCGGAAGCCCATGGCGCCAAACGCAATGGCTTGCGCAAGCGGGAGATCGGCGTCTCGCAGTCGGAACTGTCGGAGCTTGTTGGTGTCAGCCGGGAATCGATCAATCGCATCCTTCAGAACTGGAAGAAGAAGGAATTGGTCGAACTGGGACGTGGCAAGATCATGATCAAGGACTGGGCAACCTTCGAAGCCCATCACTAAATCAACATTTATCCCGGGCGGAAAAGAATGCCGCGGGCCTGAAATGGCGGGGGGCTGCCGCCGGCGTCTTCAACGACACGTCGTGCGGCCGAAAGGAAAAGGCATATGGAAATCGCGGTTCTGTCGTTTTTAGCTTTGGTTGCCTGCGGTGCCTTTGTCGGTTTTTGCCTCGTTGTTCGGTCAATCTTGAAGTCATAATGCGGCTTTGATTGTTACCTGCTGGGCTGGCGGTCGCGCGCGCCAGCCGTGAAGCTCCCTTTCAGGGCACATCTTGGGACACCTCGCCTCTCGCAACAGTAAAGAGTATCTCGCGGAGCGCCGGTCATACGCACCGGTTTCTTCAGGACCACGCCACGCGCCGAGCCAGCGTGAAACGCGGTTTTTGTGCGCGGCGGCCTGCTTCCCCTTTTCGCCCCTCGGCAGATCCTTGGCCAGCGTTAACCACGGGTTAACGGAACATCTAGGACAATGGGGTGGTCGCAGAGCTTGAAGTGGGCGTGGAGTAGGGCTGGCGGCATTGCAAACTGACGGGCCAGATCCCGGCCTAGGAAAGACAATGACCGCAGACCCTGACTGCACGAAGGATCAGATCCGGGCGATCGAGAAGCAGGCGATTGGCCGGGGCTCCACAGACGTCTGCCGTCTCGCCGCACCTTCAAAAAACATGTGCCACCACCTGATTCCGCCGCTGCTCAAGGGGGATGGCGCATGAAGCTGCGCTCGAAGGTCGGCATCGCGGTCTCCCTCTCGTCGCTGATCCTTTTATGTGCGGTGACGGCGATGTTTGTCGCCGTTCTGATGATCCGGGATATCCAGCTTGAAAAACACCGTGTCACCTCGCTGATTGAAACGGTGCATGAAATGCGCGGACTGGTCAGCGATCCGGCGCGTCCTAATCCCCTGTAACTACATTAGAAGATGCACTAAAGCCAATTTCGGTTTTTGCAAATATTCTAATGTCATATGATTCACCATTTACTAATCCCTCAATTGTGTGGCTTCTCTTATCACTAGACACCGTGATTGATTGGACAGAAGAGTTTTGGTTATCGCCATCGTCATCGTCATCGTCATCATCGTCGTCATCGTTTCCTGCGCCTCCTGTTCCTGTTCTTGGGGTAGTAGAAGTGAATTCATCAGTAGTATATTCAATTACGAACTCCTCAATATCAAATCCGCCAGTATCACCTTGTGTCCATGAGAGTGTAACAAGTCTGTCACCACGATCTCCATCAAGTACCGGAGCATCAGGTAATGCAAATGGTGTTGCAGTTACTGTAACAGATGGTGCACTAGAACCGGCATCAGTAATAGCTGTTATTCTAAATGAGTATTGTTGACCATTTTGTAAGCCATCTACATTGTATACCAAGTCAGATGTGGTTGGAGCAGGATCTTCGATTAATGTGGTAAATCCATCAGTAGAAGTTTCAACACGATACACTAAGTCGTTTCCACCGTTTGCATCAGATGCAAGCCATGTAAGATTAACTAGTTTATTGTCAGCAAGAACAGTACTAATTTCAGGAGTAGATGGGTTTCCTGCTGGAACTGCTTGAGCGTCTGGAGTTATTTCAGAGTAATCTCCAGCACCAACATCAGTTACTGCTTGTATTCTGAATGTGTATTTCACTCCATTTGTAAGACCAGTTACAGTTGTAAATAGTTCAGTACTTGCTTCATCTTCTTCAAATAGTGTAAATGCTAATGGAGGATCTAATTCAAGTGCAGCATATTGGATTAGGTAATCACGGAATTGAGAGCCGCCATCATCTACTGGAAGATCCCATGTTAATGAAACTTCTTGGTCACCTCTACTAGCATCTACATTTAGCGGAGCACTAGGAACAGTTACAGGAGTTCCTTTTTCAACATCAGAAGGCAAACTTGTACCAACATCAGATTTTGCAAATACTCTAAACTCATACTCTTTACCGTTTTCTAGTCCAATTACTGTTACCTCAGTATCTCCTGCAGCTGGAGGAATTGGTGCTAGTTGCCATGTATTCTCAGTAGATAGTTTGAATTCAACAATGTAGCTAAGTTCTGAGCCGCCGTCTATTCTTGTAAAGGACATGCTAGTGGCTCATCTACTAGACTTAAACAGATTTGGCGCTCACAGAAGTTCTCAAACTAGCTAAAACTTTGTGTTTCCAATAGTAATGTTCTCCCATTTATACTGTATGGAAGCAAATGCTGGAAGTTAAATCGGCAGCAAGAGAAGAGACTCCAAGCCTTTCAAAACAATTGTCTGCAAAATATTCGTCAACAACTGCTGCTACTACTACTACTACTACTACTAACGAAAACTAGACACATGTTTTAAAACAGACAATATACCAAATTACTGGGCAATCTCTATTCATCAGCATGATCAGGACCTGAAGATGGAAATACATGGGACGTCTTGTGTGAATGAAAGACGACCAAACACCAAAGTCCATCCTTTAGTGGCAACCAACAAGAATGCTGCAAAGGATAAAACCAAAGAATACACTACACAAAACATACCGGAGGGACCTCCTCAAAGGGAATACGTCCATACAACCCCAGTGGGTAGACGTTATGGCAGTAACCCATTTGAGGGATGACTGGTGTCTCTTTGTCAATGTCCTGGTTGCCTCCAGAGGCACAGGGGTATCTAAGGTCAAAGGTAAAATTCCGTTACAATAATTTCCAGTTCATTGATGAATATATTTCAGTTAAAAGGGAAAAAAGAATCATTGTGTGCTTGTTTTACTTAGTATGTTCCCAAGAATATACACTCTTAGTTTCACATAAGTCTGTACATTAGCTTGGAAGTAAGTCCTGAACCTGAATCTGCAATGCCTTTGGTATGTTTTGGGATAATAGAGTATGTATATTCGGTTCAGGGGTTAATTGGAGTTTCAAGGAAACAAGTGTCAAAGCAGAAACAAAATCAATGACAGCATATTAAAATTTATTGTTTTTTGTTAGGTTTAATTACCTAGGTTGGAACTTGACCTGTGCTCACACTTGGTCAGCCTTCAGCCATGCTTAGAGCTCCTTAGTTTGGACTAAAGTTGCTTATGAATCTAGTTAGTCTGCAGCTTAACGACAGCCTGTTTTGGCACTCGGGATTTATCTCGTTTTTGCACGAAGTTTTTAAGGACTAACTTTTTACTCCTCAACCGTACAGACTGCAAATTCTTGCATGGTCCTGATTTCAAAGTGATTCAAATTTGGAGCTGGAGGGTACAAATTATTCTATTCTTATTCTTTTGCCCTTACTTAAGTGTTGGATACAGAACATGTAAGTTAGTTTTATTGATATAACCAAATAGGCTACTGGTTTAATGTCTTCTGTCTACTATTCACTAGGTAATGTGCTTGTTCCTGGCTCCCAAACCATTGTTTTAACTTCAAATGAGGATTGCTTGACTTACAACAGGTATTGCACCTGTTAAGCCTACTTGGGTAACATTCTAGTTTAGCCACTCTTCACTATTTTGGAGAGAGACTAGGTTAGAAAATCAGACCTTAATTAATGGATCCAGGGTCAAAAACATACTCTGGGAAGGTATTGCCAAGCTTCTATAGTAACCCTCTTCTGATTCTAAGTTGTAGCAAATTGTCTACTGGACAAGTCTACTTATTGGAATTTTGACAAAACAATGTTTGGTAAAATTCTACTTTAGCAACTTTTGGCTATCTTGAAAAGGGGTTAGGTTCTGAAAATGAAACTTTTGGGGATGGGTCTACAGGCCAAAGAATATCCCAGGAAGGTATTTTAGAGTACACACCTCCACTCCTTTTCCCTTTAGAGGGCCCTGAAATTTGCCTACAAGACAGGTCTACACCTATTGTCTATTTACCTAATTTGACCTGATAGATCTATCTACCTTAATTTTTAATTATGAGTTTCTTTTTCTCTTGGTTTAGTTTTGAAAAATTCAGTTCCTATTAGGCTATTCAAGAACAAATTTAACCCTTGTCAATGGGTTTATTAAAAATTTAGGATTTATATTTGTATAGCCTATCTTTAAATCTTATAAAATAGGATTAAGAAAAGTTATGAAGCTAAAAATAGTTCTGTCAGACTTCATTTAAGCAGACAATCTATTTTGCAAGGTTTCACTTTATAAAACCAAGGTTTTTAAAGGGCATCAAAGGTCAAGGACCCCTAGAAGGAGGAGGATTGAAGCAGGTACTTCAAAATACCTTCCTGGGACATACATTAGTATGTAGGGTAAAATTATAGCAGTTCATATAACTGACTTACCAATAAAGTAATCATACCACTTGATGCCTTTTTTATGCTCTTTACAAATATAATAATTGCTTCTACTGTAAATTCAAATTTAAGCATTTTTTGAGCTCTTAAAAATGACAAATTTTCAAAAAATTATGACCTGTCAGGTCCTGTGTTGACGCTATTTTTGATCCGTAAACGCCGTGCAGAGCGCAAGCGATCAGAAAATCAATCGAATTAATTTAAAATTACAATGATTGAATGGCTTGCAAAAAACCAATTCGGGTTTATATTTGCAATATGTTGAATTTATTCAAAATCACTTCTTCACTTCGTTTGCTCGCAAACGCCGCTTTGCTGCGTCTACTGCCCTGTTAGGGGCACTTATTTCATTTCACAATATTTTTTATTTCGTTTCTTTTTTTTTAAGGACGCAGCCTCAATTTTTTAAAAAATTGGTGCAAAAAGTGCATTTTTATCATGTCCTTAAGTTGTTGTTTATAGATTACACGGGTTAGACTTTCGCCCAGTCAGGAGCAAAAGATGCAAGAGCAAGACAGATTAATAATTTTTGATACCACCTTACGCGATGGCGAGCAGAGCCCTGGTGCGTCCATGACCCGGGAAGAAAAGTTACGCATTGCCAAGGCGCTGGAAAAGATGAAGGTGGACGTGATCGAGGCCGGCTTCCCTATCGCCAGCCCGGGTGATTTTGAATCGGTGAAGGCCGTGGCTGAGACCGTGAAAGACAGTACTGTCTGTGGTTTGGCCCGCGCACTGGACAAGGATATCGATACTGCCGCCGAAGCTCTGAAACCCGCTGCTTCTGGACGTATCCATACCTTTATTGCGACCTCACCTATTCATATGCGTGAGAAGTTGCGCATGCAGCCGGACGAAGTGATTGCTCAGGCCGTTCATTCTGTCAAACGGGCGCGAAACCTGACGGACAATGTGGAATTCTCACCGGAAGATGCCGGCCGTTCCGAACCGGATTTTCTCTGTCGAATTTTAGAAGCGGTCATCGATGCTGGCGCGACGACATTGAATATCCCCGATACTGTGGGCTATAACCTGCCTCATCGTTTCGGCGCTTTGATCGCTGAATTAAAAGAACGCATTCCCAATTCGGACAAGGCGATCTTTTCCGTGCACTGTCATAACGATTTAGGCTTGGCCGTGGCCAATTCCCTTTCTGCAGTCTTGAACGGCGCCCGCCAGGTGGAATGTACCATCAATGGTTTGGGTGAACGGGCTGGTAATGCCGCACTGGAAGAAATCGTCATGACGGTAAAAACCCGACAGGACATCTTTTCTGTCCTTTGCACAATGGTTGGCATCGACTCAGCAGACCCATTACACCACCGAGGCCTGGCAGTACCCGGAGCTGATTCCACGTTTCCAGCTGTGGGTCACACAATGGTTGGGCCGCTGGGATGACCAGCTGGCATTGACCCCCTGGCTGTTTGCGGGCCTGGCTATGCTGCTGATGAGCTACCACGGCCTGCGCCTGCTTGGAACGGGTGCGCTTGCGGCGATGACCGTGACTTTTCTTTTGGGCTCCATTCCCATCCTGAATGTCCAGCTCGCCCTGGCCGGTCTGGTTGACGTGTGGATCGCAGCACAGTTGCTGGCCTTTTGTTTGTTTGTGGCGTTTTGGGTCGAACGTGAACAACAACGCTGGCTGGTGTTGGCTGTTCTGGTCTTGGTGTCTGTGGCGGCGACCAAGCTGGAAGGATTGGTGTGGGCGCTTCTGTGCCTGCCAGTGTTGGTCTGCGCCAGCCGCCTGGGTTGGTTGCGCTGGAGTCTCACCGCGTCATTGGTGCTGGGGTTTGTGATGTGGTGGTTTGCCGGCGGCTTTTCCTTTCAGCTGCCCAGTGGCGCGGCGCTGACCGTCACCCCAGAGCTCATTTCCCTGCCCTACCTGGGTCGTTACACGCTGGCGTTCAGCAACCAGTTCGACTCCTTTGTCAGAAGCTTTCTGTCGCTTCCGAACTGGCATCTGATCTGGTACGTGTTGCTGCCGGCCCTGGCCTGGGCGATCGCCCGGTTTTGGCGAGACGCGCACGGCCGTGCTTTGGGGGCGTTCTCGCTGGTGGCGCTGGGCTTTGTGTTTTTCCTGTTTTTTATGACCCAGGCCGGCATCTGGGCTGAGAGCATGACCGCGTCGAATCGCCTGGCCTTGCAATTTGTACCGGCTTGCCTGGTGTGGGCCGGACTGTTGATTGATCGCGACCTGGTGCTCCACACCTGAAGCTAGTTGTTGCCGCCCGGCGTCAGCGGCGAGATCTATATCGGCGGCGCCGGCGTGGCACTGGGTTACCTGGATCAGCCGGCCCTTACCGCCGCGACGTTCGTTGACGATCCTTTTACTGCCGGCCCCCGCCTTTACGCGAGCGGCGACCTCGGGCGCTGGGACAGTAGCGGCCGCATGACCTATCTCGGCCGTGCTGACGCGCAGACCAAGATCGGCGGAGAGGAATATCCACCTGACCAAAAGGCAATATGCTATTATCTTAATACCATTGTTACTACTAGTAATAGTGCCATTACTGTTAATACTACTTCTAGTACTACTAATGCTAATACTGCGACAACTATTACAATTATCCCTAAGGGTTTGAAGGTTAAATTTTCAGGAAATTTTAAGGAGAGGAGATGAACTGAATTATAACACGCCGTCTGTATGCAGGTTGTTAAAAGGGCGTATCAGCAACGTTTTAGAAACAGCTTGGTGTTTTAAGTTGAAACTTAAAGTGCTTGTTTTGGGGGATGTAGAACTAACCAAAGACAATATCTGAATCTCAGTATAACTGCTGTTACTCATATTACTACTATTACTTCTACTACTACTATTATCATTGCTACTACTAACTGCTACTGGTTCTAAAGCTAAGGCTACTACTGTTAATTCTACAGCTACTACTATTGCTGATGTTGCTATTACTACTGGTGCTACTAAACTGCTACTAAAGCTAGAGGTTATATTAAGGTGAAACAATTGGGGAATATTGAAACTGAATTAAACAAAATCGAAATGCACTATACCCACACAAGTTGTCAAGAGGATGTGTCAGCCATGCCTCAGGGACGGTTTATGGTATTAAGTTGAAACTTTCAGCGTTGAAGGATGTTGAAGGAAACCAAAGTTGATATATGCTTGCTGCTACTACAACCATTGCTAAGGGGTATAAGGGTGA
Organism: Alatinidae sp. Z8VKAUB7J3; assembly: GCA_010016025.2. Taxonomy (NCBI): domain Eukaryota; kingdom Metazoa; phylum Cnidaria; class Cubozoa; order Carybdeida; family Alatinidae; species Alatinidae sp. Z8VKAUB7J3. The sequence goes on along the minus strand of JAAAKM020073195.1, from coordinate 116,748,703 downwards.
AGCTTTTCAGGGAATGTTTAGGTGGAAGTCGAACTAAAAATCAAACAAACTATGAGCAAGTAGACTATGAAAAAGGTGACGAAGCAATGTCTCAAAAACAACCTAGGTCATTAAGTTAGACCTTTCAGGGTAAGTTGTGGCGGATTTTGAGCTAGCCAGAAGACCATCTGTTATACTATTAATATAACTACTACGTTTACTGTAACTAATGACGCTTAGGGTATTAAGGTGAAACTTTTGAAGGACGTTGAAGGGGGGGGGTCAATTAAATAAAAAAACTAAATGCACGTAGGTTTTCAAAAGGGCATATAAGCAATATCATAGGCAGTGCCGTTATATTATAGATAGCAATATCTTCGAAACTTTCAAAGAGTTTATTCGATTGGCAATTAAAAGTTCTATTGCCCTTTTTAAGAGTCAAGTGAATAGAGAAAATTTCCTCTTGTACACTAAAGTGGCTACCTGGAATCCGTGTGAGTAATAGCACATTATTAAGATATTTCCAAACCCATTCGAGTAGCAAGAATTAAACTAAATAAATTTTATGAATTGTTATCTGGCAAAGATATAAATTTTCTTTTAACTATCTATTTTTGCGATTCCCCCACCTCTGTCCCCACTAAAATAAAATCCTACACATGTGTTAACCTATTCTGCCGAGATATTGATAGTATATTTTGCTATCTTGACATTGAGAGAATGCATAAATAGTGCTTTGTAATATCGCTCATAACATAATGCTGGGAAAATGGTTACTTCAATTAATTGCTTGGTACAATTATATTTAAGTGGTCAGATATTGATAAGGAAAGTTAATTGGGAGTAATGACATCCTTGAAAAAATCGTTGTTCTGAACTACATGACCTTTTCAGATACACAAAACCTAAACTTTAAGGTTCATAGGTACCAGACGATTTCCAAGAAGGGAAGAGTTCTCAAAAAGAACTGTTTTTAGCCTAAATTCGTCCTTGATGCCATTCTAATATTAAAGGATACATCCCCCTCTGCTTGTGGAGCTATGAACAACCTTCTGTTTGCATATTGATCAAGATCTATTGGCTGATTTAACGGATTCTTTTCAGGCTTTGAAGAAAAAACAAGCGCCACCAATGAGCTCGAGCAGTGCCGGTAGAACCTCCCCGTCAGTTCCTTTTAGCCAATCTTTATCTTCGTCTTCGCCCACTTCTAGCCAATCAATTGTCAGCCCTGTCGTTACTGCACAACCAACTGTCCCCTCTGTTGAAAATGTTGAAGGTGACTTTCAAATTTCTTAAATTCATTTTTGTCTATTTTTGCTTTTCTATGGATAATTATCATGTTTGCCTAATTTAAAGTTAATTGGAAAGTAATATCAGTTAAAAAACGAAAATACTATTTGCCATCTTGTGTCTTAATGAAGGTGTCTTATTGACCTGTTTTCTTATTTGAGCAAAAATAGCCTGTTATAAATATCTGCAGTAACGTTTTGTAATTCTAATATATGTATGGCATTTATATCGCCACACAAAGTAAAAACACTTCCACGGAAATAACTTCAGTTTACGGATTCTGTATTTTTTTTTTTTTTTTTTTTTTTTTTTTTTTTTTCTGCGGCAACCCGAACCCGGAGCCGGGCTCGCCGCGCACGCTGGTGAGCTTCGTGCCCCAGGGCGAGCCGGCAGGCAACACGCTCTCGCTCCACGACGCCGTCGACGCCACCGTGCTCGACGTGCGCCACACGAGCACCGGCAACGCGGCGTCGTTCCACGTCGTCACGAACTACGGCGTCCAGCTCAAGGCCGCGCAGACCGCGCTGCTCGACGCGCAGCGCCTCGTGGCGCAGCAGCCGGGTCGGGGCATCGAGGCCCTGCGCGAGATCGTCGCGATCTACCCCTACATCGAGAGCATCCGCGACCAGGCCCGCTCGGCCGCCGACAAGGCGGACGACGATGCACGCCGGGAGGTCGATGTTGCGGCCGCTGCCGGAGTGCCCGCGCGACGACCACGTGCCGACCACCATCGAGCCGAACACACACACGAAGAAGAAGAAGTCGCGGTAGCGTCGCGCGGCGAGGTAGGTGAGCAGTCCGGCCGCCGAGACCCCGATTGCGATCGCGAGGTCGGGGAGCATGTCCTTCTTCCAGAAGTTGACGTACTGCGCCGGGATCAGCACGTGCTGGGAGGGCATCTCGAACACGTGGTACCAAAACCACCCGTCGCTCCGCCAACACATGACGGCGACCATGA
>JAAAKM020073195.1:116623806-116746466 GCA_010016025.2 Alatinidae sp. Z8VKAUB7J3 | reverse complement strand
GAACACTCCGGGAAACACGAGGCGCGTTCGGCCGCGGTCGGCGAGCAGGCAGTACGCGCACAGCGGCATCGCGAAGAAGAGTGCCGACTGCTTCGACATGAACGCGAGGAAGAGGAAGAACGCAGCGCGAATGCGGGCGACGTCGCCTTCGCCCGCGCGCAGGGCGTACACCGTCGCGGTCACGAAGAACGCGAACATGCAGTCGACCCGGCCGATGTCGAACCAGAACGCGGTGATCTGGTAGGTGCCGGCGTAAACGCCGAGCGCCAGTAGTGCGACCAAGCGCGACCCGGTCTCGCGGTTCACCAGCGACCAGATCAGCGCGCCCGTGCCCGCCGAGCACAGGAACGACACCAGGCGCAGCGGGAAGTAGCCGAGCCCGAAGACCTTGGCGAACAGCGCCGACACCCAGAAGTACAACGGCGTGTACAGGTAGGGGTTGTACTCCAGCGACGGTTCGACGTAGATCTGTTGACCGGCGAGCACGCGCGCCACGGTGTCGACGGACTCCAGATTACTGTTTTGATGCCGGCCAGGCTGCTCCATAACACGCTGACGGACACAATGAACAAGGCGCAACCCGGCAATCCCCAGCCGGTAATCACATCCAGCACCAGGCTGGCAGCGAGAATCTTTACCCCGGAATTGATGAGGTTCAACACCAGCCCGAGGTACATGGATATCTCACCGGTTGCGGTATCAATTCGCTGCGCTCTGTACTCGTAGCTGGTGCGCGCTGTCTTTGCTTCGTAAAATGGCCGCACCAATACCAGGGCAACGGCAACTTTGCCCAGTGCTAAACCAATAATCACCTGAAAGTAAGTGAGATCACCGCCGGGAGCAAACACCGCCGCAGGCACCGATACAAAAGTAACGGCGCTGACCAAGGTGGCCACGATACTGGCTGACACCGCCCACCAGGGTAAGGTGCCGTCGCCCTGGAAAAAACTGCGCCGGCTGTTGATGGTGCCGCTGAGCCGGTGCCCTAACCAGGTCACCGCAAGCATCACGCCAATCACCACCGCAATGTCCAGTGGGTCCAGTCCTGTGCCCATATCAGCCCATCAATCCGGCAGACGGGACGTTAACCGGCGTGTCTGCCGTGCCGACCGCAATCAGGGTGTGTCGCTTAAGCTGAACACGGGCACAAAATTGCGTTCGGCTATTTTCCAGCCGGCCGCTGTGTGCACAAACCTGTCGTGATATTCACCAATTGCTGCAAAACCTTCAACCTCAACAGGAATGTTGGTACCCGGAGCACTGTATACCGTGACATAGCTGACCCCGGTGACCTCATCCGGATTGTCGGCAAAGATGCGAATGGTGCTCATCAGATGCCGGATGATCACACCACCCTCCGCCTTTTTGGCTTGCACAATACGCGCACGAATGGCCTCGCGCCCCTTGTAGGTCTGCCCCAGCACGTTCAGCGTGGCATCCTCCGTAAATACCGCCGCGGTTGCGTCGGCGTCCAGCAGATCGCGGTAATAGGCGTAGTCCAGCACCAGATCAGTGCAGGCCTGCCGGATTGAATTACCCGTCGCAGATGCCGCTGTGGCCGGCACAATTTGCGTCGCAAACATCAGCACCATGCTGGTCGCAACAATTCGAATCAAGGCACCAGAGCCATTCATATATCACCTCGTGTGGACATTTTCGCTGACGGTAATGTTCACATCAAGTAGTATATTCACTTTTTTGGTAAGTCAATAATATGGACAGTCATATATTTACCAACAAATCAATGTTACAATTCATAATCAATGGACTTACAATGAAATAGTTACTTTTAATCAAGCATCATAACCCATTTTTATATCCAAAGAATACAGAATGATATTAGCCTACTTTCAAGGGTCCTAAAAGGGCTTAAAACTGAATTTGCAAGAAAAGCAATTATTATATTCAGAAAGAGCATAACAATGGTATCTAGTGATAGGCTAGTTTCACTTTATTGGTAAGTAATAATATGATCAGCAAAAAAATTTACAGATAATTTTAATAATAACCATATTGATGTAGGCTATAGCTAAGACTTTTAGCTTGGGATTTATTGATATGCACAATTCTTTTCAATTCCTATTTGGTAAAGAAATGTGACAGCTTGAGTTTTACTTAATTGGACTTAATTATGCAGCCAATTGGTTTTTTGCCCTAGCCTAAAGTAAATCATCAAATTACCTTGCAAAGGAAACAGCAATATACTGAACTTCAGGATTATATTCTGGATTATTACTTTCTGTTGTATAAGCTATCCAATATACGAATAAAACCACATAGGCTAAACAATAATCACTATAAGTTACCAATTGATGAAAGTAGACTAGGCTCGTCAATGCTAGTTAGAATACTGTCAAAGAATAGAGCAAAGAACAAAGATACTGGCTATACTCTGCTGGCAGTGTCCGCTAATAACTAATTATAAATCAACACTAAAGTAAATTGTTTAATTTTATTTAGAAGAAATAGTCACCTTCAAACAACCTTTTCTAAGGAAAATACTTTCAATTTGATTCGATTATGCTGGTATCTAAAAAAATTTATTTTTTCTTTTAATAGGTGGCAACATTAATATAAGTTTTCAAAATCTTAGCATGCAGCACAGACAAAATGTGTCATATAATTTCTGTGTGTGGCCTGCGCTCCTCAAACCTGAGGCTTAGTTTAACGGTTTAAATTATTATTGTGAGTATTAATTCGGATGAATTTTAAAGTCCCCTTCCTTCTCAGAAGACCAAAAATATGCAATATTTGGAATGAAATGTGACGGAAGAAACAATATGCCTTTTGAACTACCAAAACAGATAAAAATTGATCCATCGGTGGGAAATGGGGAAGAGAAAAGTCATTTTTTATCTTAATCTTTTTTATTAAACACGGGAATTTAGGGCATAAGACTATATAAATTATAGATTGATACAAATAATAAAAAAGCTACACTGGTTTAAGCTGGACTCAAGCCAGGGGCACAAGTACTGATTCAATAAATTTAAGCAACACTGCCCAAAATGAAATTTGGTCCAATCCAGGGAGCGAAGTCTCCAGTCTCCTGGATCTGCCACTCTGCCAAAAGAAGGAATGACCAAATATCCTGGACAAGTCACAACAAGATTATGAAAACTATCAAATATTACCAGATTTGTTGGTAGGTGACAAAAGCAGATGACTGTTATAAGGTGGGAGGGAACAGGAGCGTTAGCCAGTGTATCAACCTTGAGTAGTTTTAGCACTATAATAATTTTACAATAATTGCATTGAAACACTTCCAGAAAGTCTGTATTTTATTCATTAATATTAACAACCATTTTTCTTTCCTAGCTTCACAATTATATGATTTAAAGGTACAATTTTTAACAACTAAGATTGATATTTAAAATCAGAAAAAATAGGGAATAATGTAAGTAGTCAACTAAAGGGGTCATTCTACTTTAGATTTGATTATTGAAACTAAGTAATTGGATTGCCTAAAAACGTGTTCATTACCTTGTAAAGCAGGATTGAAGTGTTTTCCAGCCAACATTTCTGGAAGTTTCGAGTTCAAAGTTGCTTGCGGAGTAGAGGTCTGGGAAGACGGAGGAAGACCAGTCTAAAATTAGAAAGCATGAATTTAAATACAGGCAATAGCACGCAAAAAAAAAACACATACTCTCCTGGCCAAGGGTATACAGTATAAATCAATCTGAACAATGTTATCAGCTTCGGAAATTTATACCAAGAAATTTTTTTGCAATATTGAGGGTTCTTGGGCATAATTGCTCATTTAATACATACCACGAAGGAATATACAGTTTAAAGTGCAAGGAAAAATTATCAAAGTAAAGTAAGCACATCGTACTTTAAAGGAACATTTAGATCGCGGTACATTTCTTTTTATATTAATCATATAGGAAGTCGACAATCTTATTAGAATTATATATTCTTATTAGAATTAAATATTCATTAAATAAAGGCATTCTAAAACTTTGACAAGTTTTAGAATAACGTGTTGTTAACTTTGATTACTATGGGATGTGGTTCGCTCTTTGCTAGGTTGCAGCTACCGTTGCAACCATGATGACGACTGGTGACAGGGTCTTTTTGCTTTTTAACTTTTTTCTTTGTCCTCAAAATAAGATAACTCCCTTCCAGGGTTTTGTGAATTTCGGTCCTGTTCATCATCTGATTCTTGCTCAAAAAAATTTGGAGGGATAGTTTGCATCTGTACATCTGGTGCGCATTGCAACATTGATTGATTTTTAAAATACTGGTTTTTACTTGATCCAAATATTGCCTACTATTCTCATCCTGTATATTAGAGGGCCTAAGATGTAAATTCGCATTTGGACCAAGATTCTCAATGTATTCGTTAAATGGCTATTGGTTTGGAATTTCACAGCCCAAAGCTATTGAGGTTTCGTAAGCCCAACACCTGGCTACGTTAGATGGTGTGTATCCTCCACCTCCGAGTAATAGAAGTGGTGTATCATATTTCTTAAAAAATTCGACACATTTTCCATGTCCTTTAAGTGTCAAGTTAAAGCAACCAAGAGCGTCTCCGTTTAAACTGTCAGCACCACATTGCAGCACTACAACACCTGGTTGATACGCTTCCATTACTTTAGTCATGACGTGCGTAAAAATATTTTCATAACTATGGTCCTTTATTCCTCTTTTTAGTGGAACATTGACAGAATATCGCTTTCCCTTTCCAGAACCTATATCCCTCAAAGCTCCAGTTCCAGGGAAAAAATTTCCAAAGTTGTGGAATGATACTGTCATGACTCGATTTGTATAGTAAAAGGCCTCCTCTACACCATCTCCATGGTGAATGTCAATGTCAACATATAGAACTCTTTTGTGATATTTTAAAAGTTCAAGAACTGCTAAAACTATGTCATTGACATAACAGAAGCCAGATGCCATGGCCTTTTTAGCGTGGTGAAACCCTCCCGACCAGTTAATAGCAATGTCTGCTTGTTTTGTGTTGAGTTTGATTGCCCCATCTATAGACCCGCCAGCTGATAACCGGAGAAATCTGTACATACCCTCAAAAACAGGACAGTCGGTTCGTAAGTTGAATTTTTGCTGTTGTTCTACATAGTTCTCAATGTTGTCAGGTTGAATAATGCGAAGGAAATCTAAATACTCATCACTATGATTTATGGCCACTTATCACAGGAGGTGGAGGGGGAGAAACTACCCTTTCTATCCTTACTGGTTCAACATAATTTTCTCCTGATGGTGCTATATTTTCAGATAAAGCACTATGGACTAGCAATGTGGGTTCTACCTTTGTGAAAGGTGGGAACATTTGATAAGATGGATGCATCTTCAAGCTGTGGTCAGCAAAGGTGTTGTCCTTAAATAGAAATTAAAAAAAAAAATATATAAAAATTTAAAATCAGGCAGAAATGACAATGAATGAACAAATAAAACATAAAAAAAAACGAAGTACCTTAGAAAATGAACCCAATAATAAAGTACAGTGCACAAGATTTACCTCAAATAAGTGTCAAAACTTGTATGTTCATGTATTTATGATTTATGAAAAACTATATAGATTACTGGAATTGTAAATTTTCTTATCCCAAGTGATTTTTCTGAACATTAAAAAAAAATAGACGTACAAGGGATAAAGAATGGTTATTCAATTAAAATCATTAAAAAGATTGGTTGTTTGACACCTATGGTCTTGATTTTTTGGGGCTGGAATTGGTAATTCAAGAGATGAATTTGATTTTTTGTCCACTGTTTCATTATCCTTTGTCCCTATGTGGCTAGGAATATGCTGAAATGTGACCTCCAAATCCTTTTTCTACATCTCCAGTAAAATGACTCCTAGCAAAACATTTGGTTCATTCCAACTGCTCCTTTGCAAATTTTTGCATTACAGACAAAACTTACTCAGAAAAAAAAATTCTGTATGCAGAGCTTCCAGAATATTTGTAAGTGCATCTACTATTGCACAAACTTCAGCTGTTAAAACTGAGAAGTTGTTGGTATGCCTTTTTAAGACCTGTATCTTTTTCTGTTGAAGAACTGCAGCTGAGCCTGCTTTCTTGCCTCTGAAAGAGCAAAAAGACGAGTGATAACGTTGTTCATTGCAGTAAATCAAAAAAAATTCAGCCCTGCAGTTGATCTTCTTTTAGCAGTAGCCATCCACATAGAATAGGGCATGGTAAGAAGTAAAGAAAAAAAGAAACACGGAATGGCAAGCATACAAACACCCTTTTTAGTCCACTGGCTCCATGGAAATCTACTTAGATAATCACATGGGGCATTTTGTTTTCCCTTAAGATGTTCAAATTCATAGTAGCAGTCTGCTTTTGCACACTGCTTTGTCACCGAAAAATCTGCTTGTCACCGAAATTATGACTTTTTCAAGAAGTCTGCTAGTTGTTGAACAAACAGTAATTGGCCTATACTAACTAAAGGGTCTTTATTCTTCTGCCTGTTACAGCATGTTCAGGGAGTGACTGGGGCAAAAGTTGCTGAGACACAATTTCCTGAAACAACAGCGAGAGTTGGTCAAAAATCAGTTGGTCAAAAAGAGTTGGTCATAAGCAGTCTGCTTTTGCACACTGCTTTGTCACCGAAAAAGTATGCTTGTCACCGAAATTATGACTTTTTCAAGAAGTCTGCTAATTGTCGAACAAACAGTAATTGGCCTATACTAACTGAAGGTCTTTATTCTTTTGCCTGTTACAACATCTTCAGTGAGTGGCTGGGGCAAAAGTTGCTGAGACACAATTTCCTGAAACAACAGGGAGAGTTGGTCAAAAGGTAAGCCGTGCCATGCACCAGATGCTCAGTCTGTAGTCCATCCAGACCGGGAGCTTTTCCCGTTTGCATCGATTGAGTTCGTGTAGCTACAGATGAAGGTAGAATATTTACAAGGTTCTTAATATGGTCAATAATTGAAAGGTAACAATAAAAAAATATTTTGCAAAGAGGACTTGAGAAGTGGCGGGTCAGCTGAAAAAAAAATGACAAAAATGAGCCGACCAATGAAGAATATAAATCTGTTCAGATTCAAGGGAGTATGAACGAGTAAGTTTAGAAACTTGTTTCCATAGAAGCTGAGGGTTATTTCGAACAAAATAGGATATAAAATATATCATATACTTGTCTTTGTTATTCATTTTCCGACAACTTTACAGAACGCACTTTCCGTAGATTTTGTAAGTTCGAATACTACTCCAGAACAAGGCCTATCACACTCCAACTATATAGTACACCAGAAACGATATCGAAGCTTCACCTCTTTAAGCTGAGTAAAATCAAACCAACGTTTTACAGTGACTGGAGGTACTGAAAAAAACTTGGAAATCTTTAAACAATATACTATCTCAGCAAGATAGCAACCTATATCAATAAAAGTACCTTTAGACACAGAAGATAGCGTGTGATAAGGAGCCTTAAACTTCGAAATGTGTGAATCAAAACCATAATGGCATGGCTTAGTATATATAACAGTCACCCGGCTTTACGGATCTGGGGATTGAATACTACCAATATGAGGGGAACCTCTGACGCGCAAACCGCAGGCTGTCATTGCGCAGGAGTTGCTCGACTAGGCCAACTGCGGGGTGCTGAGAAAATGCTCCTTGCGTGGGTCATCAGCCAACAGGTAGCAAATAACGCTACCGATCTGGCCAACCAGTGCCACAATCCGCGTCGCTGACCGATTTTCGTATGGCCCGCCTAGGCTCAGGCTTCCATGATGAAACGGAGCTCACAATGCGACGCCGAATCTTATTGTTGTTGTTATGTATCCTGCCGATCTCGGCCTTGGCCAATTCAACCTTGTCCCAAGCGTCCCAGTTGTCGATGGAGGGTCTGATCGCCATCGGCCAGGGAACGTTTGTCTCGCTGGCAGGCGTTACGGAGTTGACCGTGGCTTCGGTGGAGGCCAGCGGCGCGGGTGCGGTCTTAGCACTGAAGGGTGTAGCGGCGGGCTCGGAGCTATTGTTTGAGCTCAGCGTTGCCGGCACCGGTGCTGCGCTGGTCGGAGCGGGGTCGGTGATCCAGGTGACTGCCCTGAGCACCGGCCACCTGTTGTTGTCGGCCGGTGAGTTGATCGCCTTCTTGCCCAACGAATTGGGCGAGCAACTGCTCCACCACAGGGTGCACTAATCGTGGTGCGCCGCATCGTTGTCGTGTCGTTGCTGATGGTTTTTGCATCCAGTGCCAACGCGGGTCGAAGCTGCGAAGCCCGGCCCGCAACACCCGAGCAACTGCGCCAGGCCACCGCCGCCGCAACCTGGACTTTGGAGCAGTTGGACACGCACAAGCCGCAACTGGCGATCTTAGCCCGAGCCGGCTCCAATCTCGCCCGCTATGGCCTGAAATACAGCCACATGGCGGTTGTGTTCTGGGATGCCTCAGCGGCGCGCTGGAATGTGCTGCATATGCTCAATCACTGCAAGAGCGCCGACTCCACGGTGTACGAACAGGGTCTGATGAACTTCTTTCTCGACGGCCTGTATAGCTTTGATGCAAAGCTGGTATTCATCGAACCCAAGCTACAACGAGCAGTGCTGGCAAACATCAAAAGCGGCGACGCCCGGGCATTACATGAACCCAGGTACAACATGATTGCAGCGCCGTATTCCAAACGTTATCAGAATACGGATTGAAATCTGCTCATTCTAGGGTTTAATGGTATTCGATACTTTCATAATAACAGTATGAACCAGAAAGATTCCAGAAAATCAATAGGGATTAAATATTAGTTTCTACTTCTACTCCAACCCCCCTTGCCCCTTCCTTAGAACTAACTGTGTATTTCCTGAAGCCTCAATGAGAGTTAGGATGTTTGGCCACCCTCTTATTCTTGAGGCTGAAGAGATACTTATTGATCGTCAAGAAATTACAAGATTAATCAAAGAAACTTCTGTCGTGTCTTCCCACATATTTTCAAGCATTGTCGGAGGCTTGACTGACCTTGCTGTCACCAGGCTTCCAAAGGTCAAGTCCCCCTATCGAAAATTTTGGTCTGTTAGGCTTTTATAAATCCTGCATTTAAAAAATGGAAAAATTGCATTATTTACTTTCCCTGCCCCGGTGCTGTTGGGGCCATGGGATCCCTGGAAAAATAGCAATTAAACCTTTTGACTATTTTGAAGAAAATGACAATTGCTAAATTTTGACCATTGTTAAGAAAAGGGGGCATATGAAAAGGGCAAGGGAGGGGGCGGGGGTCAGTTGCCCTCCAATCTCTCTCCAACTCCCCCTCAACATACGTTAAATTTTTCAACCTAATATCTTCAGCCGTGGCTTAGATATTGCTGAATTCTCTATTCACAACCAACAAGGACTAAATGTGTTTTTATTGTGTCTGGCATCCGTTTCAGCATTTCTTTGAAGTCCCAGCATAATACTCCAAACTTTTGGAGATCCTGAATCAAGTATACCCTATTTTCTTAATAAAACACATTATATGTTAACAATCAGCAACTTCCATGAGGTACAGCCCTCTCCCCGGGGCTTGAAGGGAAGATTTCAACCCTTGAGACATTGTTATATTGGTCTTTGGATTATTTTCAACGAAATGGCTATCTTAAAGTTTTGATCAGATGCTTTTGGGGAGAAAACGGCATTGGAGGATGGTTCCCTCTAATCACTTTTGACTCTTAAAAAGGGCATTGGACCTTTTAATTTGCATTCGAATGAGTCTTTTCCAAAGCATATACACCCAACCTTTCCATATGAAGTGCCTCTGAGAAAAAAAATACATCAATCAGTATATACATCCTTGTCGTTTAGACATGCCGAGACCTGACAGTAGGTGTAGTAGCAGGTGAGTTATTAGTAGTAGGTGCAGAAGCAGGTGAGTTATTAGTAGTAGGTGTAGTAGCAGATGAGTTATTAGTAGTAGGTGTAGTAGCAGGTGAGTTATTAATAGTAGGTGTAGTACCAATAAAAAATTTAACCTTTCTAATATATACCAAGGGATACTAAATCAAAGAATATAAAAGTAAAATAGCTGATGAAAATCAGCAACCTCAAATTAGTATAGCTTGGATCATTCTTAAATTTATGTTATTTTTCGAAGTTTGTTTTAATCTTTTTGGAAGTTCTTTTTAATCACAAAAACTCCCTGAAAAATAGCGGCTTAGTTGTCAAATCATACAGACATGTATATAACCTTTTCATTATTTCATACAATCATGGCTTACAGTCTCTGATGGACTTGGAAAGCCCCTCCCCTCTCCCAAGTAGAAGTTAAACTAGAGTACACTATCTTTCTTTGTATAATGGCTAAAATAGACCTAACGATCATCTTCTCCTTATTTGACATCATTTTCTAAAAAAACACTCTCTCCCCCCTCACAAATCAAATCAAAACCAGGACACAGCCATATGTGGTTTTAAACACGGATAGCTAAGCCACTCATAGTCAAGATTTTCTTAGTTTGTTTTGATGTAGAATACAAACAAGAAAAGGAAGATGAGTTGAAAGCATGATAAACCAGTAAGCAAGCTGACAATTTATGAAGTGTTTTTTTTTTTCATTGAATTATTTTATGTTCTGTTCAATTGGCATTAAAGCTGCGCAAGTGAAATTTTGACGTGGGTACACCCTCATCTTTTCTGGGACGACATCTAAAAATTCATCTTAGCGTCTACCTACCTGGGGCTAATTGTTGGACTCATCTTCTATACCACTTTTTTTAAATCCTACCTTAGCAACTTCCCATGAAATCTGGGGCAACCTACTTCTTCTATTTTTTGTTCCCAGCTTTTTAGCTAAGATTTTTGATCATGCTTCAGTAAAAGGTGTCATGACTAAGAGACTAATTTTAAATAATTTTCTAAACTTTTTCTAAAAAATTATCACCCTTTTTAGATCACTGAATTCCTCCATCCCAAGAAAATTTCCCTGCACAGCTTTGAATGAATGGAGTTTGTTTCTGAGATGTACCTCAATATTCAATAACAAAAAAATTCACACAACAGACAATCTTTCAATTTTATTTTGGAACACATACCTCTGTTTAAGAAGATTTCACTTCATAAATAAGAAGTTATGAGTTCATCAAGTGCAATGATAGAAAGATCTGGGAATAACAGAAAATTATTGTGAATCTAATCAATTTCGCTTCTGGGAAACTCAAATACACAGCCAAACTAGGAAGAAACAAAATTGAATCGGGTATTCTCCTTTTAATAGTCTAATACTTTTCGTAGAACAAAAATTTCACAAAAGATAATGTGACATACTTGATCGTATTGACATTTACAGTAAAGCTTAAATAGAATTAGCGCTTCTAAAACGGTAGATATTACTACCTAGCACCTTCCAGTTCAGTTTGATATAGCGACTTCTGTCTGTCCATGTTTCTCAGCATACTCCTGCATTCTTCTCTCCAACTCTGGTCGAAAATGACGGATTAATCCCTAGAAACAATAATCTATAAAGATTTCATCTAAAGAACATAAATCATTAAAAAGAGGGATAAGTACCAGAGTAAATTAAGTTCGAAAACAAATCAAAGCATTGTGATATCTGCTTAGATCTTGAGCAAGGGAGACAATAACAAGTGAATTTTAGAACTGATGAAAAGTTTCTTCAATTTTTGGTATCAGTACTGATTACTATGGAGTAAAGTTGCAGCTGTATCAAGTCAAGTCAGTCAAAAGCTTTATAGATACATAAAAAAAAGTTGAAACCGACGAGGTTACGTGACGTTCTGTGAAGCTAATTGTAATTCCAATTGACTACAAGAAGTACGGCAAATTCCTGGTACAAGCTGAGTACAATAAACGAGACCAAAGCCAAGCGGCTTTATTTCTCATTGGGCAAGAAAAAAAATGCTGAGCAAGCAGTACACGGAAGGCAGCCCCAACATGACCAAAAAGACAAAGAAATAAAAGAAAATAAGGAAATACTCAAAGTTTAATACTTACACTATAATATGCTATGCTTATGCAAGTAGGCTTGTCATCAATACTTAAATGAGGTCTAAGATTTTCTTTTTGAAACTATATTTATTATATCTAAGAGCCTCAGCCGCAATTTCTTCTCTCAGCCTATATTTATCTGAGATTAAAGATAGACATATTTGATATATGATTGAGTATCTAGATCTTTCAGATCGATAGCGAAGAAACAAAACCAAAGTGTTGCACTCGCAACACTTTAGTCGGCGAAGCCGGACAAAGGTTGCCGCTACACCACGTTGCCTGGGCAACATAGGTCTAGTATTTCCAATAACTAGAGCCAATCAAAAAGAGATTGAAAATTCAAAATTGGGGTATTTTGTTAAAATTAAGATAGGTATAAACCTGTTGTCAATGTAATCTTCTAAGCCCTAGAAATAAGGAAAGGTTAAAGAAAATAGCTTGACTATACCTTTCCTCAGTATGTTTTATAGAAGTTTTTATCACATAACTCGCCTACTTTCCAGGATAAGAAGATGTCCCTCAACTTGAAATTTACCCTTTCCCTGATTCAAAAATCATGGGGTAAATGCCGAATTGCCTCTCACTCAATTTGACTATCTTGGCTTTTTCTAGAATTAGCCATGACTTTCTGACTTCATTTTAATTGAAATTTAATTACACTACAAAAATTCAAAGAAACGGTAAATGGTGTTGGTGAATATTTACTGATGCTAGTAAAATTTCTGCTCTTTTGACCTACGTGTGCTTTTTCCATTGAATCTTAGCACCAAATGACTGAACCTTTAGTTTGTATATTCTTTTTAATCAGTAATTAATCAATTAGTTAAACTAGTGAAGCTGTTTTCTATTGCAAATATGTGTTTTTTGAGTACAGCACAGAAGACAGTGCCAAAGAAGCCTTGAAGACATTAAATGCATACAAAATGGACAAATCGCATACATTTACCATTAATTTGTTTTCAGATTTTGAAATGTTTTTTTTTTCATTTTTGCCAGTTTTGCAATAACTAGTTTAATGCAAGCTTTGATATTTGAAAACTTACAAAACCAGGAAATATGTGAATTATGCGAAAATATAGGAATTTACGGAGAAGCCTTAAAAAACTAAAATTTTTGGCTGATGGGCAGACTGGCGTTTAGTTTTTGATATTTAAGTGTTTTTCGTTTCTGCTTATGGTTTGCTTATGTTTAACTTTTGAGCTCACACTTCATAATTAAAGGTGAATTGGTGCATGTAGACACAGGTAAACCTACAGGGGGGGGGGGGCACTGGCGCCATCATAGGACTTACCCTAGTTGCTGAACAATGTGATTTAAGGTATTCTAATATAATGTCAGAAAACCCCATGACCGCCTCCTTGATGTTGTCCAGCGAGTAGCGGGAGTCGATCCGGGTCTTCAGCTCCCCGCTGGCAATCAGCGGCATAAGCGCTCCGAAAGCGGCCTGTTTCTCTTCCTGGCTTGCCGTCTCGTACCACTTGGACAGCCACAAACCGCGCACATTGAAATCATTGGCGATGACCGACGACAAGCTCAGTTGTGGCATCTGGCCTGACAGGACACCGTAGGAAACGATTGTTGCGCCGTAAGCCAAGGTGCCGACCAGGCGTTCAAAGGTTTCGCCTGCCACACTATCGAAGGCCAGCACGATCGGCGCTCCACCGGTTGCTTCCATCACACGCTCGGCAAGGTCAGGTCCGTCGGTCAGAACAACGTCGCCACCGAGTGCCATCCGGCCAGGGATCGTGTTCTCGCGCCGCACGACGTTGACCGTCTTGATTCCGCGTTGAGCAGCCAACTGGACGACCAACTCACCAACGGCCGAGTTGGCAGCACTCTGGATGATCCAGTCTCCCTCGCTCAGATCCTTCATCCTGGTCAAAAGCAGATGCGCGGTCAGCGGATTGACCGCCACCATGGATAGCTGCTCCGCATCACCAGGAGGTGCCGGGATGAAGGCGGTCGCCGGCGCCGTCAGTTCATCGCGCCAGGTTCCTCCTGCCCCGGCCAGCAGGACCTTTTGTCCGGGCTTGAGGTGGTCGACCCCCTCGCCAATCTCAACAACTTCGCCAATACCCTCGCCTCCGGGCACGGATGGCAGATCCGGAGATGACGCGTATTGCCCGGCGATTTGCAGCAGGATGGCCGGGTGAATGGGCGTTGCGAGGACTTTCACGCGAACCTCGCCTGGGCCGGGTGTACGCGACGGCAGCTCCTTCAACTCCAGAACGTCAGCCGGGTTTCCCAACTCGCTAAAATAGATGGCTTTCATTACAGACACTCCAATCAGTTTCAATTATTGTCAAAACCGATATAAGAGCGCTAAATCGCGGAAAAAACTGACCCGAATTGCGGAACTGTATTGCCTTTTCGGCAATAGTTGGATTTGAGCTGTCCTCAAGGGTACGACCATGGACCACCTGCGCGCCATCAAATATTTCATCAGGGTCGCTGACCTCGGCAGCTTCACGGCCGCGGCCCAGGCTACCGGCGTGCCGGCGTCAATCTGCCTAATTTATGCTTTGACGTCTTGTCTACTTCCCTTAATTCTTTCTTATTATCAGAAAATCTCTCACTGAAAAACTTCGACTACGCTTAAATCTTCTTTGCTGATATTTCAAGCAGTTTTCTAACCTTTCTTCCTAAAACAGCGTATTTTACTTCACAAATTATTTTCCCACTATAATTCGATCTATAGTTTATAATTTTAACGTCTTCAATTTCATTCCCAACTGCTCTTGAAACGTTCCTCTCAGATTATTGTTCTGAAGCATAAAATGTTGCAACTAACAGGCAATTAGTTTCCTAAATTTCAGCTTTAAATTAATTGCAGATGCTACTATATACCACAACTGCATGTCAAATTCACTTGAGACACAACTGTCTCCTTCAGTAGGTTCTAAGAAAGCAAATTTTGAGAACGAAATCCTGAAAAAGAAAAAGCTTTGAAAAATAGAAATACTGAAGAAAATGAAATCTCTTGAAGCATCATGTTTCATCCCACGTGTACATCGTTATAACATAGCATCCATGTGTGCGCTGCAAATTACGTAACATCTCACGTGTACGCCACCATTACGTAACTTGAAAGTATGTACCATCATTACGTAACATCACCCCGTGTGCGCGTCGGCATGAAGTAACACCCTCGTATGCACCGTCATTACGAAGCACCCACGTGTGCGCCGCCATTGTGTAACATCAACGTTTGCGCCGTCAAGAAAGTAATACCACTAAGATAAGAGTCCTTGCACTTTGTAGCCATAAAATGCACAAATAGAATTCTATTTATTAGATTATTGTACCTATAAAAATTTAACAGTCGACTTTTCCTTCCTACACCATCGGTATAGGTTAAAACCCAGTCAATACCTATTTACCCCAACGTGAAATAAAGCCCCTTAATAAATACTTTGTTTCTAGCTAGGATTTTATCTATTTGTTCCTACAAATGTATGTAGAATTTATTCAGGTCACAACACTGTCTCAGTGAGTTCTACAGGGGCAAATAATCTAAGACTGATGCTTTTGCTTTATAGTCATTAAGAGTGCTACTTGAATTACATTAATAGTCCCAAAGCAACCCAAAAAAGGCTTGCAAGCTTCCTTCTTCATCACGAATCTTAACCCATTTTAAAAATACCCCATCCCTCCTACACCATTTGGTGCGCATGGCCATGAACCGCTATGCCAGCCAGCATTTCCCCACTGAAATGGATGGATTCATTAAGAAAAAAGGATCTGCACCCTTGCCCGCTTGGTATGGTTGGCGTTGGAAGAACGCCATGCCCGAACACCATTTTGATGGCACAACCTTAGAACTCATTGCCCAGTACCGGCACGACAGCGAACTGCCACGACTCCATCACCGCTTTTCGCCAAAACGCATGAAACAAGGCCTGCTCAGCTTGGTCAAGGGCCTCGTCAAGCGACCGAAAACCTTAATGCTCGGTTTAAGTTTAGCGCTAAGCATGATGGCGGTGGGCATGGTCGCACCCTACTACACGACCGGAAAAAACATTCTTTTCGAGCAGGGTCCCGGCGCAGCCTTCCGCTATTTCCTATCCCTGGAAAACTACGGCAAGGCCTATAAACCCGATTTGATTTTCGGCAAAGCCTGGTCCCAATTCGCCGTCGGTGAATTCGAACTGGCCCGCAAAGACAGTTTGCGATTGATTGCCAATAACAAAACCCCAGATAATTTAGTTGCCAACTCATTCTACTTGTTGGGAAAAATTGATTTTCGCAAGGGGAAGTACGAGGAAGCCCGCGAAAATTATGAAAAGGCATTTCCCATTTACGAACGCTTGGGAAAACTCGGCAATATGGTTCGCACCTATTGCGCCATGGCGGAAATCGACCTTGCCAATGGCTTTCTTGCAGGTGCAGAGCTCCACCTCGATCAGGCATTGACACTGAATGAGGAAGCGGAAATTAACCAGGGCGGCCTGCACTTTTTATTGGCCGAACTGGCATTTAAGCAGGGATTTTTTGAAGAAGCTCTCGACTATAGTCTACAGAGTTATGACTTCTACAAAAAAGACAACCGCATTAACGATATGGCCGATGCCCTCGTCGACATTAGCTTTTACTTAAGTATTACCGGCGATGGCGATCTCGCTTTCGAAAAAGCGATCCAAGCCTCGGAAATGATTCAAAAGACAGAAAACCACGATAAACTTTATTACAATTTCATAAATTTTATCATTATCAGAAGATGCGAAAATAAAAGCTTCGGCGCCATGGTTTCTGCAGTCGAAGACCAAATACGCGCAAAGGGAGACCAAAAACTCCAGCAACTTTTAACCTTTGCGCTTCTATGTCTTACCAAAGTGCCTGACGCACAACGTTTGTCACTTTCTGTGTGCCCAGAGTAAGTCTAATCAGTAGGTCTGACCCAGGTAATGACTTTGCTAACTTTGAGAGGTTGTCGCATAGGCTGTAAGGCAAATGCTGCTGCACTAGTAAGCATGCAATTTTACTTTCAATCTCCAACAAACTATTTTCAACTGATTTGTCCCGGAAGCGAGATCTTACAGATAACATAGTTTGTGTCAAGATCCAGGCTTTCTCACTAGTAAGGTGCGCTGACGTTGTGGCATGCTTCGGCAAGGCTGCCTTACCCTGAAATCATCTTAGGTCTTTCTTGCAGCAAATACAGTGTGCTATATCTGAAAACAACATACCAGCAGTATTTCTAGCTTGTCTAATCCAACTGATGAATTCTGTACTGCTCTATCACTGCTTTCGGTACTTCTGATCATACTTCAGGCTCTTCGGCTTTGATCGGACCGAGTTTTTCAAGCTTTTCAAATTCTTCTCAGTACAGTACTAACTGCCATCATGTGAAGAATCTTCCATGTTTGGTCTCTTAATAAAAAAAAAAGAACGTTAAAACTAACAGAAGAGTGTACATTTCCAAAAGGTTTGTATATACGGTTATTCACATGCATTGATTATCTGTAGATTTGTTTTCTTTTTTTACACAAAGAATTGTAGTCTATTTAAGCTCACTCCAGTATTTATTTTAATTTTATCTCTTAAATATTCCTTAAGGGTGTGCCCTATGAATTTAGGAAAATTTCAATAAAACCAGTAAATCTTTAAGGCCTTCTTTACAAAATCAGAAGAGATATACTCGTTTTCTTAAGATTCCAATACAAATCCAATGGACTAAGGGAACTTTAAGTTTAAAATACTAATAAACTTGAGTTAGAATTAAGTGAATAACACTAAATAATAAAAAATCTAGAAACAATGTCTTGACGAGGGGTTGCTCACTCAGTATCTTGGTATAAAAGGAGTGCCCGGGCTGGACAGGGCCGGGCCGGGGCTTATAGGTGGTGATACGTAAAATTCTGTGATACAGCAACTTTTTATGAGATTCTGACGGCACCAGAAAGCTTCGGCCGGTGTCATGGAGTGAGAAACTCCACGTGTCCTGTTTTACATTTGACTAAAAAAATAATTGAAGGGGTGGTTACAGTCTATAATTCTTACTAGAAGCAGATATGTAAAACTATTTATTCCACGAAATGGAAAAATTGAATTGAGCGAGAAATCGAGGGGGAAGGGGTTTTGTAATTAGAGAAAAGGATGGATATAGGAAAGAAATGGATATCATAATAGGAGGGAAAGAGGAGTAGATTGTAACAGAAAAAGAGAAGCGAATTTACTTATATGACAAGAAATAATAACTGAAGTGAAAACTTGAAGCAGTTGTAAATTGTTGGGGTTTGGCACCTTATGAATCGATTAAGTGAATAATTATTCATACTTTTCGAAGTGACTGATTATACTAACAACAACTATGAAAAATGGGCTCATGTCCCTCTAAAAAAACGTAATCAAACGTGTGAAGAGAAGCTGTTCTTGAAATATTCTTGAATATTATTATCTTAAATTAAAAATACTAAGTGAGTACAACAATTAATCTTTTATCTCTCTTATACTCAAATGGTGGCATACTTGACCTCAGACTTAGATCTGGTCAGTCTGAAAACGTTATAGAAAGGAACAATTTGACATTGCACCGTATACGACATCCCAAAGTCCAGGTCTCTGAGCCGCCCTGGCTAAGTGGTTCACGCGCTGAGTTGGGAATCCTTTGTCCGAGAGGCACGGGTTCGATTCCTGGCGTGGCCGGTTATTTGGTTTGGGACGGGGTCAGTGGCGTGACTAGCTCAGCCAGAGTCGACTCATTTCTAAATGGGTACCTGGAGAATTCCGGGGAAGGTAAGCAGGAAGGGTATGCGACAGCACAAGATAGTTGTACTGAGCTTGGCGAGGATGTGGTCTTGGCGAGGATTTTTCTTGGCTTTTTTTTGCAACTTTTAGGACGCCTTTGAAATGTCTGCATAATAAATTAAACTACATGTTGATCATAATTTAGTATCAGAATTGGACACTCCTTCAAATATATTTTTATTGTGCAGCATTAGTACTTCCTAATATTAACTAAATAAAAAAGAATAAAAAAGATTTCACTATGTTACAAGTAAAGTCAAAATTAAAATTTAGGGTTGAAATTGAAGGGTTTTACCTCATAAATCAAGATAGCCCACTCATTTATGAGAGGATCAACAAATCATATTTACATGAAAAATTTAAATATATTGAGAATGCGGAATCGGGAAAGGAACCTAACAAGGAAAAAAACTTACCTGCGAGAGCCTCTGAAGCAAAATATTTAACATCTATATCTGCATCACTATTTAATTTGTCAAGAATAGGTCGTAATTGAGGTTGGGCCCTAAAAATTAATAACTGATTAATAAGAAAGCTCAACTTATTAGTGTGAAACACTGTGCTATATAGGCGGATCACTACTTGTAGATATCCTACTTTAGAAGAATTCTCTGTTTCAAATATTAGAAATTCAAGAAAAAATCTAAGCACTCAGGAAGATCAAATTTAAAAAAAAATTACAGGGATCTCATACCAAGAATAGAAAATGGTAGTGCTATTACGAAATTTTGACAATAATGCCAGGAAAGAGGTTTTCTGTCTTTTTACAGCATTAGTGGTATTCTTGCATGTAGTTTAAGGGCATAAAGCGCACAGGTTTCCTATTACCTTAAGCGTAAAGGTATTCTATTACTTTAGGTACAAACTATCCCATCATTCCTACGACGCACGCGGTATTATCTCGATTTCTGGTTGATACGGAGAATGCCTGGAAATGCTTGCAAGCTGTTTTTTTCTCGGTGAAATAGGTTTTTAGATACAATCAACCAGTCGCAAAAAACCCATCGCGTGATCATTGATATAAAAGCTTGTCGCTGAGTTACATAGTATCACAGTTCCACATAGACATCTGATTAGTTTCCATTCTTTCAAGTAGGAAAAAACGCTCTAATATTTTTAAAATTAGTGGTTTTACACTATTGCAACTTGAGGGAGTTGACAGTGATGATGTGAAGACAAGGGCTCCCAATGTAGCAGTTTAAATTGGAAAGGATTGTTGGCTAACAATTGAGTGAGATGAGATGTTTGGTAGATATGTTATATCGTTGATTAAATTAAAACCAGAAGAACAATTATATTTCGCAGCAAAAGTGAATATAAAACATATATCTAGACTACAACATGCATTTAATGCGGTCATGAAGCACATTGAGGACAAAGGCTTGACTCACTTCAGGAAAAAAGAGTGAAAATGAATTCTTTATTACATTTCTGACAAAAAAAGTTTTATAATGATTTTGTTTTTTCGGTTAGATATTTTAGTTGATCGTTTACTCCTCTCTCTCTCTCTCTCTCTCTTTTTTCTCTCTCTCTCTCTCTCTGGATCGACCATGACTTTCATGCGGCTGTGCACCAGCGGCTTTCCGGCGCATCCCGGCCTGTTCCTGACCTCCTCGTGGGAGAGAACACAGCCCTGTGCCGCGGTTTCCGTCAGGCCATAACCCTCCTGGATGGCAACACCCCGCTGGAGCCACCAGGCGACCAGCGGTTCAGGCACGGTTTCAGCCCCCGACAGCGCGGTGATCAATCGCGAATAGTCCGCGGATTCGGCATCCGGATGGTGCGCCAGGGCGTTGTAGGCAGCCGGCACGGCAAAGAAATGGGTGACGCCGAGACTGGCGTCGGATATCGCCGCCAGAACGTCTGACGGTTCAAAGGTTCGCATGAGACCCGTGGTCGCGCCCATCGTCACGGCCGGCATGCAACACACATTCATGCCGGCTATGTGGAACAGCGGCATGGCCGCCAGCGACACGCTGTTGCGGCTTGTCAGGCCGGGTGCCGCTCCGGCCGTGGCCGAAAAGGCGAGCATGCCATGGGTGATAATCACGCCCTTTGGCATACCGGTCGTGCCGGAGGAGTACATCAGCATGCACTGTGCTTCGAGCGGCTGCCCGATCATGTCGGTCATGCATCCCGAAGCGTTGGCGATTGACCGTTCAAAGGCACTTTCGCGGCCGTCGCCATGGGTTTCCAGCCATAGATCGACACCGCCGGCCCGCAAAGGCTCGATGGTCTCCGCCAGGCTGCTGTCATAGACAACGATCTTGGGCGCTGCGTCGCCAAGGATAAAGTCGAGCTCCGGGGCCGTCAGCCGAAAATTCAGCGCCAGCACGATGCCCCCGAGCCGCCAGACCGCGAAGGTCAGGTCGAGAATGTCGACGCTGTTGGGCGCCAGAAATCCGACCCGATCGCCCTTCGTAACGCCCTGACTGGCCAGAAAATCCGCAAGTCGCCCGACCCGTTCGTGCATTTGCCGGTAGCTTTGCTGCCTGCCGCTCGGCAGCTCGATCATCGCTGTCTTATCAGGCGTTGACGCCGCGTAATGCGCGATCCAATCGACCGCCTGGTATCCGCCGTCCGTTGCTGTGGTCAATAATGCCTCCCCTTGGCCGTCCTGAGCATTGCGCCGGCCGGCTTCATGTCTTGACAGACAAAGAAACAGAATGTTCCGTCTGTTTCAAGCCTCAGCCCCTCCTTTAAAAGACTTAACAATAAAGAGTGATTTCAATTCTCCTTTAACAAAGCTACGGATATCAAATGAAAATATTACGCATTCTGGACAGTTATTTGGGCTTTGAAATTAAAGACTGTTGAAGAAATTTTTTTCGAGGTCTAAAGTATTTTGGGCGATTTTCTCTGAACTAGCAATACTGACATCGAGGCTTACAAACCCCATCGACTCATTTCCAATTCAAGAACCTAAAAAAAGTGCATGACCCTCTTGAAACAATAGCTTATTACCAGCATAACGCATAAAGGCTTTTATGAAAAAAATACGTAAAAAATCCATTGAGAATCATAGCACAACATTATACATGGACTAGCCGGCCATGCTAAAGCAAAATCGCCCTTTTAAGCAATTAATTTCACTTCATTCGTTCTTTTCGAATTATTTGAGTCGTTCAAAAATCGATGAACTCCACCTCTTTTTTATTTTGTTTCACGATTCAGCCTCAGAATATTTATTTGGTTAGTTCTTCAGTCAGGGAGGAAATTCTCCAGAAATGTGTTCAAGCATTTCAAAATGAAACACAAAAATATATTGGCCCTTGACCAAAATATTTTTACATCAATGTCACTTAATTCAACCTAACATGCACCAAATGTATTCTCTATAGTCAAATCCAAATAAGACCCTAAAAGTGTTTACCCTAAATGTGTTTCGAACCAGATGATTAGTAAGCTAAAATTTGAGACAGCATCTGATTGCCATTTCTCAGATGTCATTTCTAGCCGTCAACGTCAGGAATTGGCCGTTCAATAGGTAGGGATCGAACAATTAGAATACCACCAATGTTCTATTTTAATCTGGTATAAAAACAATAGTAGCAGCGCTTGATACATGCACCCTTAAAATGGAAAATTTATAGAGTAAACGAAATAAAAACCTTCCACTAAAAACTACTCTACCTACTTAAAGGGCATTAAACTTAGACAGAAAAAAACTAGTTCAGTTTCAAAATTTTACAGATAGGCAACCACTCATCTGCTAATATGTACAGCGAAGTGATGAGGCAAATTCAGAACTGCAGGAGACCTCCCGCTAAATAGCCACTAGCGACATGTTAAAATGTCAGAAACACTGATCCGGAATTAGATTGATGATTAGTCATGCGTATTAATTATAGTTTTGACAGAATAGCTCAAACGATCAATGACAGTATTGGTTCTATAAGAGAAATTAAGAGGTTTTTTACCGTCATCACCCAGTGCCTGGCGGGCCGATTTTACGCGGCTGGACAACGCCTCATCGGAGACAAAGCGACCTTGCCAGATGTGCTGCACAATCTCGTCTTTCTCAACCAGCCGGTGCTGCTGACTGACCAGCAGAATAATCAGCGCCAGCACCTGTGGCTCGACAGGTACAGCCACACCATCCCGGCGTAGCTCGTGCAACCCGGTATCCAGCTCAAAACTATCAAATGTGTAGAGCAAAAACGCTTATCCACCAACCTTCAGAATAAAACCAGGGTTTCTACAGAAATTCCTCGACCCCCCTGCAAGCCCCACCGGCTGCACCGGCCTATGATTTCCCCACTGACCACAAAGCATCGCACACAGAGGAAGCCGCCATGAACAACACCGCATCAGCCGAGACCAGCACATCAGCAACCGACACCGTTGCCGCAAAACAAGCGCATGATAACACCGGGCCCGGAACCGACTTTGCCGCAATAAAGGCAAAGCAACAAGTTGCCTGGGCAGCCGGCGATTACGCCGTGGTGGGGGTAACACTGCAGATTGTCGGCGAAAACCTCTGCGAAGCGTTGGACCTGCGCGCCGGACAACGCCTGCTGGATGTGGCCGGGGGCAATGGCAACGTCGCGCTGGCAGCGGCCCGGCGTTTTACCGACGTCACCTGTACCGATTATGTACCTGCGCTGCTGGACAAAGCCGCGCAGCGCGCTGAGGCAGAGGGTTTCAGCATGACCTTTGCCGAAGCTGATGTTGAAGCCCTGCCCTTTGCCGATGCCGAATTCGACGTGGTGACCTCAAGTTTTGGCGCCATGTTTGCCCCGGATCAGACCACTACCGCGGCGGAAATGCTCCGGGTGGTGCGCCAGGGCGGCAAAATCGGTCTGGCCAGTTGGACACCCAACAGCTTCATCGGCGGCCTGTTCAAAACCCTCGGCAAGTACGTGCCCCCGGCACCAGGTTTGACATCACCCGCGCTGTGGGGCACCCGGGAACACTTGCGCAGCCTGTTTCCGGCAGCAGGTGACATCGTCACCAACACCCGCAGTTACGTCATTCGCTACCGCTCACCACAACACTGGCTGCAGGTGTGGCTGGATTCATGACTTAGTGGAAGCGTCGGGCATCTGGCCTCACGACGGCGCGCATAGTTAGATCCTCATTCACGGCGATCACCTCTACCTCTATACCGGCACCGGCGTCGACAATACCCACAAGCAGATTCGCAGACCTCAGGCACCCAGCCTGGTCGTGCTCGACAAACACACGGGTCGACTACTCGCCCGCGACCAAGAAGGTATTGGTCCCAATATCTTTCACTGCACCTGGTCAGCGCCATCCATGGGTGTGATCAACCGCCGCCCACTCATTTTCTTCGGTGCGGGCAACGGAATGGTCTACGCATTTTCGCCCTTACCCAAGGAGCCAAAATCCGATCAAGTCGTTGCCCTCGAAAGTGTCTGGCGTCACGACTACGACCCCACGGCTCCCAAAGAGAACGTGCACCGCTTCCACCAGAACCGTCGCGAAGGTCCCAGCAATTTCTACGGCATGCCCGTGTTTCACGATCAATCCATCTACCTGGCTGGCGGCGGCGACTTGTGGTGGGGAAAGAACGCCGCCTGGCTCAAATGCCTCGATGCGGAAAGCGGTCAGGAGAAGTGGTCAGCCGAACTCGGCCGTCATGTGTTCTCCACCCCGGCCGTCGTCGACGGACTTGTGTTCCAAGCCGACAACAGCCGATTCGTCTACTGCTTCGACGCCGTCACCGGAGCCCTCCAGTGGAAGCACGAAGCAAGGGGTGACTTCTGGGCTTCTCCTTTCGTCGCCGACGGTAAGGTTTATATCGGATCCCGGCGTGGGGACTTTTGGGTATTCGCGGCGAGCCGTGAGCGGAACGTGTTAGCGGAGATTGACTTCGGAGCCCCCATCAGCGCGACCGCCGTTGCCGCCAATCGAACGCTCTACGTGGCCACCATGTTCGATCTCTACGCGTTCCGAAACCCCGCTGACTAAGGACAAACAAAGGTAGGGCGAGCGTACCCGCGAGCCGCCGGGCAAGAGCGGGAACCTTATCAACCACAGATTCCGAAGCACGCTGGTGATAGGACCAGCTCCCAACTACGCTCCCCCGAGCCCTAGAACTGCAACTCAGATGCTGTCAGCCCATGCGCTTCCGCCACCGGACCGCACGTCAACGCACCCTGATGACAATTCACCGCACTTCGAAGATCCGCCTGCTGTTCACATGATCAATGCCCCGCTCTTTACACTAATTTTTTTTTACTGTTTTAAAAATTAGAGTTGAGAGAAAGAGTCAAACTTTAGTGTAAAGATCGGGGCGTTGATGAGGAAGCAGCCCCTTTCATATACGAAGTAATTTCTGTTCGTTTTAAGTTTTAATGTCGCTCCTTACTTTCAGTTAAAAAAATATTTTTTTTTAATTTAATTTCCCTTAAATGTCACCATGCAATGAGACTTTTTTAGAATGCAGAGTTACTCCATACAAAAAAAAAAATTTCAAATGAGCATAAGCCTAACATAAAAAATAACAAAACAAGTAAAAAATGTACACATTCGAAATTAGCGCTTAGAAAAACCAGTTACAGCACAGATAACGCAGTAACAGAGAACTGCGTTTGAAAACGGAAAAAAAAACATATAAGCATCAGTTTTTTAAAGCTGAAAAAATCCATTCCAATGCAGCGAATTGTTCACCAGCCTTAACTGGACCTTTTCACAGTTAATATCAAAATTTTCAACTTCTTTTATCTAGTTTTTCTTTACTTAGAAGTCAAGTTCTAAGGGCCCGAATATCTAATTCATTAAGTAAGTTAAAATAGAATTTCGAATAAACTGAATGGGGAATGAGCAAAAGTAAAAGAAAATAGAATAAATTCGTTCCAGTGCAGTGACTTGTTGGTTAGCCTCTACTGGGCCTTTTCACAGAACATACCAAAAATCGTCAACTTTTTCATTGTGTTCTATTACTTTTGAGGGAGGTAAATGCGGTCTAAAGGTAAGCTTACAAAGTAGTAGGAAAGGAAAATTAATTACTCCCTAAAGGAAAAGTATTAGGTTCTTTTATTAAGAACTCAAGTCCTGAGGGACTGGATATCCAATTTATTAATGAAAATGAAAATACAATATGAAATAAACTGAATCAGAATGAACCAAAAGAGAGTAAGTGAAAATAGAATAAATTCATTCCAGTGCAGTGAATTGTCAGACTTTTCCCAGTCCATACCAAAATCATCAACTTCTTTAACGCTTTAAACTACTTTGGAGGAAGGATAAACTCAGTCTAAGGTAAGCTTATTAGAGATGCGGGGGGACCGTAATTACTCCCATACCAGGTTCTTTTATTCAAAGTCAACTTCTAAGGAGCTGAATGAGCAATTT
Source organism: Alatinidae sp. Z8VKAUB7J3 (assembly GCA_010016025.2). Taxonomy (NCBI): domain Eukaryota; kingdom Metazoa; phylum Cnidaria; class Cubozoa; order Carybdeida; family Alatinidae; species Alatinidae sp. Z8VKAUB7J3. The sequence goes on along the minus strand of JAAAKM020073195.1, from coordinate 116,720,510 downwards.
ATTAACCCGTCAATTCCTCCTTCAACATTGTCAATTTCCGCTCCGGCCTTCTGCGGGCGCTGATGGCGGCGGGCCACGAAATCACCGTGCTGGCCCCGCGGGACGATTACACCGAGGCAATTCTCAGCGATATCGGCTGCAGATATGTGGAGCTGAAGATGGACCGCCGCGGCACCTCGCCTGTGCGGGAGGCCGGCTGCCTCAGGGCAATGATCGGGCATATCCGGGCTTTGCGGCCTGATGCCATCCTCAGCTATACGATCAAGAACAACCTCTATGCGGGGCTGGCGGCGCGCCTGACCGGGACGCCGATTATCCCGAATGTGACCGGGTTAGGCTCTGTGTTTTCCGGCAAGGGCCCCTTGGCCGCTTTTGCAGCCCGGGTATACCGCCATGCCTTCCGGGCCGCTCCCATCGTCTTTTTCCAGAACCTCGAAGATCAGGAGCAGTTTCTGCGGGCCGGCCTGGTTGCGTCCGGAACCGCGCGGATTCTGCCCGGGTCGGGGGTCGACCTGGCGCGGTTCACCGCCTCCCCGGTGCCCGGGCGCCCGGAGGCGCCTGTCTTCCTGCTTGTGGCCCGGCTGCTGTGGGAGAAAGGTATCGGGGAATACGCCGAAGCGGCGCGGCAGGTGCGCAAAGTCTTCCCCAAGGCTGTTTTCAGGCTTGCTGGCGGCCTTGAAGCACCGGGCCAGGCAGCGGTCCCCAAGGCGGTGCTGTCGCAATGGCAGGAGGAGGGGATCATCGAATACCTCGGTCGGCAGCGTGACATCCGCCCGGTTATCGAGCAGGCAACCTGCGTGGTCATGCCCAGCTATTACCGTGAGGGGACACCGCGCGCGCTCCTGGAAGCCGGGGCCTGCGGACGGCCGGTCATCACCACAGATACAGCCGGCTGCCGCACAGTGGTGATCGACGGGGAAAGCGGCTTTCTGGTGGCGCCGCGCGACAGTCCCGACCTTGAGCGGGCGATGCTGCGCATTGCCGCGGCGCCGCAGGACATACTGCAGAAGATGGGCACCGCCGGCCGCGCGCTTGTGGAGCGGCAGTTTGACGAGAAAATCGTGATCCGCGCCTATACCGAGGCGATTTCAGAAATCGCGGGCACGCTGGAAAATCCGGAGACGCTCTAAAAAACCGCGCTGCGGCGGAACGGCCTCCGCAGCTACCAAAAACCAAATGGATGTTGTCTTGTCACTGATAATATTTTAGCATCTATTCCCAAGTTTTTTCAATTATGATTTTTTTTTATTGCTCTAGTCTTTTCTTTTAGTTTCTACGTATCGTTTGGGCTAAACATGGGACCATTAGGCTGGGTAGGGTTGGGATAAATTATTAACCAACTGAAATAGCATATCGAAAAAAAAACACAAGAATAGGAATTGATTAGTATGCCAACTTCCCCCTTTGTCAATTATGAATTCTCGCCTTTATTTACCGGAATTGCAGTTGATATGCCGTATCTCCCTATGTCCGTCCATTGCTGTTGCCTTTTGTTTGTCGGTATTGTACAAGTAACCAGCTTGTGTATTTGGGGTTGGCGCAATGTGTGGGAGGTACAGTTGTGGGTGTTGAACCCCTTTAATAGGCAACTTTTTCTGTTTTTATACCTCATTTATTTCAGCCTTTACTTGTTCTCTCCGAGCCTTTAATCTCTCAAAAAAAATTTTGGATACGTTTTGAGTAAGGGACCTCAGATCCAGGGGGGCGAGGTGTATACCTCCCGCCTTGAAGAGGTGGTTGATTTGTGGTTGGGACCGTTTGCTCTGGTTTGGGACGAAAGTTATTTTTTTTTGTTATTGGTTTTTAATAGTTGAGGTTTTAAAAAGCTTTTTATTATTAAGACTGTTTCTTTCTCCAGAAAAGTTTGAGACAAGGTTTAGTTACTTTGTGCGGTCTCTGTTAGATTTTACTAATGTCGCATACTGCTGAAAAGTATTTAGTTATATTTAGGTTTATCAAAGGAATCTGTCCTTATTACCACAAAAGTCAACTGGGAGGTGAAAATCTGCATTTTGTATGAACAAGTAGGGGAAATTTAAAATCCTAACTTCCCTAGGTTGTCGAAATGAAATTTCAGGATTGTGCTGTCACAACGTGGCTGAAAAGCAAAATATTCACTTCTTCTTGATGTCAAAAATTTGTTTTCCAGTCTTGCTATGACATTAAGGTGAAGAAATTTATACCATTACTTTTTTTGGCTGTTTTTTTTTTCGTTTTTTTTTGGGGTTTGCTTTTTTGTAAAGCAGGGTGTTTTATGGCACTTGGTATGAACCAAGTGCCATAGCAATCGCAAATTCTGTCGGTCCCGGTTTTGCTACTTTCTTCTGAGAGCACCTGGAGAGCTTTACAACGGTGTCCGCAACCAACGCTATGTCGTTGACAAAGTCACCATCAGAAAGTATCCTGTCACCAAACTGAAGACCGAAATGATTCGTCGTGCTGGTCGTAACGTAGTCTATGATACAGTTGAAGAGCTCGGAAGCGGTGGCGCAATCTTGCCAGACGCCTGTCTTCACCGAGAATCTGGGACTACGTCTTCCATCGACTTCCACACAGCTATCCGTATCATCATGCAGCTTTTCGAAAAGCAAGCAATATTTCTAGGGTAGGCCGATAGTTCTCAGAATCAGCTAGAGCAAATGGCGGTCTACAGAACCTAAGTCAGCCTTAAAATCCACAAATGCAATGAAGGATTTTGGGTGGAACTATAGCGTCTTCTCCGTCAACTGGCGCAAAGCGAAAATTTGCTCCGTCTTCGACCTTCCAGGCATGAACCCAGCTTGCTCTCCTTCTACGCAAAAAGGTAAAGCACCTGTCAAGGAGTAACATGGCGAAGAGTATACCAGGAACGGAGAGAAAAAGGATCCCACGATAGTTGGTGAAAATTTTACGACTGCCTTTGCGTTTCAAGAGCGGCAGCATATTGCCAGCACGCCAGTCTTTTGGTATGTTTTTCGTCGTCTATACGACTGAAAAGATTAGCTAGAGCCACAGAATTGTCACTACACCCCCGTACTTGAAAACTCTACAGAAATATCACAGACCTCAGGGACTCGATTATTATTTAGTTGTTTTATAGCATTTCGGATCTTAGAGGTGGTAAACGATTGCTATACGAGTTCAAAAGTACCTCGGGTGTGGTCATGGCTGCTTGAATAAGGACTGGGATGGGATGAAAAACAGCTTTGGTGTTCAGAAGTGTCGAGAAGCTACTGCTTCAGTGAGAGAGATGGCTTTCATCGTTATCCAGCATGCTGCCATTTTCAGACAGGACACAGCTCACGGTGGAAGTTTTACCTTACGTCAGCTCGTGGAGGTGTTTGCACAGGGAGAAGGGGTCTTCTTCCCTAGCAGAATCTGCAAGATCATTTATTTTCTCGTCGACAAAGGTCTTTCTATCTCTGTGCAGTAGGCTATTGTGCAGGCCACTAAATCAAATGTGCTCTGGCACATTCTTCACTAAGCAGGCCTTCTGCGGTAAAAAAAGATTTCAAACTAGTCAATTTTTCCGTAATAGCGTGAAGGACTTATCATTGGGAAACACAGCCTGAATTAACTTGGTCAACACTAGGACATGGGACACATTTCCTTCCCCCTCCAGTACCTATAATAAAGGTTTAGACTATTAATCCAAGTGGAAACCAAGAAGGAAGAGACAACAAGTCTCAAAAACCCATAATTTTTATCTCATGACTTAAATTGGCTTTGGAAAAAAAAGGCCATTGAAATTTAATGCTTTAGATATCTTACACCCCCCCTCGACAAAGACCAACCAGGCTTCCTTAAGAATACATCATTGTGTTATTAAGCGAATCACTTTAGCTATGCAAAACATTAAAATCAACTCCAGAAACATTTTAGTGCATTAAGAAAGGAGATGTCCCCCTTCAGCACCTTTCTGGAAATTACCCATTAGGTAATTTTCTGCAGAGGAAGTTGCCGGAGGGGGGAGGGGAGAAGTTTCTTAGGAGAAATTTTCCGAGGGGAATTTCCTGTGGGTTAATCGTGGCTCTCCTTTTAAAGGATCATGCTAGCCCCTTTTTCCCCTGAATGTATCGATTAAGACCTTGAGATACCCGCTTTGCTCAAAACAGTCCAAACCTTAAATAAAAGTGCCTTTGGGGTAGCCAACATTCCTTCACCAATCTTCGGGGTCAGTGCTGTATAATACACTTGTTGCCCGCTGTGAAAGCATAAGGTTCTTATGTAAAGTGTGGTCGTATAAAGTTTTGAGGGGGCTAATTCAATCGGAAACTAAAGCTTAAGTACCCTTTTTAAGAGTTAAAAGTGATTGGGGGGCAACCACCCTTCCTCCTCACCCTTTTCCCCACATGCATCCGATTAAAATTTTTAGATAGCCATTTTGTTCGAAATAGTCCAAAAGTCAAATAACAAAACCTCCTGGGTCAACAAACCCCGTTCCTCGGATCAGGGGCTGTAAGCTATGCAAGCTGCCTATTGCAGACACATAAGGTTTTAAATTAAGAAGAAAGGGCATGTTTGATTCTGGGTCTAAAAAAAAAACGTTAAAGTACTATCAATCAATCAATCAATCAATTTATTAATACTAAAAGAAAAACTATTACAAAAGTAAATCAGTTAATAGGCCCAAGAAGCTTTGCTTGTAATGGGCCTGGATCCTACCAGATTTTTAAAATTAAATTTAAAATTGACAATTTTGCATATTAAAGATTACTTTTGATGTACAATCGATAGCATAGATTTGATGGCTTAGAGTTTAGGTTTCTATTGACGATGGTCATTCGCTACTTACAATTACTGGTTACGGCGCTGATAATTTTGTTTTAAAAAAGGTGGAAAAACTGAAAAGCAAAAATTTCAAGCAATAAAAAGGAAAAATAAAATGTCGAACAACTAGTAAAGTTACAGTGAGTAAAATTCGAAATAGCACTTTAAGAATCGGAAGCGCAAAAACAAGCCCTATTCCCCCCTCTACCGGGAAACAAAAAGTAATTAAAAATGCATAAAAGAGAACAATTAGAGATTTTTTATTGATACCTTGGTAAAAAAAAAACTCCTGGTAGCACTTGCTGTCTTTCCCAAGTAGAATTTTCTAGTGGCGCTGAGGGTTTTCACTTGATCGAATACTCACTGAAACGCAAGGAATCATCCCTTCTTTTTCCTATGCCCCCGTCATCTGTGTTCAAGTTCAATATCCTTTTAGCAGTGCTCTGAGAATGATTAATTAGCTCTGAAAAAGTGCATCCCTTAAGATGAATTTTGGGGACAGGGAGGAAGGTTTAATATCAAAAGGTTAACTTTTACCGATACATAGCCTTCCTCAAGACTCCATTCTTTGCATATTCTAAGACAAAATAAGAATATGGATGCCTAAAACGGTACTGGTACGTCTTAATTTGGAATATACTGTCAATCTGCCATTATGCTGACTCTCCAGTGCTTGTGTCCACTAATCTGCAAACTCCAAACATGTAACTGGCAAACATGTCTCTGTTGAAATTAATTTTTCAGATTGGGCTTGCAGATATGCAGAGTTGCTGAGTCTGTTGAAAGGAGACGCGTTGTAAGATGCGTCGCACCAGACTCAAAAGTGTGGATTAAGCCCAATATATGAAAAAACGAAGATTTTGGTTTTCTGTAATTATCAATATTTTTTGTGCAACTCATTAGAGAGCAAGTGACCTCCTATAAAAGTCCAAACCAACTCATTTGGATATTGTGGAGGTCGCTGTGCAATTTGACAAAGCAAGCAGCAACCTCCAAGTGAATCACCTTTGTTTGCTACTCTTTCCTTGGGAAAATGGTGAACGTCGAGTAGGGAAAGAGGGTAAATCTCGGTGGCCGCCCTATCATCAAAAAATCCGTGCTGTTGCACGAGATGTCGCGCTCCTCGCTGGCGGACAGGATTTCCCATGTGATCGGGCCGGCCGCCATGATGACATCGCTCGACATGCGCGGTTTTTCGCTGTCGCTCTATCCGGCGGACGCTGAGGAGATGAAGCTGCTGAACGCGCCCACCCCGTTGGCTGCCTGGCCGGGCATCGCAAAGATATCGCCGGTGACGGTACTGCCCTTGTCCGACGGCCTGTCGCCGATCACACCCCTGCCCTCCAATCACGAGGCCACGCGAAGATTCCTGACCGATTGCTGCAACGTCATGATCGCCGCCGAGGGCGACCTCAATGCCCTCGATGCAAAATCCGGTGATGGCGACACCGGTTCGACCCTGGCGGGTGCGGCTCGGGCATTGATCGACGCAATGGATCGGCTGCCGTTGGCGGACCCGACCCAGCTGTGCCGTGCGATCGGCCTGGAACTCAGCCAGACCATGGGCGGTTCCTCGGGCGTTCTGCTCGCCATTTTCTTCGCCGCCGCCGGCGACGGAGCGTCGAGCGGCCTGTCAATGCGCGAATCCCTGAAGGCCGGACTGGACCGCATGCAGGAAATCGGCGGCGCGCAGTTGGGAGACCGGACCATGGTCGATGCGCTCGCCCCGGCGCTTGAGGCGTTGGAGAAGGGTCTGCCCGAAGCAGCGGCCGCCGCGCGCAAGGGGGCGGATCACACCGCGACGATCGTCAGGGCCCGGGCGGGACGCGCCTCCTATATCAGCGCCGAGCAGCTCAAGGGGCATGTCGATCCGGGCGCGGAGGCCGTCGCGCGGCTGTTCGAGCATCTCGCAAGTTGAAGTCCAACTCTCCGCCTGAAAACGGAGAGCCAGCGAACCAGAGCCCGGGATTCCGGATCAATTGTCCTGGCGGCATGGATCGGGAATTCCGATTCACGGGTCTGAGGGATGGCTCGATGCCAAAGTTCGGCTAGTCTGAACGCGTTCCTTCCCATTCCGGGGCGGTTTTCATCAAAGGATATTTATATGTCTACAAAATATACGATGGTTACGGTCGCGGCCTGCGACCCAAGTTTTCTGGACAAGGCGCTAACACATACCGGCGCGCTGGCCGAAGAACTTTTTAATTATAATTTTTAATTGTACTTAATTGGTGACGAGGGAGTGGTTGACAACCAAATAACAGGACAGTATGAAAAATAAAACTGAACTAAATTGTAGAAAAGGAAAAAAAAAATGATGCACTGAACTATACAGCCCCTATCAGCGGCGCAAATCTCCGTTTCATGGCCATTCAGCAAGAAAGTACAATAAGGATTGGGGGGGAAGCCATCGTGTGCTTTTGGATACCCTTCCTGTTTAAATTCTCATAATTCTCACATGCCCACTTAGAGCTGGGTTGACCCTGGTTAAAGTTATAGAGTCAGGCTACTGACTACCGTTCCGTATCAAATAATCAGAGAGACCGGGGCTCGAACTCCTGTTCTCATGAAGAAACGATTTCAAGTCTAGCGTTCCAACTACTCTGTAAGGACAGCTAGGAGCTGTAGAAAGGGATTCTTAGAATTAATTCAGGAAATATGTGTTTTAAGGATTCAGAGACTTCTGAAGACTTTCACTTTCATCAGATCAGTATGATATTTAACAGAAAGATAAATTAACATGCCTAAAATCCATACCTAGGAACATGACGATCCCTTGATCTTCTTAAAGAACCTTTTGATGCATGTATTTCATTCAAGTCAGGGAAACTCCTTAAAATTCTAGAGAAAATGAGAACATAAGTATTTTCTAGATTTAAAGCAAGGTAATATGACAGATCCTTACAGAACGCCCAACTCTATTTCAGAAGGGTTGCATAAGAGCGGATTAACTGAAGTGACTCAACCAGATAAATATGAAAAAAAATGAGAATAAGCTGTTTGTCTTATACCAACATGGATAGTTCCCGTGCAACTGAGCCCTCTACAACTGAACTCAATTAGCTGAACCTTCGTGAAACTCAACCCTCATTTAACTCAACTCCTCTTTTAAATCCGCCCCCACTCAACTCAAACCTATTCAACTCAGCCCCACGCAACTCAAACATCATTTAACTCAACCCTTTTCAATTAAACCCCGTACAGATCAACTCTTATTTAAATCATCCACCGTTTAATTCAGGCCTTGTTTAACTCAGTCCCATTTAGCTCAACCCTTGGACAAATCAACCTCAGTTCAGCAGAATCCCCGTGCAATTCAATCCTCATGAGACTCAACCCACGTGTAGCTCAACCCCGTGTTGTCCAACCCGCCGCCGTTGCCCATTAATAGTCCGGTGGCGAACCAGGTGGCGGGGCAGAATTTTGCCCTGCATCTGACAGCATTCGGCACTACCGACACAGACCCTGTATGCGGGGTTATTGAGAACTATCAGGGCGCAAAGGTGCTGCAAGCCTGGCAGACGCTACTTGACCCGGCTACCGGCACCCGTCTGGCAAGTATGGATGGTGTTGCCGTAGGCGGCAGCGAAGCGGCGGCGACCTCTGTAACCGCCAACTTTGTCGCCGGACAGGCGGTGCTTGCCGGTAAATACAAAGACGTGGGGCGCCTGACCTTACATCTGAAAGACACGGCCGATGCGGCAAATGTTCTGCTGGGAGCGACAAATAGTTTTGTCAGCAGACCGGCGGACCTTGTGATCAGCGCTGTGGCTACTGCCGGTGGCGTGGCAAATCCGGCGGCAACAAGCAATGGCGGCGCAGGTTTTGTCAGTGCCGGTACATCCTTCATGGTTGAAGTGGATGTGCTCGACACGGAAGGCGACCGCACGCCGAACTATGGACAGGAAGCGATTGCGGAAGGTTTAAGCATACGCAGTGCACAACTGGTGTTGCCGGTCGGCGGCATCAACGGCACCAGCGCGGACGGTACTCTGGTCGGCGCGAACGGCTTTGCGGCGACGGTGGTGCCGGGACGCTTCCGCAATACCACTGTCACCTTTGATGAAACAGGCGTGGTCCGCTTGCAGGCGAGTATTGCAGACGACGACTATCTGGGGGCAGGCGCGGTAAGTGCAAGCCTCAGCGGCAACGTTGGACGTTTTTTTGTCGACCACTTTGCGCTGAACAACCCGCTGGTGCAAGCCAGTTGCAACAACTTCACTTACATGGGTGAACCGCGCCTGGGTGTTTTCTACGAACTGCTGGCGCAGAACAGAGCGGGTGTGCGTTTGTTTAACTATGATGAAACATTGCTTGGCGCGGGTAATGTCGCCGACGTGGTTAATGTGGCGGAAAACGCCAACAACGGCGTTAACCTGGGCGGTCGGCTGTCACTGTTGCCGGTATCCTGGAACAATGGGCGGTATCTGTTGCAGCGTGCCGATGCCGAATTCACCCGGCTGGCAACACCCGACGGACCATATGCCGCGTTAACCGTTGGTGTTGCGGTCGTCATTATGCCTCTTTGGTGTTCAAAGTCATCTTGATGAATGGCCAGACGTTACGCGGCCATTGCCAGCGACCAATCTACGCGTGCTGCATACGGCGGGCGCCCACATGGTGCCAGCCCAAAATCGCGATAGCGAAGGCGATGGCAGCAAACTGGACAAGCTCGGGGCGCATCAGCACCGCGACCGCCGTTGCCAGGCGAATGACGATCCACATGAAGGACAACGGCCGCGCATCATAGGCAGCAAGTGCGCTCGCAACGAGATAGAGCGCCAGCACGAGACGGGCCAGCAACCACAAGAGTGCCCCGATCTGCACGCCGTTTTCGTAACCGGGCAAAGCCCCTCCGGACGGGTTGGACGGATCGATCAAAGCCTGATCGACCAACAGCAGTTCCGGGTAGAACGCAAAGACGAAAGGTATGGCGAACATGACGATGCCGGAGCGAACCGCACTGAAACCGGTCGCCATGGGCTCGGCCTTGGTGATCGTCGACGCGGCAAAGGCGGCCAGGGCCACAGGCGGCGTGATGGCCGAGGCAATGGCAAAGTAGAAGATGAACATGTGGGCCGTGAAGGTCGCGATCCCCAGGCCGACCAGCAACGGTCCCATCAACAGGGCCACGTTGATATAGGCCGGGACAGCCGGCATGCCCATACCAAGCAGAATGGCCAGTGCCATGGTGATCGCCAGGGCAAAGAACTGGAACAGCGCCGAGCCGCCGCCGCCAAGATCGAGTGCCAGCAGAAAGCGCAGAACGTCGATCGCCACGAATTTCGAAAGTCCCGTGAAGTTCAGGCACACATCGATCACGGTGACGGCGAGAAGCATGAGGTAGAGCGTCGCGATGGTTATTCCGGACTCAGCCAGTGCATCAAGCACTTTGCGCGGCTTTGCCCGGAACTCCTTGTCCAGGAACAACAGTACCATCACCAGAGCAGCCGCCCACCACCCGGTGGCACCGGCATCGCCGGCGGCATTCTGGTAGACCTGCAGGATCCAGGGCAGCGATTTGACCGTACAACGGTCGCCCTGCAGAACGGCATCCGCTCCAAACAGCCAGCCTGTGAAACCGCAGCCGACCATGTCCTTGGGCGTCAAAAGCAGGACGAGGATCAGAAGGATCGGCAGAACGATCTGGCACAGGTGCAGAATGTCCTGAGTTGAAAAAAGTTTAGAAAAATAGGAAGATAAGTCTGCGAACCAAGGATAGAACATTGGAATCTACAGTGATGGCAATGGCGAAATTTGGTTCTGAAGTGTGAGCGCTCCAAAAAAAGGAGGAAAATCTGTTAGACGGTTTTCTGGAGAAATTGCTAACGCATTGTTTCGGGTACCTGACTAGGACACGATCTTCAGATGAAGGATAACAGATTACCGAAGATTATCCTTGTCGGACAACCACCCAGGGACAAACGAAAAGCAGGTCATCCCCAAATGGAGCGAGAAGATGTCGTAATAAATAGTTTAAGGAAAATGAGAAATTCATGTGAGGGTATATAGAGGGAGACTTTGAAAAGTTTGGTGTGGAGGATCGTGCATAGCTGTGATGGCCTCAGGCGGCTTGGTGCTGCAACGAGTTAGTAGTAGTAGTACTAATACCTGTACTTATTTACAGTCGTATTGTAACATAAACACCGAAGGTAAGAAGTTTTGCTGAGCAGACACGCCCTAGCATTCTGACACAAGCTGAATTTTGATAACTTACTAAGTAATTATTTACTAATAATGCTTCTTCTTCTGAAAACTTCAATACAAAAAACCCAAGTAAGGTCCTTCAAGTAATGAATTATTAATACTAAACTAAATTTCCAAAAATAAGATAGAATAAGAGATATTTAGAAATTTACCGGAAAAAAATATGGAAGGGCAAGCAAGTGAAGCAAAGAATTTCTCTTAGGAAGAGGACGACGTTCCTATTGGGGCAAAGCTTAAAAGAAAACAATAGGATCAAGCAAAATATCTCAAAAACGCCAGTAAATTGAGGAAATTGTAAAAACGTACAGAATTGGAGTGAAGGGGGATGATCGACACACTGATCTCTATCTATTTTCGAAAAAAATAATTATTCTGGTTCCGTTTATTCTTTCTCTCTATCTATCTCGTTTTTTTTCATACAATAATGCCAAAAATTGTGAATCTTTGTGCTTTAACAAAAAACAATTGGGATACTGGGCCCAATAAAGGAAAATTGCTACCTAAGTCATACATTATAGCAAAATTTCGAAAAAATTCTAAAAAATTTTACCTGAAGCTTATTAGTATAACCGTTTTCAACACCAAAATTTCGTACTCTTTATTACTACTTCGCGTCATTTGTAGCACTTTTTGAATCTCTTTTTTCCGGTAAAGAAATTAAATATTAATCATTTACCTTTTTATGAAAAGTAGCAATTTTGAACAAAGATTTTATAAATTGGAAATGTCAGACTAATTATCGGTATTCAACAAGTACCAAAAGCAAAAGCAAGAAACCAAAAGTTTTTCCTTATGCCATGCCTAAAGTTTTTCAAAAATACAAAAGCTTGGGAGACCATGACTTCCACAACATTTATTTGACTTGACCGAAACATCTCTTCAAGAAGAGACCGCAGCAGAACTCCCAAAACTGAAAGTCATAACTGTTGGTCGCAATTTAGAATCGGATTTTGAAGAAATTATCGTGATGATTAATATGCCTGGATGATGGCTGGATGTTAGTAGTTTGTAATTTGGAAGGTTCCAATAGGGAAAAAGTTAGAAAATCTATTAGAGTCAAGTACTTCAGCCGGTTGTGAGCAATGGGATGTTGTTTGCCCTGTTGAGACGTGGAATTCTCTAGATAATATCTCATCATCTGAAGATTGAAATGTTTCTTAGGGCAGGAGAGAAGTTTTGGCAAATGGTAGATACTATGAAGGAATTTTGGCACTTGTAAGGAAGGGCGTATTTAATTTATTTCATAGGCTAGAAATTGAGTCTGAAAATTTATTATGGTTAATATTGTAAACGTTCACCATGTTATGTTTGTTGATTATTTGCCTCCGAATAACAGATCTTACAGCCGTGTAGATAAATTGGAATTGATTAAATATGAAACACGGATGTATAAAAGAATGTACCTTTGCCTTAATTTTGTTTTTCTAGGGGACTTCAATGCATATACTAGTGAAGAGGACGAGTTTCAGGTTGATGAACCCCTTATAAGTGAACCAGGTCAGAACGTCTGTTTGGAAAATGAATGTGAGCATTTTTGTCCTATTAGGAAAAGTAGGGATTGGTCCCGGGAAATAAATAGATGGAGAAGGAATTTATTAGAGCTGGTTGTATCCGAGTGTGAAGAGCTGTCTGGGTTGGGGAATGAATTTTTTTTTTGACGAGTGTTAGGGAGTGAGTGCTGGTAAAATGAGCGGATGGCTGAGATGAAGGCATATGCTATTAAACAGTTGTGTAAGTTTCTTCGTTTAGGGATTAAAGATAGGGAATCATTTTTGAGAGACATTGAACTCAAATGAACAATAAATTAGTTTGAAATAAAAAAGAATAAAAATAGTCAACATTATGAAAAGAACAAATACAATCAAAAGCAAATAGAAATTAATCGTTGCGATGGTGTATAGAGCTGAAAAAGTATAGGATTGTGATAATGTCTGACTTCTAAAATACTAAAGGACTCCCGTGCAAGAAGTTTGCGGGTAGGGGGAAAGATTATTTTATGTATGAAAAATGCAGCAAAAATTTCCTAATATTTCAAGATTTTGCACCTTTAATATATTTTTCATGATCTTGGTGCCGTCCTTGATTATTGTAATATCAATTCTTTTATGTTGTAGGAAGATATAACAGCTGAAGAACTAGGAAGATCGGATATTATAAAATATCAAGAGTTTGGCGGTGCTAGGATACGTTTGAGAGTTGACGAACACAGACATCTGCGGAGACTTGGAGACCCCGGCCTCTTTCTTTTGGGGTTCAAACCTAAAGATATGATAAAGCGGCACTGGTTTCATAGACCATGCGATTTCATATACCCTGAGGAAAATATTGTTAAAGGTTTGTAATCACAAATGTTTAAGTTTAAAAACAATTGGGAGAGCCATAAATTATTGATCAATTTCAAGAAAAAGTCGTGTCCCTGATTTTGCCAAAGACGGAGGTGAAGATTGAAGGAGGTGTGAGACTTTTTCTCCTTCCTATTACTAGCATCACAATAATCAGTTTTAAATAAGAGAAAATTAATACATTTTGTAGCATACTGCCAAAGTAATGGTAATTATGGTAAGTACCAAATAGTAATAGTAATTATGGTAAGTAACAAAATAATGGTAACTGCCGGTAATTGAAATAGAGGTTTGCAAAATTAAAGTTTTTGATAATTACAAGGAAACTTTTTGGTGTTTTACATGTGAATTAGTGACATGATTTCGAAAATTACCTCTATTTTCTCCATAGTCAGAATGTTTTCAAGAATTGAAGTATATACTGTGGCTAAAATTCTATTTAAGGCCAATCATAAGCTTTAATCATTTTGCGAGTCTTAGCCATTTTGTCTTGTTGGCTGACCGTCAAAAAGACAATGGGCTCATTAGTGAATTTTCCTAGGGGGCTAGGTACCATCAAGAGCTTTCGATAATTTGTGGTTTGACTGCGAAAATGAATAACGAAATAGGACGTAAAATAACTAGTCTTACATTAATGGCAATTATGGTTGCCGGTGGTTTGACATTTGCAGTTCCAGGTGTAATGCCTGCTGCACATGCAGCCAACGCTAACCTATTTGTTTCCGCAGAAAACTCACAGTTTGATAATTACATGTCAGGACCTCAAGTAATTGAGGTCGTCGTAATTGATAGTGATATCAATGATACTGATGAAGCAAAAGGTGAACCAGACGTAACAGTTAACGGTAAGATCTTGAGAATGGCTCAAGGTGTTGACGGTAACTGGTATGGTTACTTTGCAGATAGAAACCAAGCCCAAATCGCAGACTCTGCAGTTACTGCAGATCTCTTCGGTAACGGAATGGACTTTGGTTCTTTCTGTAGTGCTGCAACAGCTCAACGTGTAATAGGAATTGACTTGTCTGACTCTGACGGTGTTGCAATCGGCAACGCCACTCGTGCCGACGTAGATGTTGAAGTAGGCTCTGCCACTGGTGGAGAAATTACTGCAGCATGTGTTGGTGCTGATGCTGGTGGTGACGGTGGTATAACCGCAGTTCGTGAAAACAACGTCGTAAGAGAGGCAAAAGATTTGTCCAATAGTGCAAACACTAACCTAGGACAAATTGGTATCAACAGTACCCGTGCCGGCAATACTGCCGCCGCAGGTGGTGCATACTGGCCTTTCATACAACTCTATGAATTAAACCCAACCGGTAACGTTGTTGTACAATATAACAAAGGTGGTGGTGTTCAATCAACAACACTTACTTTTGATACTGTAGATCAATTTGCGGGCTTAGATTTAGATAGAGCTGTTTATCCTAGAAGCGCACAAGTACACGCTACAATTACTGACTTATGGCTAAACATTGACCCAACTGATGAAGACTCTTGGACATTTGCTACCAACAGTGCTAACGCAACCAACTCCTTCTATGCCCTTTTCGATGAAAATGGTCAAAAAGGTGGTACAGGTGCAATTAACAGTGCCGTTCCATTGAACGCTACTTTGTCAGGAATGATGTGTGAGGATAATTGTATTCTCAAACTCACTCTTGATGCACAAAACTCTGGTACAAATGTTGTAACCATTCAAGATAACGATGATTCAATCATTGCAAACTTGAACGGTACTACTCCTGCAAGTTTTTCTGGTGTTTTCACCAAAAAAACGAAAATATTATGATATCATCCCCCCCCCTACTTAAATTTTGGTGAATTGACATCCATGGAACTAAAACGTTAGCTTCCATGTGTTTTGTCTTGCACCATTCTTCCTTTTCCTCCTTTTATAGAGATAAGTAATATTGTGATTGGGTTACGAAAATACGTCACAGGTGTAAGTCAATAAACTAAAGTACTCTTCCTACCATTCAATTACAGGATAATACTCTTACTCTTTTGTTTAACCTACAGGCAAAGCCTTTCAAAGTGGGAGAGGGAGCAATCGGGTCAGCTGCCCTGGGCACCATGGCTGGGAGATTCCCCACTTTGATGAAATTCTTCATTTTGAGTAGACTTATTTTTATTCGGATTAATTTTTCCCTGGGTACCACTTAACCTAGGATTTGCAGCCCTCTGCTTGCAGAAAAACCGTATCCACGGGGGTGGTGTTAGGGGGTTTGACCCCCCTCCTCTCCCAAATGCTTGTCCGACTCGTAAAGACTCAACAAAAATGGATGTAAACACACTTTGACGTGTTTTTTAAAGTTTCTTTTTTTAACCCTTACTTCCTTCCTTTTCCTTAAGAAGCAACTATTATAACGGTACAAACATCAAATTCTATTCCAAGATCCTCTTACAGTCGGTGGAATAATAACATGGTAAGATTTCTTTTGTTAGTGCCTCCTCCTGACCCCTTAATTAGTGCCCCCTTAAAATGGTATTTACTACCCTCCCCTTCCATTTGCATGAACTTACGAAGCTGGAGTTATGGAGTTAATTTTTCAGGTATTGCGCATATGACCAACCTCATGTTTCCTTTAGCTTGAGATGTAAGGATTATGGCAAGAACATAATGAGATATCCATGCCAAGACTCTCTGTAACCGGTGAAATAATATAACTTTTAAGTTTCTTTTGTTGTCGATTGACTAAAAGCATCAATACTTATAATTAAATCCTTTGTTGTCAGTTCTGAAGCACTAATAGTCAGATATGTAACATTTTCCTAAGAAAAGGACAGTTAACAGTTTAGCGAACAAAAAATGGGCAAATTAAAGTATCTTAATAATTTTTCGGTTCAGGAGATCGATTCTTTTTCATAAGATATGTTTCTGGACAAAACGTAACCATTAACAGTTTCTCTTTGGGGGAGTTGGGGGGAGGGGTTCAGTGCTTTGGCGAGTTTGGTGCTTCTGGACGTGCTAGGACGATGAAAACTGGTAGGCGTGTCAGGGAGCTGCACAAACTGACTTGATAAAGTCGTTTTCCCCGATTCGACCATCTGAGGGGCTGAAGGGAGAGGAAGAATTAGAAAAATTGAGGTATTTTTAATTTGAGATTGGGTGATTGGATACTTAATGTAGCACGGGAGTAAAAGCTAGGTTTTTATGACAAGAGATATTACTTTATGGTAATAAATTTCAAAAATCTTTGCCATTTCTTCTGCCACCACTTCATTTAATTGAAAAACACGTTACTTACTTGTCAATATTTCAGCAAGTATCAGTTTGTGGCCATTAAAAAGATTATAAAAAGGTGACGCATTTGCAAAAATGCGAGGATAGAATTTTGAGAATTTCTTTGGAATCTGAGCCCTGAATATCTGTCTTCTAAATGAAAAATATATGTGACATAAGAATTTGGCATTTATTTGCAATTGCTAATTGTGTTAGAGAAAGAAACCTGGAAACAAGGTTTGATTAGTCTTAATAACGTGTGTATATTATATTTAGGGCCAATTTCTCCATTTCTCAGGTAATATCGCTGCCAAGAAAAGGGATAAATGTTTTCCCTCAACTTCTAATGAAATTGGCAAATAGGCCTATGATTTTGAAACTGGCACTGAATACAAACTGGTATTAATTAAATAAGAAAATAGTTTTTCAGCTAAAAGTAACGAGCAACATCAAAACTTAAAACAAACAGATATTATTACATATAAAAGGGGAAATAACTCCCTCCTCGAGGCCTCGCTCTGTAAGCTAAATTTTGCCTTAGAACTCATTGCTTTTGCTTGACTTTACTTTTTTCTAAAGTTCGCTTTAAAAAAAGATTATTATTCTAATTAACCACCACTATTTTTTCAGGAGTCGATCTTAAGGAATCGAGACAAAATTTTAAACAGTTTGTAGTAACATACTGTAAGTAAAGAGCGATCCGGCTCAATAGTAACCGAAACTCTAAAAAACAAATTTGGATACCAACAGATATATCAAAAAAGTCAGCTGGTTATGCCGTTTTCTAATGTATAAGTTTCATTAACTTTTACCCATTAGAGGCTACGAGCCTGAGAAAATGATCTCCTCCCACTTCGTCGGAAATAAATACCCCCGGAATTACCATTGTTTTGCATGCCTCTGTTTTCAACGCTGTTGATAATGCTTCCATGATAAAATAGGTTTCAACATCAACCGACTGGACCTTATGTCGGACATCATCTAACCACTGAGCAGTTTCCACAAGAGGTGAAAGAACTGTGAGATTTGTATTGCTAAGCGAGCAAAAATCTCTACTGCAAAAATCAAGAGGCATAATCCGTGTTTCATCGATTGCCACAGGCTTTCTACCGTCAAGTTGTGAAGTTGTTGTCACTTGGTAACTACCCACTGCCGAATCATTTTTGAGAGAACCTCCAGCACCGACCATCACAAACCCACCAACTTGATGCTTATCCAAGACAAGTCGGGTTGCAATGCGAGAAAGGTCTCCGTTTGGCATACGGAAGGAAACAAGAGCTTGAGGCTTTCCATCAATCATCACATCAATCGTAGAGAACTTAAAAATTCCATCGACGTTAACTTCATGGTAGTTGTTGTTCTGTCTAAGCAAAGCTACAGCTTTATCTTCTTTTGCATCTTCTGTTTGGAAAGGACCTTTCATCTCTTGTGGATACAAACGCTCTGCCACTTCAAGAACCATTCCAGAACGATTCCCCATCACAGCAAGAGCTATAGGCTTGCTTCCAACTGCTTGTTGAAACTTTGCGTAAAGCTTTTCCTGGAGAACCTGAGCACAAAAATCAATATTTCCACGTACAGAAATTCTTCCTAGTGGAACTCCTACAGCTTTAAGTTGGAGAAGGGTGTGTGTGAACTTTGATTCGTTCGAAATCCCGGCGATCACGATTTTTTGGAAACCACGCTCGTCTTCAAAGAGGAAATATTTGATCGAACTTCTTGTGTTCAAAGTGTATTTTAGCTCAAATTTTCCTTTCTGCTGATAGTAGTAAGACTGCAAATCTTCCATCGGCCCTACAAATAGATCAACAGGCGCTCCTTTTTTGATCAAGTCCTGAATGGGCCCTGAGATGCGCGCATCAAGATAAGCATTAAGAGGAATGGTATGCTTTGCTTTGGGATTAAATGTAACAACACAATCAGGCATTTTCATTCCCTGATCATAAAGATCAAAATGTGGGCTTCGTGCTCCTAATGAGGGTGAGGGACCAAAATATGGGCTATCAAACAAAAAAGGTTATGTTAATGACACACCGTTGTCATTCTTTCATTCCGGAATATGCCTTTCCTCCAGCTAGTGTCTTGTCGGGTCTAGTTTATAATGATCCCTTTTGATAGTTTATGTGTTTATTATTTTATAAAGTTATCTTAATGAAACGGCATTTGGTGAAACTTGCAACCCTCTTCTTTAGCCCATAAGTGATCTGAATTGGAAACGTCAATTTCCAATAATTGTGAGTTTTTCTTCGGCGGAATTGGGAAGCAGAAACGAGAAGTTGGCTTACCTGACAGTCCCGTGGGTCTTCGAAGGTTATTTTGACACCCCTTCTTTCACCAGGCTATTAATGTAGCTCTTACATGCACTTATTTTTTCTACTAAGCGGAGAACGTATGGCGTTTGAGCGACAAGATACTGTCGTTCCGTCGGTTCCAGGGGCAACTTCTAGGGTGAGGACAGTGTCCAAGGCCTTCAGAAGCTATCTTTAGGAGACGAGTGCTTTCCACCCGAATTAGCGATGCTTCTCTTATTTATATTTTAAATGTAACATTCGTAATAAATCCACAAAATATCGCCTAGGTCTAGCGTTTACAATTCATCGACCGAAAAGACTTGAAATAATATTGCTTCATCCTATAAAATAATCCATCCACAAACACTAAAAGTTCATGATTTGACCTCATTATCAAGAAATATCCCTGCCAGAGTGATGGCAACGACAGGAACTAATCACTTCCATCAGGAGACGTAAGGTGGCAGGCACCATGAGCCACAATATGGCAAGAAAAAATTGTCAGTTAAAAAAGTCCGACGTGTTTTACACTTCGATAGTTGGCGCATAAAACAGGAAACACAAGACACACAAATGATTCTCTTTAACCTGACGATCCCTTAAAATATAAAAAATATCATAGATGAGGCAGTTCCTGAAAACTATGACCAGACTCCTTTCAAAAGATTTTAGACCCAAATAATCGAATGTCCAAATGGTTGAACTTCCGAATAGTTAAATGTCCTGGATTTATCTGATTTGAATTATTTGGATTGTTACAAATGACAATCGCCAAGACTAGCAGAATACCAGCTTTTCTACTGGTGTAACGGATATTGCTGTAAAAAATCAAACTAGGTTAGCCGATAAGACAGTTTCTCTTAAAGAAGCATACGTTTCTCCATGAACTTACGTGTGCTATCCACTTTCCTTTCAAATGACCAGAGGTACATGGTAGAAGGGACTTCAGTTGACAACTCATTAAAAGTTGAGATGGCAAGGCTAACCCAGCCACAGGAGTGTTTCTGTATTCGAGCAGACCTAAATATGGGTCTTCTTATTTTCTGACGCCTTAGTCATGAGATTCTTTGCTGTTCTGACTGTTCTTTCCATAAGACCATTGGACTGGGGATATATTGGGCTTGATGTTTTGTGAGTGAATCTCCATGCCTTTTTAAACTCTTGGAATTCTGCTGAGGAATACTGAGTGCCATTGTCAGAGATGAGCATAGATGGAATGCCATACCTGGCAAAGTGGGCCTTGAGTGTAGAGATGATGGCACGTGAGGTAGTGGAACCGAGCTTGTCCACTTCAAAAAAATGACTGTGATAATCAACTGTCACGAGATAGTCATTACTGTTTAGTGTGAATAGGTCAGATGTGACTTTTTGCCATGGAAGAGCTGGTATTGCGTGATTGATCATAGGCTCCTTTTGGTTTGATATCATATTTCTGGAACAAGTTAGACAACTCCGGACATATCCCTCAATGTCTGCATTTAGGCCTGGCCAGTAGACTAGCATTCTAGCTCGTTGTTTTGTTTTTTCTGCTCCAAGATGTGCAGCATGGAGCTGCTTCAAGATGTCTAGCCCCAATGCCTTTGGTATCACCAGTCTCTCGCCTTTGAATATGATTCCTTCATTAGTTGACAGTTCATGTTGGATGTTCCAGAACAGACGTGCCTCTGAATGGCATTTCTTTTTGCATTTTGGCCAACCTTCATGGATGGTTTTCAACAGGACACTCAGTTGACTGTCTTTTGGAGTTTCTTCCTGAATTTGGGCAATTTTCTCATCACTTATAGGTAAGTGTCTATAAATTTAATATACATAAACATCTATCTCTGTCTCTAGTTTCTTGTAGATATCTGAGAGATGCAGACAAGAGAGAGCATCGGCGACTGGTAATTCCGAACATGGTCAGAACTGCAACTGGTAATCGTATGGTTGAAGCTGCAGCATTAACCTCTTTACCCTCGGGGACCTTATGTCTCAGAGGCTTTTGTTTCTCGTAGAAAGGTCTGGTATATATTTCCTTGGTCGGATTGGCAGACATAGGCAACTCCTTTTTTACATACCGTAATCGTTTCCCCGCCAGGAATGAAGTCCCATTAGGGTCATGGCTGCACACACAGTTTGTCATCCTCGATATGCCAGCGCTGATCGGTCACTTCGTCGAGAAAGCGCTGATCGTGGCTGACCAGCAGCAACCCGCAGGGGCAGTCAGCCAGCGCCCCACTCAGGGCTTCAATGGACACCACGTCAAGATGATTAGTTGGCTCATCCATAATAATCAGATGCGGTGACAGCAACATGCCCAAAGCCAGCATAAGCTTGCGTGCTTCCCCGGGGCTCGGCAAACCGCTGTCCAGCAAGCGCGCAGGCCGCGAGCCCAGACGACTGACAATGTTCATCACCTGGCCAAGCTCAGCGTCCGGCAATGCCCGGGTTCTGTTCAGCAGTGATATTGCTGCCTCGGCATCAATTTCCTGCGCCATATAAATTGTTTTATCCGGCGCCAGCGCCAGGCCGGTGAGAATATGCCGCAACAAGGTCGACTTACCGGCGCCGTTCGAGCCGGTGACGGCAATCCGATCTTGCGGGCATATCTGCAACGGTGGCAGGCCGAGGGAGCGCGACGGCGACAGGGGTATCTCACTCGCCTCACACCGGAACAGGAAATCTGCCTGGCTCTCAGCACCGGGCAACCAGATACCGCCACCGTACTCTTTGCGTACTGTGCTTTTCTGCAGCTGCTGTTCCACGCGGGCGACCCGGCCCGCAAGCTGGCGCAGCGGTTGCCCGGCTTTGCTGTCAGTGACCCGCGCCCGATTGATCTTCTCGCGCGCATCACTATCTTTGCGCGACAATCCACCTTTCGAGCGTGCGTCATGTTCACCGGCCGCGCGCTTCCGTCGTTGTGACGCTTCTTTGCGCAACTGTTTATGCTGCTTCACAATTTCGCGACGTTTGTGCCGGGCGCTCTGCAGCTGCCGCTGGCGCTGCGCCAGCGCCTCGCCGTAGCCACCGGTATAAACATCAGCAGTTGGTGGTTGCAACCATATACTCTGTACGCACAGTTTATCCAACAAGGCCCGATCATGACTGACAAGCAGGCCAACCCCGGCAAAATCTCTTAACGCTGCGCCCAGCAGGTGCTGTGCTTCAGCATCAATGTGGTTGGTCGGTTCGTCAATGGTCGGCCCTCCTTCACCACTTCTATCGACTTCCAACCTTGTTTAAATTGACAGGAATGTACTTCTATTCAATTTTTTCCACAAATAAAGATTTGTTCGTTTGATTTCTATCAAAGTTGTTAATCAAGAGATTTTGAGTTTGCTGATTTCATCTCTGATGTTAATCATGCAATACACTGGTCCAAGAACAAAACAAATTAAGTATATGTGTCACAAATAGTGTTTAATTTTCAGCAAAGTTAGTATTTAAGAATTTGTTAGAGTATTTTTTTTGTTTGCAATTTTGCGATGCAGTAGTTTGATATTAGAACACTAAGCACGTAATTATAAATAATAAGGTAGATTCTTCTCAGTCAAGTTCCGAATTTGCTCCTAACTTAACATAAAGCCTTTTTTTAATGTGACAGAACTGTTCGTATTTGTTAAATTTACTGAAACCAAAATAAATGAAAGTTTGATAAATTTAGCCAGTTGAAAGGTTATACATTTGAAAGGCACGGGTTTAAGAGGAAGAAACCGTTGATGAAAATTTACAGCGTATTTGGACAAGAATACTGAATTATTTGCTATAAATATATTTACAATGAGAGTAAAAATTAAATAAGTGTAAGCAGCGTTTAATTTTTTTATTTTCTGGAAAAAAGAAACGTATTGAAAATATATTTTATATTTAGCAAAGCTATTTAGGTACTAACCTTTTGTTGGGTTTGAGCGGGGGGGGGACACTTTTGCTTTAGGTAATTTAATGTCTGCTTGTTTGTGTGTTTCATATTTTATATAATTATAAAAGCTAAATACTGCATGTTTTAAGTTGTGAATTCGTTTTCAGTTTCCTTGTAAGACATTTCTTAAAAATAAGTTAATCGAGTTAACTTATACTGTTGTTAACATACATTTATTTACTCTGTACAACACAGCTATGGTCTTCAGAATTCCTTTTCTTTTTAGGGGTATGTGGAATGGCCCTCGTCTAACAAGAAAATTACTCCATTTGGGAATGTCAAAGTGAAACATTGTCGAAGAATTTATATTTCACTGCCAGAAAAGAACATGTTTGAAATTAAGCTTTTAACTGTTGGTTTTTGGTTTTTTTTAGATTATTTTTTTCTCTTTCCTTATAATGAATGTGATTTGAAATTGATCGGCTTATAGAAAATAACCGACGAGAGCCGGATCGAGCCGCTGAACCTCTGGTCGGCCGGCGTGTGCGCGGCGGACATCGAAGGGGACGGCGACCTCGACCTCTACGTCACGAGCTACCTCGACTACGACCCGGCCACCCGCCGGGACCGCATCCAGCGCCGCGAGCGTCAGTACCCCGAGGACGGCCTCCCGCTGCGCGTGTACACCCGCGACATGCCGCGCAAGGACCTGCCCGACGACTGGCGCAAGGTCGCGTGGAACGTGGACTCGCTCTGGTACCGCAAGGACGAGGCACGCAGCCTGCTGCCGCGCCGCCTCGCCAAGGGCCAGGGCGTCGACTGGCCCGAGGCCATCATCGGACGTCTCGTGCGCCACAACCTGGTGGACAACGCGCGCGGCCAGACGAACGGCTACCGCGCGCAGGACGTGCAGACCGCGCGCATGCGCACCGAGGTGGCCAGCGTGAAGAAGCACCTCGTCACGGTGCGCTTCGAGGGCGAGAGCCGGACGACCACGACGGGCAGCTGGCCGAAGGACGGGACGTTCGAGAGCATGCGCGAGCACGGTGAGTTCAGTCGCGGCGTGCAGACGCGCATGGCGGGTGAAGCCGTCTACGACCGCAAGGCCGAGCGCTTCACCCGCTTCGAGCTGGCCGCCGTGGGCACGCGCTGGGGCCGCACGCGCTACAACTTCCGCCACGACGACGTCGACGAGACGCCCATCGCGTTCGCGATCGTGTTCGACGCCGAGGATCCGGGGCGCAAGGTCGCCCCGGCGGAGATGGGCTCCTACGGCTGGTAGCCGCGCCGACGGCTACGCCGGCTGCGGCACCTCGCCGTTGTCCATCCAGGCATCCCACGTGCCGATGTCGCCGTTGCCGGCGGCCTTGGCGTGGTGGAAGAGCATGAGCTTGTAGGCGGGCGTGAACCGGAACGTCGTGTTGAGCAGCCAGGACTGCACCGTCCAGTCGCCCATGCCCTCGATGCTCACGGGGCGGGCCTCGAAGTCCTCGTCCGAGAGACCGTCGAACAGCCCCTCCATCTCGGCGATGGCACCGTCGAGGTGCGCGGGCACGTCGGCGAGCGTGATCGCCTCGAGCTTCGGCGCGTTCTCGTGGATCCACTGGAAGCTATTGTCGTTGGCCGCGTGCATCGTGCCCGGCCCCATGATGCATGGTAGTCAACCAGGAAGTAATCGATGCAGTGAAAGACTCAGATTTTGTCGTCATTGAAGTTATGTTATTTTGTGCACCAGAATTTGTGAAGAGATATGGGAAGCAGTTTGTTGCCATCACACCATTGTCTGCTAACTCGATTTCCGGGCCCCCTTTTCGAATTCCATCTAATCCAAGCTACGTCCCTCACTTCGACAGTCGTCTTACCGATAAGATGGGATTTGGAGAAAGAGTCTTGAATCTCTTTCAGCATAATTTCTTTCCAATATTGCTTCATTCGATAACCAAGAAGACTCTAAGTCGCGTGAGAGAAACACTTCAGCTACCAACTGAAACTAATTTTTACATGTCGATGAAGGAAGCTCAGATTTTAATCGGGAGTTGCGATTATGTTTATGACTATCCATCTCCATTAATGCCAAGTAAGTAGAAAGAGGATTTATGAAACAGCGAGCACGCTTAATTGATAATAATGCGTTTTCTTGGTAATGCAAAATCATTATTGCAGTCTGGTTATAATAGAATCTGGTTAATACCTCGGAAGTTACTAATTGAGTGCCCACTCGCCATCTCATATAAGCCCTGAGGGCAAAAGAGTAATACAGTGACCTCAGAAAACTAATTTATAATTATATGAACATGTTAACAAGGTAACCAAATGCCCTAATACAGAATATAGCTCTTAATCCTCAGATCAACTGCGAGATGCGGCCGTTCATTCCGTTAATTGTACTTATTACATAAAATGATGAAAAAGGTCCAGTTAACAAGGTTCAAATTACAAGGTTTTTGGTAGGGATGATTCAAAGTTTAAGAGTGAGTATCTCGACCATTGCTCGAGATGTCGTCCACAAATTTAGACAGATAATCTCTCTCACCAAGAAAAATTCCTTCCAATAAGTTGAAAATATCATCAAACTTCTGATATTCATTAATTCGTGAAATACCTCTATACCTGTACTAATACCTTTTTTTGTTTATGATAACTACATTGGAGTATGTATCTCCTCTCATTGCTACAGATAGGCTGCCTTCATAAGATCCTAGGATATTTAAACTGTCTTGCATTCCCCCCCCCCCCTCCACACACACACACCACACCGACAAATCTTCATTGTGTCTCTTCTACATTTTGTTCTACCAGACAAACTCTGTGAGTCCATGTCTACCTTCTTTTTTTCTAGCAATTAATTTGGTAAAACATTAGCTAAGGGTATTTTGACTATCTTGAAAAACATTTGAATTATGAGAATGAAACTTTCTGGAATGGAATGAGAGACTTAGTCATGTCCTGGAGACAGGGCTGTATCCCGGATTTAGTTTGGGCCGGGGGCTTATTTTTGCTCGGGGGGGAGGGGTACAAAGAAAAGCTTTACAAAAAGAAATAAAGATTCGTTTACACATATTTTTGTTAATTTTGTACGAGTCGGGCTTTTTTGGGGGGCTTCAAACCGGATACATTCCCCACGGGGTACGACTAGCCTGGAGAGGTATTTTCAAGCTCTTATCTCTACTCCTTCCCTATTTCTGAGGCTTAGAAAATTGCACAAAAGACAGGTCTAAATCTATCATGACTTTGAAAACACAGTTCCAATGATTAAGTTGATTTGAAGCCATATTTTGATTCTTTTTTTTAATTTTAAGACACATTTTTCAAAGTCTTTTAAAACCTTATAAAGCAGCTTATAGCAATTCTATGCCGTCTTAGAATACTTTTTTTTTGTCTTGTGTGCGCTGTAGATATATTTCTCGAAGTTTAAACTTTAAAAAACAGTGTGCACAAGTTCATGAAAGGTCCGTGCCTTTTGGATAGAAAAAGGTGGAAGTAGGTACTTCAAAAGACCTTTCCGGGCCATTTTCTAGGCTCTGGAAACATTCCATAACTTTATTTGCTTAACGCAACTGTTTTCGAAGATAACCAAAACCCCTTTATCTAGGAATTTACCACCAATTTAACAGCATGTTTAAGCCCCATTCACAAAAAGATTTTAATAATACTGAGCTGATTTTTGATTTACTGAACATTTCTAAGTGGCTCAAATTGGCGCTAGGTAATTCTCGATATTAGTAAAACATATTTGTGAATGAGTTTTAAAGGCTAGTGGAAACCCTCAACTACTCAGAGGTTATGGTATCGTCTCTTATTCTGAAAAAAAAATTCTGCTTCTACCAAGAAAATAATCAAACTAAACAATGTAGTTTCAAACAGTTCGTTAATATGTCAAACAGTTAAATATTTAAGTTTCATCAAGATCAGTTATACCCATCAAAAGTTACGAGCCTGAAACATTTGCCTCATTTTAGAAAATAGGGGGGAGTCATTTGGAAGTTGTCCACCACAATGTTCATGTCAATTCACCTCAATCAGGCATCTCCACTGGTTATCAATATCGGCAAATTCTGTCATTGGAATAAGACTAAGAGGTAGCTCAGCAAATTTGGGTTTGGTCTGAGATAACGTAGGGCTTCGTTCTTACCTATATCAACCTTTCTCGGTAAAGCTGCGTCTCATATTTATTTTAAATTTGCGTGCATATGACTTTACATCACCAAACGCCATCTCCAAGAACATTACCTCGGACATGCTGGAAGAATTGGAAGACAATATTTACTTCCTGAAAAAGCAACTGACGCCGAAAACTAAGCCATATTACAATAAAATAAGCTACGTTTTAAGTCGGCGGGTAAATACAAACAGTTTTCCACCAGTCACCATCAAAATAAGCCAGTTTGGGGGGAAATAAACCAATGTGGCAACAGTGGTAACTAGGATCATATTGAAAAAACTCCCTGGAAGGAAGGTTGAGCCAATACTTGTTGAATAACGACCATTGTTGAAAGGACTCTCCCCCGCCAAAATGGTTCTGAAAGGACTGGGAGAGGGGTAGGGCTGTGGGACCTTCATCAGAGGCTTACTATAATCACTCGATTTTGCCTAAGGTTCCAGTTAACCTTTTATAGTCTTCTTTCTCGCAAATAAAAGACAACCGTTGGCTTGGACAGAAGACGTGTAATGGTCTAAATGCACTATCTGGGAGAAGGCTTTCACAACAAATAATAACTCTCAGTTCTCTAAAGCGATATATAATTACTCTATGGTTAATCTTGTCTCATGCCATGCTCTTTGAGTCTCTTGGTAACGCAGCGGTTTGTTTCACCTTTGTACATGTTGGCACAACCAGTACGCATTGGTTGGTAGATAACGTTTGCTTTAAATACTTAGGAAATATGACTATAGAATTCCCTTTTGTTGAAGAAAGGTGACTAGTTGAATATTGCAAAGGGCGTGCTTACGAATACAAGGGAAGTGTTAAATGCCAATATATGATCCATATAGATTTTCTATGAAATATTTAGGATGGTATTTTAAATAATCGTTGAGATACGCCCGTTTGAAGTTTGAATCATGCCTATCACAAGCTTATCATTTGAATCCTGTTTATAATTTTATGAACTGAGCAAAATTAATCTCATATACATAAAAAGCTGAAAAACTTTATTTCAGCTTAAGAAACAAGTTTTTTTTTTCTTATAGTTTTTAATTAATGCTGGGAATCCCAACTCTCTCTCCCAAGCCCTTCCCCTAAGAAAATTCTTCATGGTCAGCTCCTTGACAGTTCGGTCGGGCGTTGTAGCACCAAATCATCATCTTTAATAGGAACAATCTTGCAATATACCCCAGGCTAAGTAATTTTTAATGCATGAGACAAACGCTTACACGCAAGAAGGGCTTTTTCTCGTATTACTACCCCCCCCCCCATTTCAAACATCTCCTCTAGATTTTTCAGGAAAATTCAGCTATACTTTTCGTTTCTTGCTAGCGAAAATTACTAATTAAAAGATTCTGACGTCACCGCTATGACAATTCCCTTTAAACAATTTAACAGATACTGTGTATAAGTGAATTTGTATAACTTAAACTAGTTGGTTATGCAACCTGTTGTTTTTTTATAATAACAAATATTGTTTTTTATTTATGATGAAGGAACGTGAGGATTTGAATTAATTTTTTGTATCTGTTTGTATTGCAGTTGAGAATGGCTCTCGTTTCTATTTGCCCAGTATTTCCTTTTTTTCTCATCCCGTGGTCTCCTCTATCATTCTTTCGTTGTCGTTTTTATTAGACATCTAAAATGAATGTACTTGCTGCAAGGTGTTATTTTTTAACAAGAAGAAAACTTCTTTAATTATTTTTAAAAAGTCAGGGAAGAAAAATTGAAAGGCTTCATGAGAGAAAGTACAAAAGACATTGATGGGACTGCTACCGGTCCGGTTAAATTCCGATTGACCTGTTTATCTTGTTTTTTGAAATTTTTCTAATATTCCTTATATTATTCTAAAATTTTACCTCAAAATTCTAAAAATAATTGAAACCAAATTCCAAAAAGCTGAACTTCTTCTTTAAATTTTCATATTGCGTGGTAATTGCCCGATTGTCACAGAAATACTTAGCCCCACTAATATAATTATAGTGACGTCAATTAATGAGAAAATGTCAGCTTATGATCTGAATTTCCCCAGCCTTCCGAGCATTGCTACTGGTAGTGACATAAGCAAAGCCACTGTTATTATCACGAATGTACCGCGTGATATCGATAATGCATCTAAACGGAAGGAAAGAATTGACGCATCGGCAGCACCAAGGCGATGTTTGCCGAGAGCTTTGTGAAACTCGGTATCATCCCCGGTGATGGTGGTGCCTGGTTCCTGCCGCGCGCCGTGGGTTATTCCAACGCCTGCAAAATGGCTTTCAGCGGCGAACCGGTGCGTGCCGATGAGGCGTTGGCCATGGGGCTGATATCGGAAGTTGTGGAGCCGGAAGCACTGGTGTCTCGGGCGGTGGAGCTTGCGCAGAGTATCGCGGCAAATCCGCCACACGCCGTGCGCCTCACCAAACAACTGATGCGGGCCAGCGAAAAGTCTTCGTTGGATGAACTGCTGGATAAATCTGCAGCTTTCCAGGCGGTATGTCACGCGGAGCCCGATCATGCTGAGGCGGTTGCGGCATTCTTTGAAAAGCGACCGGGTGTTTACCGCGAAAATTAGAATAATTGTGGCGACAAATTAAGTCACACAAACAAAAAACCCCGCCGGTTGGCGGGGTTTTCTTTTTCAGTTTTACTTCTTGTTAGAAGGTAAACCGATAACGCAATGTCAGGCTTTGTCCCAACTGAGTGGTTGCGGCCTGGTCCAGGCTGTTTGGTCCGGTGTTGTTACACGCGGCCGGTCCCGGCACGTTTGCAGCGTTGAAGTTCGGGCAACGACCCGGAATTGCACCACCACCGGTGATGTAGATTTCATCAGTGATGTTGCGCCCGATCAAGCTGAACTCGTGGCGGTCTGAGTAGATGCTGGCAGCAGCATCCCACAGCCAGAAAGCGTCCTGCTCAAACGGATCCAGGGTAGCAGTCCAGGCATAGTCACCTGTATAGCGCGCATCCGTGGACAGTGCCAGACGCCAGCCGTCAGCCAACTCGACGTCGTAGGTAAGACCCACAAAACCAGTGATGTCCGCACTGCCAGCGCCGTCTTCACCTTTCAGGTTTTCGCCCGTTGCATTAATGAAGTCTTCTGAGTAAGTGGTATCGGTCCACGCCCAGGCGGCACGTACCGTCAGGCCGGGGATGTCGGTGTTCCACAACACATCAAATTCAAGACCTTCCGTTTCCAATGCAGAAGCGTTGAAGGTCTGGAACTGGATAATGGTTGAGTCGAACAACTGTACCTGCAGGTCTGAGTATTCGTAGGTAAACGCGCTGGCGCTGAAGCGCATTGCGCCATCCCAAATGCGTGCGCATCTTTTGGGGCTGTCACGGCTTACTGCTGGGTCAGTAAAGTTACAATTTGTTTTCTTGGACATTACCCCTCGTCATCCAAACGAGACACTTCGTAAGACGATAACGTGGCTATAAATGATCTCTTTTATGTGGAACTGCTTTGACTTCACGGAAAGCGTTACGAATATAAACCAAAAATTGTGTGCGCAAATTATACTGAAAATTTAATATTTAAAAGTTTTTAAAATTTAGTATTTAAAAGTTTTTGAAAGAACACTAGAGAATTAGAAAATGTCACCACCGGGTTTCACAGTTTCAAAGTTCACTGAAGAGTTAGCATTTCTAGTAAGCAATGCGTAGAGTTGTTAAATTGGTTTCTGGTAGTAGCTACACATCTCAGCGTACTTATAGCAGCATTAATTCAGTGATTAATTCAATTAGTGCAAGCCATTATCGCTTCCATAGATGTCCAGCAATCGGGGAAGAGGGTTAAGTCAGTTAAGCAAATCAAGGTCCTAGCCTACAGACCCCCAAATAGCATGGAGCCCTTTAAAAGCAGCTGCAAATGGGGACGGTTGGATAATTTTACTGCAGAGAGTAAAATTCGGTGATTTGCTCTCTTACTCCATCGAAGTCTTCAGGTTTCCAGTATAAGCTGATAAAACTTTTACCGTCTTTAAATTACGAAGGATTCCTCTGATAAAATCTTAGTCGCGTTGATATCAAAATAGGTATTGCATTGCTTTCACTACTGCAGTAGTCGTCGCAGGTTCTAGAATCGATACAAGAGAAATGAGCTCTGCTCTGTTATCCAAAGTTAATGTCGAAAAAATGTTCAGTGTAAGATTATGGATTGACGTCGGTATTTTAAACATGAAATGGAAATGATTTTTGAAAAGCCACTTTTACGCGCTTAATCTTACAAGAGATCCTTTATATCTGCAATAATACTTTTTGATATTTGTGTTTACCCCTTAAGTAATTGGACCTACCTTTACGGGCCGCAAACTCAACAGTAGAACGAGATCAACTGAATCACTATCCTGATGGCGAAGGTACGGTAGCATCGAAATTTATGACTTTCAAAATTATGTAAAAAGGACTTTCCTTCAATAATATGCTGGAAATATTCCTCAAATTAGGTTCTATAGAAATTGCATCTATGTTTAATATGTACTCAGAGAGGAAACAAGCCAAATCCAAGAGTTTTTATGTCATTATTTAAATCTGTGAATTATATTGGCTTCACATACAGTAGCCTGTGTTACAGACTAAAAATTTTTGTGTTATGGGAAATAGGGGAAAACCCCTTGCTGTATTTCATGTCGAGTTAAATACTCATGAAGATTTTCATATCCCATATTTTCCATTTACTTCTATTTTACAATAGAGTCAACTATTAACTGAAACTCATACACGTGTTGAATCTTTTGTCAATAAGGAAATAGCACACAATATCTTGGAGGGTATCATATGTAAGACCAATAAGTTGGAACGAGTTACCTACGATTTTAAAAACAGTTGATACCCCTAATAGTTTGGGACACAAGTACATGAACTTATTTTAAAAAAAGCAAAGAAGAGGGATGAATCAGAATCAAAATCTTTCAATCTGTCCCGATCTACAACACAGAATTAAAAAGATAACATATTTTTTTCCAACAGTAATGCCTTTTGTTTATTTTTGTCTGCATATGCTTGGATTAAAACCTCTATAAAGAAACCATGGTGGAAAATAAGAGTTTTGAAACCATTATGCTATTCCTGACATCTCTAAAATTAATAAGGAATTTTTGATATATTTTTAGCATGAACATGTATGTTAAAGATGTTTTGATGTTCATATCGTATTCCAAATGTATCTTGTAATAGATTAAGTTTGAAAGGAAGTATTACAACCTATTTGTATTACAACGTATTTATGCAAAAGATTGCTTATGCGGCTGTTATTGAAATGGTCTATTGTTTTCTTATATCTATAGCATACTTTTGGAATTACTTTCCATTGCAGGGGCTAGAAAAACAAGGGATGAAATGATTTTAAAAGCCACAAAATCCAATAAGAAAAAATTTGCTTTAATAGTCAAGAATGTCAAGAAGATAACATTTGATTTAATAGTGCACAAAATCAAGGAGGATAAATTCACTTTCATAATCAAAAAAGCTAAAGATGTAAATTCTTTTGGTAGCCTAGAATTTGCTTTGAATAATGCATTTACGAAAAACTGCATCACATGCATTAGAACCCCCTTGGAGGTTATAAAATCAAGGTATCTGTTTAGGTGTACAAACAGCTGTGAATGTGGGACGCAATACTAAATTTGTAAAACCATTCCTTTTTTCAAAAAAAAAAGTAAAAAAAGCTTTTTCTTAAAAAAAAAGTTACTTTAAGTGGGTAAAGTGGTTAGGGGGGGGGGGGGGGGGGGGGGGGGGGGGAGAGAAAAGAGCTTGCCGTTCTACCACATTTTGTACGATATGACAGCTGATGACGATGATAGTGGTATTTAGTAATGATTTCCATTAGAACGGAAACGAAAATTGATTATTATAAAAATTATGTGACTTGGAATAATGTTTAGATAGGTGATAAAGATGATGACGATGTTGTTTATGGTACTGTTAGTGTTAAGATGATAACAATAAAATAATAGTGATGATGATGATAATGATGATGATGATGATGATGATGATGATAAGAACTGCGATAATAAGAGGAACATGACTCAATGATGATTAGAATGACAGTGGTAATAATGACGATGATTATACTGATAAGAATTAAGACAGTAATAGTTAAACGACTTCAACGATTATGATAATAATAGTAATGATAATAATAATAATGATGTTAATGCGCTTGATTCTAACAGTAAGAATAATGATGTCATCAATAATTTAAAGATGATAATGCGTGACAGGAATACATCATAATGAAAACAAGCGAGGCAACAAGATATTAAGGAAAAAACAAAAGTTAAAATTAATTCACAGGAGAATATCAGCTATAACATCTATTTTTAAATGACCTTTCAGAGAATACAGTAGTTTATGTTTCAGAAGATAGACTAAACTCGGCCATTTGGCTAAACTATTCGCGAAGTTTTTCATCGTTGTATAACCGATTTCAAGTTATTGTTTGTAAGTTGCTAGGGCGTTGTCAGAAGAGGCTGTTAATGCCACTAGGAACCTTCTATTGACTGCAAAGAATAGGAGAGTCTGTTTATAGCTACAACAGGCAAGCAGTAGGGATTCTTGAGAAGTCAGTGATGGGCTGATTTTGATGACCGTAGGAGAAAGTCTGAAGTTGTCTGTTTTGGATCCCGAGTTACAGGATATAATCGTTTGCCTAAATTAATGGAGAAACACAGCCTGGTTTGTGAACTACCTGGATGTAAGAGCAGAGAGCTAATTGTAAAATAAAAGGTATAGAAAGCACTAGAAAATATTGAAGATCTAATAACATGTCTGCAGACTATTTAAAACGTGGTTTTATGCTTTGATATTCAGGTTGTAAATACTTCAACACCTTTGAAGTTGAATTAAAGCGTTTTTATTGCGAAATTATTGGTAAAATATGTGTTTTTATTAGCATCATAATGTAAGGTAGTGTTGTCAAAAAATGTTTACCGGATGTAAGTCTGATCTAAATGGAATGGAAGTTGCTACGCTTTATTTTATGAATTAAAAGCATCAAGAGTTACCTCAAAAGCTGTTTTGAGCAATAGAATAGTTTTCGATTCTAAATATTTGAGAAACAAAAGTATTCGTGACAAATATCGGAACCAATAGTAAAGATGAGAAGTCTCAACGATCGTAGCTAAACCATTTGAAAGAAATGCTTTATAGTGTAACGTCTGTGAAGTGGTTGAGGATTGGGGAGAGGATAAGTTGAGAGATACGACCGGGGGGGTTGTTTTGTGTATCAAGAGGTGCATACTTGCTTAGTTTTACTTTTCGTGTAATCACTTACCAGATCTGCTGAAACTTACCTTTTCTTTCCTTGTTATTTGCAGGATTACCAGAGCACATGCCATCCATTCAGGTAGGTGACCTCCTTTTCTTTAAGCCACAATGTCAGATCCTGGTATTTGTGACAGTCAGGGGCTCCTCTGGTGTGAGGGGTGGGATGTCATAAATTAAGGCGAGTGGAGTGAGGTGGTTTGTGTATGAATGGGTCAGTGAGTTCATCCATGAGTGCTTGCGTTCGTGAATAATGTTGTGTATGGCATTGAGTTGCCATGAGCGAGTGAGTGATATCTAAAACCATTCCCATTCTAAAGAAGATTTAGTTTAATTTTGTTCAACCTAAAACAAGCTTTCCCCTTACGACCTCTACTACATTGCCTGCGACGAGAAAGACATCGTTTTAATCAGTTGATCGTTGTTATGTAATGAACCTGTTCAATCCATACTAATTTTTATGTGCTGCCTTGACAATTAATATTTTGTAACTTGGAAAGTTAGTTTTGCAATGTTAAGATCAGATATTCAAATAAATTTACTGTACATTAGCGAGGCTGGTCTCCAATTGCGTTGAGCCTGATGACGATGTCCACAGGTGGATGATTGGGAGCTAATGTGGCGACTAGAGAAATAAAAGTGTGTTTACATCGGAGGTCACCTAGCTCAGTTGGGGCGAAGGATCCGTAGTCGGCGATGCCGTGGGCTTCACCGGCCGCCCAGAGCGCGTCGTAGGCGGCGGGGATGCGCGCGCGGGGCCCGTGGATCTCCCAGCCCAGCTCGCCTGCATAGGACATGCGCAGGGCCCAGAGACGCTCGCCGGCGATCTCGATTTCTCGGCCGCTCAGCCAGCGGAAGCTCGCGTTGTCAAGCGCCGCCGGGCTGCAGGCCGCGAGCACCTCGCGCCACTTGGGCCCCTGCAGGGCGATGGAGGCCCAGTCTTCGGACAGAGTTTCGAACTGGACCGCCTGGCCGGTCAGCTGGTGGCTCAGGTGGTCGAGCAGGCGCTGCTCGAAGAAGGCGGCGCAGACCAGGTAGAAGCGGTACTCGGCGAGCCGCACCACGGTCACCTCGATCTCGATCCGGCCACGCCGGTTGAGCAGGTGGGTGAGGGCGATACCCCCGACCTTTCTCGGCAGGCGGTTCGGGGTCAGGCGGTCGAGGAAGGCTTCGGCGTCGGGGCCCGAGACGGCGACCTTGGTGAAGGCGGTGATGTCCATGATGCCGACCCGCCGCCGTACCGCCTCCACTTCGGCGGCGACGCGGCCGTGGACCTCGTTGCGGCGGAACGAATAGTGGTCGTGCTGGGCCACGCCGTTGCCCGCGAACCAGCGCGGCCGCTCGTGGCCGTAGACCTCCTCGAAGACCGCGCCCTTGGCCTTCAGGCGCTCGTAGAGCGGGCTCGGCTTGACCGGCCGGCCGGCGAGCCGGTTGAAGTGCGGGAAGGGGATTTCGTGGCGCAGGCAGTAGTCTTCCTTGGCCTTGACCACCTGCCAGTCCTTGTGGGCGTAGGCGCCGAAGCGGCGCGGATCGAACTCGCGCATGGAGATGTCGGCAGCGCCGTGCACCATCCAACGCGCCAGCTCGCGGGTCAGGCCGGGCCCCCAGCCGATGCCGATCTGGGTGCCGCAGCAGCACCAGTAGTTCCGCACACCCGGCGCCGGACCGATCAGGGGGTTGCCGTCGGGCGGATGGGAGATCGCACCGTGAACCTCGCGCTTGATCCCCAGCTCGGCCAGCACGGGCATGCGGTCCATGGCGTTCTCCAGCCAGGGCAGGATGCGGTCGTAGTCGGCTTCGAACAGCTCGTTCTCCGCCTCCCAGGGGCAGTGAGAATTTTGAAGCTTCGCGCGTGCTTCTGTGTATGTTAGTGTTTGACGTTTTTGCTTATAGTGGCATGCAAGTGTTTAAAGTACTTCAAGTAAAATTATAGAGCTTGCCGAGCGCTTTGCCTTCAATGCTTTTAATTAATGAAGACCTGGCATTAATGTAGAAGTGTTAACTGATTAATTTAAGCTGAGAAACACGACAATAACTGTCAGGATGTTTTAAGGGCTAAAACATTTGAATAAAATTGTAATAAAACATTTTTTCCTTAATTTTCTGAGCCCGGTAAAGCAAGATATTTACAAGGTAACAGCTTACAAATTTTTCAAATCCGTTTCATTGCAAGAAGCTTGTATAATGTAGTATCGGCCTGAACCACGGTTACACCCCTTGTGCCAATTGCATACCTAGTGTGCGTTGCATTGTTAGTGTTAGTTGTTTACATGGTGTCAATTGCATACACAGTGTCAGTTGCATGCATAGTGCTAACTGAATACATAGTGCCAATTGCATGCACAGTATTATTTGCATACATAGCGTTAGTTGCATACATAGTGTTATGACAGACAGTTGCAGGAACGCGAGAATACCCTCGATCGAACGGCTGCCGCTGCATCACTTGAAGGAACATTAGCTCTCAAATTAGATTCCAATAATTTGAAATCTGGAGCAAAGAAGTATAGTCCTGAAGCTTCTTCGATTTTTAGAAGAATTTATAAAATTTTTGTATGTGATTAAGACGAAAGGATATTAGAGAAGATAAAAGTTGTTTTAACAGAAAAGCAGGGCTTACCTTTTCGTACCAAGTAATTTTTGTAGACGCGAGGAGAAAGAAACAGCTGTGCTACTGGAGGGGATGGGGGGTGGGTGGGTGTTTGCTTGAGCTCTTCTACTATTTTACCAAGTCATGTTTTTCTCTGGTAATGAGAGCAAGTAAAATACGGATACTAGAAAGAAAAGAGGAAACAATTCTTTCTCAATCTATAATGTCAAATATTCAAATTTTTCCCTGATTATGGATTTGAATGAAAAGCCGAAACGTTTTTTTATATCTCAACCCCCCATTTTTGAGCTGGTGTTACCACCACTGAACAGGTGCTATTCTGCACATGCTCAGTAATGTTGCGCTCCTTGTTAGATATGGAACAAGGGTTACGTGTTGGTTCGAATCCGGTCAGCGCCGTTAATTTGCAAGCTATTGTGGTAATGCTCCACTCTTTGAGAATTATATATATATAGCGTTATATGTATACTAATATGTAATGCAATGATAATTAAATCATTTATTTTATTTACCTTAGGTTTCATAGCCCTAAAGGCCGAATGTGAGTGATCACTTAAAAATTGGGGGAACCACACCCTGAGGACGCTATGACCATCCCTGAGATTTAGATAGCTCTACGGATATACCTTAACTACACAAGCGAGCGCTTCCTTTCAAAGTATAAATTAAGTGAGAGTCGATTACGAATATCCATGAAGCAGAAACGAGTTGTAAATCTGGCTATCATGAGCATCGACTCAGATATAGTGACTCAGTGAGTGACTTCGACTTTAGTCACAACATCAGGGACTTTGCTGCACGAACATCTCCCAAAGTATCTGGATTCTAATGGTTACAACTCAATCCTATAAAAGGAGTTGGAAAGGTGACCTCGTTTTCAAGTGGTCCCAGGGCCTCCCACCGGTTTAATCTGGTTCTGTTGGACTATCTGGGACAAAACCTATGGCGAAAATTTTTTATAGTCAAAAATGATCACTGACGAATAGTTTCATGTACATAATGATATTCGTCGTTACCAACTCGTTTGTTCTTCAAGCTTTGTTGTAATCTTTGTTGTTGCGAATCGGATTGACCGACCGTATAGATATTTTTCAGGACCAATGAAAAAGTGCAGGCACTAGTTGCAAGTATGGGATTATTAAGTACCCTTGTGGGCTTCATCATCAAATACTTAAATGAAAAATAGCGAATTTGTGTGTTAGTGTTATCTTTGAAAGCCATGTGCTTGTTTCTCTGGCAGTCAGTCCTTGTAACTTTCCAAGTTGGACTGATCTTCTTCACAGACAACGGAAAGATTCATCTCTCTTGACTGCGGTGGGTTTTTTTCACAATAGGGCCATTGTGCCTTTACATGAACTATCAGAAAAAGAAGTTAATCGTAGTTAGACGATTTTTCAACTGCTGAGCGACATCTGTGGCCCAAGGCTTTGCTATTCCTTTAAAAGTTCAAGTGCGGACCATGGACCTTTATCACACAAAAATCCAGAACGAGGCCGGACCCGCAAAGAGCTCGTCAGGCCGTAGGTTTCCTTTATTGGCATTAATCAAGAGATTACTTTCATAATCAACTGTAAGTTCGAGAATGTTCAAATTGTTACCCTTGCGTATTTGCATCTCTGGCCTTTCGTGGTCTCCAATAATAATAATAATAATAATAATAATAATAATAATAATAATTTTAAAACTTTATTTGCCATTTATTCTTTTTGTAAATTTACAGTTAATAAGCTTGCATGATATAAAAATTCTCACCGTTTTTACCTGGCATAATGGAGACAGTGAGATTTATAGTAGTGGATAATAACAATAACAACAATAATAACAATACTGACAAGATCGATAGTGGCGATAACCAAAGACGCAAAGTCAATACAGAATTAAAAAAAATAAATGAAGATAATGTTCCAATTTAATGATAAATTAGATTTTCTGGGCTTGTCCAATTTTTGTTTCTTCGACAAAATAGGTAATAAGAACAGCGCAATGCTACTTCTGCAAGTTTATCTATGATCCTCTTACTATCAAAACCCTATTTTCCTAACAGTTTTTTAAATTTAGAAGCATTATTGGAACAAAATCCAAGCGTTGATATCTCTAGTGTTAACAATTTGAGCTTTTGGGTTCGGTCCACAAGGTCATCTTGAAGATTCCTGTACTTTTGCTCCGTATGTTTTCGAATTGTGTAAGTTTGTTTCAAAACAAACTTTGAGCTCTACAACAGTTACTGCGTTACCCTCAATTAAAGCAATGTCGGGTCGTAAAGACCTAAATAGTACTCATGGATTTTGAAACCTTGGTAGGTCTACGAAGAATTGAAAACTGATGTTCCTTATTTACGCTGGCCAGGTGATCAGCCATGGTTTTCAGGACATTGTTATGTCTCCAAAGATATCTACTCTCTGTGACTGCAGATACTCAATTACCGAGGATATGATGTTGAGTTTCAGGGGAGAGAGAACAGAGAGAACAAAC
Organism: Alatinidae sp. Z8VKAUB7J3; assembly: GCA_010016025.2. Lineage (NCBI taxonomy): Eukaryota > Metazoa > Cnidaria > Cubozoa > Carybdeida > Alatinidae > Alatinidae sp. Z8VKAUB7J3. The sequence continues at coordinate 116,681,385 of JAAAKM020073195.1, read as the reverse complement.
GTTTGTAGATAGCACATTCCAAATTTTCAAATTAGCGTTTGTTGGTAGGCTGAGAATAAGTCCTTTTCTGCAAAAGGTGAAGATATTAACTGGTAGTCTGGCTAATAACTTTTAAAACTCGAAATTTATTTTTCAACATATATCAACGAGGCACAGTCAAACACTCTCAAATATTAGGTATGTGTAACTGATTAGAATACAAAACGAATAGTTCACAAAGTCTTTTGAATATGGAGAGCAACCAAATCATCCTGCTAGAGGCGTTTGCCATACACTGGTCATAGCAATCGTATGGGCGAATCTTTCGGTGAAGAATTTTGTTACCTCATTTAATTACGTGCTGCTCTGTGAACAAGTAAATAGGCCATACGTAACCGAGGTCATAAGCAGACGCAGTACAGTTTCAAAAATTTTACTGAGTCGTCTAAGCAAAACCAACTCAACAGACCAAAAACATACTTTTTCTTAGTGAATGCCTCAATATGTCTTTGAAAAGAGAGATGTTTATTTACATAGTTTACATTAGGCAAGTATAAAACGGAATTTAGCACCAAATTGGTTCGGGCTATATTTCAGCTTTGATGTGCTATGCAATAAGCACCCTTCCTAAAAATATTCAACTCCAAGGTTCGTACTCAAACACATCTGCAATAAAAAAACTTTCAAATTCCCTGGATAATATTTAATAGTTGTTTTTTTTGAGTTTTTTACTTAAACTTTTGCTTCTATAACCGTTTATTCCTCCTTAATCCATCTTTATCCCACTTTTTTCCTCTTTCTTTCCTTTCATTCCTCTTGAATAGTTTCATAATGACCTCTTTTCCCCTCCTAATTCCTCTCTATTCTTCTTTCTTCTCCTTCTTCTTTATTCTTCTTTATTTCTCTCTATTCTTCATTATTCTTCGTCATTCTTTTTTTATTCTTGTTTATATCTCTTTATTCCTCTCTATTCGTCTTTATTCTTAATTACTCTTCTGTATTCTTCTTTATTCTTCAGTATCTTTCTTTATTCTGCTGTATTCTTTTTATTCTTCATCATTCTTCATAACTCTTCTTTTTCTTCTTCATTATTATTTATTCTTCTTTATTCTATCTGATTTCTCTCTATTCTTTCTTCTTCTTTCTTCTTCTTTTTTCTTCTTTCTCCTTCTTTCTCCTTCTTTCTTCTTCTTTCTTCTTCTGTCTTCTTCTGTCTTCTTCTGTCTTCTTCTTTATGCCTCTGTATTCTTTTTTATTTTTCTTTATTCGCTTTTATTCGCTTTGCCTTTATTTCTCCTTATTCCTATCTGATCCTTCTTTATCCCTTTTTATTCATTTCCATCGCCTTCTTATTCCTCTTTACCCCTCCATATCGCCTTTTCATTACATTCTTTTCCCAAAATATGACAGGGGGGCGGTCATAAGTTTCATCATTCTCCGGAAATAATCCTAACAATAGAATCCATTCAATTTTATGTCACATTTGGTTACACCGATACAAAAATGTCAGAGGTGGGTAAATTCGACTGAAAGTGGCATTGCATTGTCTAAATTCTAGCTGGGACAAGCTAAGCCATTGGTTAAAGGCCGTGAAAAAAGTTTCTTCATTAAGGCCAAAAGACACAATATTTTTGTAGTTCTGAAGTTATATCTCACCGAAGGCATTTTTAAGGAACTTTCAACGCACATACCCATGGACATACGGGCAAGAGTCACCCCAGAGTCAGCCCAAAGGCCCGACATTTTTTGTTTCCGATGCATTATGATATACTACAATGGAAAATACATATGCCGATCAGCATGTCAGGGGGGCGAAATACGCTAGTGAATTCTCTCAGGGGGCGGCGCCCGCCCTTGCCCCCACCTCACCTTCGTGACTTACTCTATGGTTTACTTAAAGTGAAGCTGGTGTTCCTATGCGTCCCATTCTTTCAGCTATTGGGGCACATTCTTATAAAATGGCTAAATATCTCGTTGCTATTCTGATACCTTTTTCTCTTAGTTCATTTTCTGTTAAAGACACATTTTCTTTTATAACTGAGTTACGTAGTCTTAGTTTTAATTCCATTGATACTTTTATGACTAGTTTTGCTATAAAATCGCTTTTTACCAATGTCATTGTCAATGAAACAATTGAATTAATTCTAGATACCGTTTTTCTTTCTTCTTCTACTTTCAATGGCTTTCCCCGTAGAGACTTTAAGAAGTTTGTGCTTTTAAGGAACCAGTAGAAATCACTTTCTTTTTAATAATAATCAATACGAAGAAAGAGGCGGAGTGGCCATGGACTCACCATTAGGCCCATTGTTTGCTAACATTTTCTTATCTGCCTTGGAAACAAATTTTTGCATTCTTGCCCTGTAGAGTTTTCTCCCATTTTGTATCTTAGATATGTTGAATATTCTTTTGTTGTTTTTAAATGTAAAAGTCATGTAGAGCCTTTTCTTAGTTTTCTGAACCAACAGCATCCTAACATCCAATTTACCTTTAAAGTTGAAAAGAATGGTCATTTACCCTTCTTAGACGTCCCTATTACTCGCCACGAATCTACGTTTTTCTCACCCCATTGACACTATTTATTTAAAAAACAGCTTTTTTTATGGCATAAACACGTTTATTTCTTCCATTCCGTTTGAACATGGTACATATTTAGAATGATTAAAAGTCAGTATTTAACAGATCAATTGTAATTTTATGGCTTATTCAGTACTCCATTACTGTGTCAAAGTGAGTATGATTAAAAGGAGAGGGAAAAGGATAAGAAAGAACAAAGAAATAGGACTTAAGGCCAATGAAATTCAGAGAAGAAAAAAATGTGTAAAAAGCAACAAGGCAACCTCTGTAGGCAATTTATATAATAAAAATTAATTACTAAAAAAAAACTAAAGATAGTACTTACTTAACAAAGATGGATTTCGTCGTTAAAGGTTCATTTTTGTTTGTAAAAAAAATTTTAAGGTTTGACTTATTAAATCACCGGTCCGAGTTTGAGAGAAATAAGCTAAGTGTATTTTTGAATTTTTGTTTTATTTTTGTTGTAGTCTAATTAAAAAGTTTGTTACCTTTGAGTTGTTCAAGTTTGAACTATATATCACCAACACTGCTCTCAAACACAAACACCGACGAAAGGTTACATGGAGATCACTCGATGTAATGACTGAAAATATAATTGACTATATTCTAATGTCTAGATGATGGAAGTCTTCTGTAACAGACACTGTTTCACTACCTGGAGGAGACTTTGACTCGGATCACACGCTGCTGATGTCTAAATTGCCAAGACGACAGAGATTCGCAGATTCGTAACTGAAAAAAGACCCTTATACCATTAGCTTCCCTACAAAACTACGGGACATCATGAGTGTATCCACACCCCTCCCAACTTCTGAAGAGATTGGCCGCTTAGCCGGACATGCTATCTCCATAATGATAGAGACTGCAAATGACATACTTTGTTGAAAGACTGAAGATCAAAAGCCTTGGATCACTGAAGACATAATACGACTATGTGACCAGAAACACGTATACAGCAACAAACCTGACTAAAGTAGCCGAGACACTACAAACATCTCAAAAGAAAAGTTGAACAAGAAGTCTGAAAGGCGCTCCAAAACTAAATCGCCGAGAAGTGTAAAGCGAAACTCAGTTCAAGATAGACAACATTAAGGACTTCTTCGAAACAGTTAGAGAACTATCCACTAGGAGGGATCCACACATTTTTTGACGTTAAAAATGGTAAAGCAACTCAAAACTGTTGTGTCTTTGCATGACGCAACAGTAAAGGACATAATAACCTCAATCTACAAATACAAAGCTACAATCAATCATAAATCACGACGCATCTCATCTGAGATATTTACCAAACACCTCGTAGCTCGCTCGATATCAACAATTTCTCTCCATCTTTCTCTGCGCTGCGCGTAAGATCCTCACGGCGGACACTTGGGAGTTATGCAGTATGCTACTTCAGGTCGTTGTCACTCGATCACGCTCTTTCACTCAAGATACTTGCCATTTTATAGCCTGTTTTACTTTAAGATTTTCTTATTGCTTCTGTATATGACTTAGCGTGTCCCAGTGATTTTGCCTGATGATAATTACGATGTATTCGACTTTGGCCCTGTTGCTTACTTCTGCATGAGCGATATCTTGTTGGTCGTTAGGTTCTAGGATTGATCCAATACTGCAATGCTGGGTCACATTGGGCTTCCTCGCAGTATCCTTGATAAGAGTTCCTGTCTACATGCATAAGAATATATTTTCACTACAAGGCGGAAGAGACGCTGTATTTTACACGTGCAAGATGTTGCTCTACATGTAATTATCCACCCACTTTAGAAAACACTGCATAGACTTTTGCCGTGTGAATGTTTACCTCCATGTTGATCTCGAGGTTGGAGTGAAATATAGCTCCCGCATAGCAGAATCGTTACACAAATGATAGTGGTCTTTCATGAAACACAATAGAGTTATCTTTTGAGGTATTACTCAGAATAATCATTGTCATACCTCCATTTATTTAAAGTCGCACCTACCTGGCGCATCAAAAAGCTGATAAATAAGCAAGTGGGTGTTTTCAATGTTATTTGTAACTAGTGTCAAATTCGTAATTTTAGCCTTACAGGTACGAAATGTATATCCACGTTTAACCAAAGTTATCACTTAAATGGTCAGTTTATATTTATCCAAAACAATAAGCAATCTACTTCTTTAACTGTGCTGAATGGTGTACCACAGAGATGCATCCTTGGCTCCATCCTGTTAGAAGTATGCACAAATGACCTAGACCCTGCAACTCAGTTTCCATTCTTATGATGATACGATCGCGACAAGGTAGTTAGTTTCTGAACATTAAACTTGGATTTTTATGCAGAGAGCTGAGGAGATACTGCCAAAGAACCGACCTCTTTTGGAATTGACTTCGTGCTCTGAACTACGTGCACGTGAACTACGTACTAATCACACGTAAGGTAGTTATTCCGTGGCTTATCAGACGATCCTCGAATTAGGCATATGAATTAGAGGCTCCAAATACTCTTTTTATGACCAATTCGTCGTTGCTTCCATTTTGAATTTCCTCTTCTTCATTTCATAAACAAATTTTATGTATAATTATATGACCAATAATCTTACATATAAGCAATTTTGAAAATGATAATGACTTGATAACTTACTAAGCTCTTCAAGGTTTTCCCATCATTTTCTTATAACTTTATGAGTGAAACACACGTTGCTATGATATTCAGAGCCGTTAAAGTAGCCTGTATGACAGTTTTAAAGTTAACCAGAGAACGTTTCGGGATATATACAATTGATTTCTGTTTAAATGTTCATAAAGCAGGAATAGGCTTTAAAATTTTTAAAGTAACGCTAGTAAATGCAAAACTACCGCCATGGATGTTCCCAAGCATCATTAATGAGCCTATCACTCATTCCTCATTCGCCAAGAATCCATTTTGAGGTTTCGTGTTTTCCTTGTTTTGGTTTTTGAGTCAGGCACTAAGTAGTTTTGTTTGTTATTATCACCTTGTTCCGTTTCTCTTTATTTGTTGGATTCACATAGCCATTTTGCCTTTCCTTTTCATCTAATTCATTTGTATATGTCAAAAAGTATGTTGGAGAACAATATCAATAATAATAATAATAATAATAATAATAATAATAATAATAAATTAAAATAATAGTAAAAAAATATACCGGTTGTTATAGGTGCGTTTGGTACTGTGGAAAAGAAGACTAAGGAGTATATAGAGCAATAAGTACTAAGTATCTGGGTTGAAGTGATGCAGTAGACCGCACTGCTAGGCACGGCAAGAATTTTACGAAAGGTACTGTCTTTATAGACTTAGAGAAAACTTCATTGGTGCCTTTGGCGACTTTCTGTCACCTGTTCCCACATGAGTAATCAACGCCAGATGAATAATTTATTTATTTGAGATGAGAATAATTGATAATTTTTTTAAACTCGAAATTTATTTTTCAACATATATCAACGAGATACAGTCAAACACTCACAACTATTAGGGGTTTGTGTCTATTACTACAATGATAAAAAGAGTAAATAAAAATTTAATATGTGCAAAAATTCCATGTTTCAGGTTATTTTTGTAAAGTGAAAGGTAATTATTATGCACACATGTAAAATACTTTATTAGTAAAGATTTGCTAACGCAAAGACAAGTGAATAATGATACAATCATATTTTCCAAACATTTCGGTGTCATCTTGACGCCATTCTCAAGGTGAATAATGAATCACAGTATAATGATTATTTATAACTTTTGTATACAATGTACAAATCTAAACAAAAACTTTGGCTCATATAGAGTCAGTTTGAACATTCAAGTTAGGCTTGAGATATAGCTAGCTATAAAATATCTAGCGATTGGCAAATATTCATAGAAGAATGCGAGCGTCTTAGGATAGTATTTCAAGATTTAAAGTACCCACAGCATTTAATTGATAGGTCCATAAAGCATTTTATTGATGGCAAAGTAGTTACTGATAGAGAGAAGCCCTCCCCATCTGAACAGAAGAACACTATTCGTATTATGTTGCCATTTAAGGATCAAGTCTCGGTGAACGTCGTCAAGAGACAATTAGGAAATCTCAGTGTTAGAGTTGGGGCTGCTATCTTACCTGTATTTGTTAACCGCAAACTAGGCTGTGTTTTGAAGAATAAGGAACCTGAGCCCTCTTTTATCAACCAACAATGCGTTGTGTATCCTCCATATACAAGCATTACGCTGAGAGGCATAACTTCAGAATTCCAGGTCGCCTTATTGACCATTTTCAAGTGCTTGCCTGGTGCAGCAACAAATTTGATTGTTTGGTGAAAGAAATGTTGTACATTCACATGCTCAAGCCTAACTTAAACGTTCAAACTGACTCTATAAAAGCCAAAGTTTTTGTTTAGATTTGTACATTGTATACAAAAGTTATAAATAATCGTTATACCGCGATTCATTATTCACCATGAGAATGGCGTCAAGATGACACCGAAACGTTGGGAAAATGTGATTGTATTATTATTCACACATGTAAAAATACCAATAAATTAAGGAGAACTTTAAATTCATGCCCAAATGATCTTTGTTGTTATCTATATTAATCATCATCTTATTAGATGATATTTGTATATGTTAAGAATTTAACTGAATCCTCTTACATTAAAATATATGAGCAGGGTGTCTCGGGAAACGATATCCGAGATTTTTTGCACCAGTCAGCTCCGCATTGACTAGACTTGTTCCATCCACACATATCATCATCAACGAAGAGGCTCTCTTCAACATCTTCCACTAATAATACATCACGCTCTCCCAGGTGGTGGTCTATAGTCCCGGGTAGTATACATGAGCTTGGGCTAGCTCCAGATAATGACTCTTGTAGGACAAACCTTCAACGCTATATCCTTTACAAATGGGTTTTTTATCCACGCAAATAAAATGAAATCTCTACCCTCCAGATCCATCTCCGTCTCCATAAACGCCTGCTTAACATCAGCCATAATTACATGATGCATGCGATACATCATGAGCGCAACAGAACAGAGTAGAGCAATGGCTTCGGTGATGCACAGGCAATCATCAAGTGAGCGTTCTTTCTTGCTAAAGAGGCCAACAGACCCTCAATAATGCTGAAAATAATTCGATCTGATTAAATCGTTAACCTTCTTCAGCTGCTTAAAAAATTGTTTGCAGTGTATTTAACTTCTTCTTCACATCTTTCTCGGCAGCATTCTTGATATTTTCTGAATAATATCGTCTATGCTTCCTTCTTCTTGACTCTTATGCTGTATTCGTCACTTTTTATTTTCGGGAGTGGAACGAGTTCATTGTCAAGATCTGTCACCTCTAGAGAAAAATTCTTCAGGTCTTCTTTTACAGTTGCCATATTTCTCGTTCCATGTACAAGGTTAAACTGAAATATTGAGCAATAGATTGACGGGGGGCTACAAATGATTCAATAATATTGACCAATCATCAATAGATATCTACAAATTGTGTGAATATATTGTGAAATGTTTCGATAATCGCCCACAGACGATCAATAATGTTGTCAATATTTAGTCTCATCAGAATTATTGTCAATATTCTTGAGCGCCTGAAAGTCGCTTAACTTTGTTAATACTGACATCCAGTTTTACGCAATTTACTGATCAGTTCCTTCGCGCGATTTACTTGACCAGGAAAGGACAGCCTTCCAGTTACATCATAAGTTAAGTGTAAATGGTAAGGTTCTCAAGGTTTCAGAAGAGAATTTTTAGTGAATCCATTTAATAATCCATCTTGACATTAATAAAAAATATGTGCGATGAACTCATTGCCACTTTGTATAATTAGTGCAAAGCAAGGATCTCCACTTGCGTAATGAGTGGTTATACAGCTGGGGTGTCCGGGGGCGTTGTAAGGCCTTCCAAGAAGGTCCGGAAAATTTTGCAATTTTGACTATTTCATAGCCCTGAAACCCCTATTTTGAGCCTTTTGGGGGGCAGTTTTACTCTTTTAAAACATACAGCTTTTAAGAGAGAGTATATCTTTTAAGACGTTGGATTCTTCTTGCTCTCCTGAAGATTTTTGATAAATATGAAAAAATAGCATTTATGCTTCGCAACCGAGGTTTTGTCATTTTTTTCCTAAATTTCGTATAAAATAAAAAATTATATAGAATTGCTGGGAGGGGGCATGATATCACAATCTGGTCGGGGCCCCTAGGACGTGCACCCCCTGAACCCCGCCTGTTACACGCCTGTTGACATGCAATGAGAAGAAGAGGAAGAAGAGGATGAATTGCTGTTGCTGATGAGTAAAATTGAAGATAACAGTAGCAGAGGAAGACAGAGGTTCATCATTAGAATAAACAATTGGTAACAGCAATTGGTGCATCCTTAGAGTCCCAAAATATTGCGAGTGATGGAAGACCGTGATCATCAATGCTCTGGAGGGGCGCCATAACTAGAAAACCAACACCAATGTCTGTGGTTCTTAAGGGAACCGTTGCAAGTTGACCCTAGCTCAGAGCAGAGTGCTGTGGACCACGTACAGGCCCATAGACAAGAAAGCACTAAAATGTCATCTCCTTCCAAATTCTTGATGTCTTGAAACTAAAAGAACGTCTATAATACTTGAGTTTGACCCCGTTTAGTGGAGTCAATTGCCCTGGCAGTACTGCCAGGCTACGCACCAAATCACGAGGCAGCACTTGGTAGTAAAAAGGAAATAGAGTAGACAGCGATGATACTTTATTGGCATGTAAATTTATGTATTACAAGTTACTAAAACAATTTCTGGAGTTTCAACAGCCAACTCTCAATTGCTTAACATACATTGGTTTTTGCGTAAATAGATTCTTTCTGCAGGAAGTAGACTCGGAACGAGTTGTGAAAATGCCGCAACTCAGATTGGAACTCCGGACCTATGAAACTCTGCCAATTACGACGAGGTGAGCCTTGACGACAAGAGTCTCCATTTCTCCCCAAATTATCTCCCAATCAAGCCAAACATTAACTGATTTAAAGTTCATCAATAAATGATTCGAACAATCAACGACAACTTCAACTTGAAACTAAGGGAAAAAACGAAGGAAGGAAAAGCATGATTAAAAATTGCTTTATGAAAGATAGTGACATGACATACGTTTTACAAGAGAATAAAACGTTACTGCTGCAAGAATGAATGGCAAATTAGCAAGTCACCTGTAGCATTTTCATAATCCACACCAGTGTTGTCCTATAAAACAAGACAGAAAAAAATATATCAAAAGTAGTCATATAGGACACCTTAGTGTTGACCGAGAACTCTTGTTTTGTTTTCGAACGTAAAGTTGCGTTTTCAGATTTCTCCCACATGGTGTGGACAAGGCTTAAGAGTGCAAAATTGGTTTGAATTCAGTTATAAACATGGATAAGTAACCTTTTCGGAGGTCCTTGCCATTTTTTTGTCATGTCTATTAATAGATTCAAATCAAATGCCAGATCATAAATAGAGGTCCTGTCTTTGTGGCGACACTATTGACCCCCTTGTAATTTTTCAGATATTTTATCAAATCTTCTCTTTTGAAGTTGCAATGCCTTTCAATGCCAAGTCGTGTAGCACGATGCAAAGCCAACTGCGTCGGAATTCTCCAGATAGAGGGGAAGTGGGTACACAAATTTTTATAAGCAACTCAAAATTCAGGTCAGGGCTAAGGTTGCTAATGGTATAATACACTTTCAGGGCTAAAGTTGCTTAACAGGTTGCTAAGGCTATGTTTCTCTGTGATATCGAATCATATAAATATAAACAATATCTAGTTTGTTTCTGTCTACTTACAGTGAGTTATACGTGCAAATAGTTCCTTATTTATTTTGAAAAGAGCACTAGAGCGCACGCCGCGAAAGCGTAGGTCACGGGTTCGACCCCCGGGTGGTGACATATTTTCTATTTCTCTAGTGTTCTTTTCAAAACTAACATTTCAAATCCTCTCTTCTCAATGATAGTTCCTTATCTATTTGTTTAAAGTAAAAAAAGAATTCTTCGGTCTCTATTTTTAAGAAAATTTGTAACTTTGTTCTGTGACAGAAGTTACCAAGTACCTGTCCGGACTGAGGGTTGGTAAGCAAGCTGCCTAAGATTTTAGCTGATTTGAGGGCTGAAGCCTTAGCAACTGTGTCCTGCATCCCCTTCTTTGGCATTCATTATCTTAAGGTTTGCTTCATCCAAGCTGACTCGACCAACAAGATACGGGTCTACGATAGGGCCACTGTCTGTCCGATATCCATATGTATACCGTGAACGCCGCCATTGGTTCATGTTTGTCCAATAGATGCCATAGAACTTTCCTGGAGTTGCATTCCGGCAAGGTAAGGTAACATTTTGGCCTTCAAGTATATTTTGGGTAGATTTATCAACAGCTGCAAGAGATGGTACGTTTAAAGAAAACGACATTACTTTTAACGTTACAAAATCGAATTTTTTAAAGCTAGTTTCGATCACTCACAAAGGTGAAGGGGGACAAGGGCGGGCGCCGCCCCCTGAGAGAATTCACTAGCGTACTCCGCCCCCCTGACATTCTGATCGGCCTATAAATTTTTCATTTTAGTATATCACCATGCATCGGAAACAAAAAATGTCGGGCCTATGGGATGACTATGGGGTGACTCTTGCATGTATGTCCATAGGTATGTGCGTTGAAAATTCCTTGAAAATGTCTTCCGTGAGATATAACTTCAGAACTCCACAAAAATTGTGTCTTTTGGCCTTAGCGAACAAACTTTTCTCACGACTTTCAACCAATGGCTTAGCTTGTACCAGCTAGAATTTAGACTACACAATGCCACTTTCAGTGTAATTTATCCATCTCTGGCATTTTTGTATCGATGTAACGAAATGTAATATAACATTGAATAGATGCTATTTTTAAGATTACTTCCAGAGGAACTTGACCGCCCCCCCTTTCATATTTTGGAAACCCCAACCACCCCACCTCTCTTAGAGGCCCAGCTTCGTGAGCGGTTTCAAGATAAGATCATCATATTGTACTATTTGTAGCATTTGAACTCAAGCAACACTGGAAACTGCGCCTTAACCGCTGCACTAGTTGACGAACACACATACAAAAAAACCGGTACACATCGTTTTACTGAAAAACATGACTCGTTAACGATAAAGGCGACATAAGATTCTTTAAAGTGCGACTTTTATGCACGACATCTGTTTGAATGTAACCATATTCACCAAACCCAGGCACTTAATTCAATGTAGTTCAGATATCTATTCTGGACAATGAGAGCTTTCGTATATAAGTGGTGGGTATGTTTGACATCACGAGAATGATTGGTCTGGTAAAAATAACTCAAGTTACTAAACAGGGAACATTAACTGGTCTTCCATTTTCTCCAAAATTCATGTACCTATGGCTTGTTCGAGTCCCCAAGTATCAACCGTGTCATACTGTCCTCATGTACTTAATACACAACCGCACCGTTCCTTGTGCACTACAAGAATGTCAGTCAGGTTGTTGCCGGATTTCGTGTAGGGATAAATCTCTCCCCTTTTGAGGATGGTTCTGTATGCTTCCGATGTGGGATTTTATGTATACGGGTACTACAGGACAAGTCCTGCCTCACTAACAGATGTCTTGGCACACGCTTATGTGAATAGAAAAACTATTCATGCAAAAGAGAAATTTGTTTAACTGGGTGCAAATAAAAGTTAATGTGTGAATCTACATTGATCAAATAGAGTATAAACTAGTCTGTTTTGGGGGTCGGTGCAGCACCTGTGTCGAAAATTGCGTCTGTGGACTTTAAATTGAAATTTAGCAAGAGTAAACTTTCATTGTAAACTTTCATTGATTGAAAAAAGAATAATGGCGTTTGAAATGCGATGTTTCCATAGAATACTCGGTTTTACCTGGAAACAGAGAGTCACCAATGAAACTGTAGAAAAGAAAATTAAAGACCTCATTGGAAGCTTTGAGCCCCTAATTGAAATAGGCAGAAGACGAAAGCTGCAATGGTTCGGGCATGTCACCAGAAGAACAGGAACTCTGGCTCATACGATTATGCATGGATATGTGGTGGGGCAGAGGGCAAGAGGCCGACCCAAACACAATTCGCATGCCGACATAAACAAATGGACCGGTCAATCATTAACAGACAATATAGGATTCTAAAAAATCGAGAAGACTGGAGAAGCGGGGTTTGGACATCAAAGCGCTCCAACGGTCAGTAGGCCATGGGAACAGCATAGCATAGCATAGATTCTGAAGTTAGGCACCCAAAAATTCAGACAAAAAGTCCAAAAAGTTAGAAAAAAGTCAAAAAGTCAGAAAAGAAGTCAAAAAGTCAGAATAAATCACTAAAGAATAAAGTCACGTACACTTTTTTTGCAGTTATTTGCCCCTCGTCCTTGCCAGCTTTCCCTGTTAACCCCACAAGTTTCGGCAATCACATCCTGCACAAAAATTTTGCATATTGGGTCAATTAAATGAAAAAAAAGAATATATACAGAATTACTAAAGGCCTCTGTGTTCCCTATAGCAGCCATGTACAGAGTTATACAAAAGCCTTAGAAATTTGTTTTCCATTCACTACACACGCTTAAGATGTTGACTCTTCTGGGCGCGGACGTATTTTGAAAGGCAAAGAGATGTAAGCCAGAGGGATGATGTTAGTGTGGCTGAGGGAAGTTTTCGATTAACATTTGTTCGCATGAGGGTTGATGCGAAGGACACCTACAACATGCATCAAGAATTAAGGGACGTAAGTTATTTACAAGGATAAGTGGCAAGGCAGCCGACCCTATCCACCCTTAGATTCTCAGCCGCAAGATGAAGCAGTGGCTTTCCCGATGTTGGTGCCACATTAAGTATTGCGGACAACATAACTGTATGGTACTAGTTAAAGTAAAGGTGTACTTCTAAGGGCACAAAGCCATGCCTTACAGGAACCAACAAACAATGATCCTATCGTCATTCCAACACATTACTGCAAGGTCAACGCCTTAAACATTTCACCATGGTACTATCTGAGGTATCATGTGTGTCATGTAGAGAACGTGGAACACGGCCACGCAGTTTACAGGTACAGTCGTATACACTAAGGAACGATCAGCGACTAGATTGCCCCTAGACGTTGCTGTAGCTATCCCCGTAAATGGGTTTGTACATCTGAGTGAGGTGTAATGAGCATCATGAGTATAATGAAATTTATCAGTACTATTACAACTATTCCTTTGGCGTGCGGATAAAATGCTAATACGCATGTCTGATGTGGTGACTGTGGGCAGGTGTATAATTCAATGTATAAACTTTTCCATCATGGGGGACTTCGTTCCCACTTTCCCAGCATTTAAGCCCATGAGCTTAAAACGTAATTTCGGCCACTTGCTGCTCCCGTATATTAGACCATAGGCCTATCAAATTCTTGGGCGTAAAAAGCACTGGGAACGGTATGAGTAAGAAATACTTCTATTTTTAGTTCAAAGCCTTTCTAACTTTCAACAAATAAGAACAAATAAAATTTTTTAATAAGGATATTGTTATCGGAAGTTAAAGATTAATTTAAAAACCCTTTTTTGATTATAATTTTTCTTTAATCGAGATCTAATATCTTTTGCCAACCTTCGAAGCCTGGCACTGTCCAGTGAATGAACATATATTCTAGAAGAGACTGTAAAAGCCTACGTTAAAATAGAATATAAAAATGATAAAAATGGCTTTCACTCAAGGCATATATATATATAAACATATTAACATATTCTCAGCAAACACATTGCAATTATATGCAATACTCAAAGAGTGGAGCATTACCATAATAGCTTGCAATTTAACGGCACTGACCGGATCAGAACCCAGGACCTCATGATTACTAAACGAATGCCTCAACCATTGAGCCATCAAGGCTAAACATATTAACATATATAGAAGTCAACATTGTATAAACAGATTACTTAGTTTGGTCTACTGTCACCATAATCATTCTCAATGTAACTTTCATTTCCCATGCTTGATTGGTATGGTAGGGTTAATAAATGGCTGACTTCCTATCTGATTTAGAAATTTTTAAATCTAAATTCTAATTCCTCTGCTGCAAATATGTTATAGTAACTCTTACCATGTCCTTTTTGGTCTGCCTCTGGGCTTTGCTCTAGGAACTATCAAGTGCCTGCACTTTCACACCAAACTACCTCGCGATGCAAATTAAACTGTGTAAATTTATACAATATTGTTATGTGAAATTTGATGCACTGAACTGTATTTGTTAAGTTAATAAGTTAATAGCTGTTTCTGTACACGATTCTAGATTCAGTTACTTTGTACAGTTACAACTTCTGTGTCAAAAAAACCCAATCAAGTTGATGACAGTATGGTATTATGCAGGGATAACTGTGGAGGAGGAAAAATAAGGGACTAGGCCAGGATTGTCAGTGTTATTCCTAAAACTAAGTAACTTCCCAAAAAACCAAGTCAAACTACATGGCATCCAAGGTGAGGCAGCCAATGCAATGCCTCTCTTAGTCAGCATAACATCCCCACGCCCTAGACCATAAACGTGAATAGTTCAATTGCCTGCATATTTTTGTTATAAGTTTCCATTAAAAACAATGAAATGATAAAGTAATGCACCATACAGAAGAAACAGCTCATATTAAAAGACTCAATACCTAGACGAGCTATGTTCAAAGTTCATGACTAGCACTGGGTCCCATGCATACATACCCTTCATTTATGACATGTATACATATAACCGCAGACTGCACCATCAAAACAGAAATGAATGGGCCTATCCCTGTATTTTCAAATATAGATACTCCAATGTCCTGAATATCTGACTCCGATAAACCAGGTTGGAATACCTAAACAATTGAAACAGTATACATAGTGAAGTCAAATAATGACAAAACCCTATAGAAACTTTCAAGAAGGTACAAGGGGTAGGAAATAACTCGCAATGATCATATCACTGTAATCTCTTTAAAAACTTAGTTTAAAAACACTAACGATCAGTTACTGTCATTAAAAACCCTTTTTAGTTTCCGAACCCTTAAGTCCCAACTTTTATCAAGGTAGAGGATTTACTGCCAATGATAAAAAAAAATTGAAGGAAATCTTAGGTCAGTCAAGATGAACCGTCGGTGATATTGGCTGAAATGATCCTCGTGTAAAAAATTTTCTGCGGCCCCGCTTGACTCCACCGATCATAATCTGGCCCACTGGGCAAAAAAGGCTGGCCACCCTTAATGTACAGAGTATCTACACTCACGAAGGGGGGGGGGGGTACCTCCAAAACAAATGAAGACAAACCAGCGGAGGAGACGGGAGCGCTGCGGGCAACTATGTCTTAAAAAACTATCAAGCACAAATACTTTGAAAACAGGCATCAATGGCAGCACCAAAAATAATTAGTGAGAGCAACAAAGATGTATTTGGTAATAAAAAATACGTTGATTCTATTGACAGTAGAAAAAACCCTAAAGATTACGGCGGCATTAAAAAAATCACAATTATTGCAGTTCATTTTTTTGTGGGGAGTTAAAACCTTCCAAATGAACGTCTTGTTAAATAACGTTTTGCACTATTTTGTCTCATGTTCGCGTCATTGGTTACTTGCTCATTTCAAAGGGAAATAAATGATACCTATTGATGATAAGGCTGGGTCTGCTGCATCTCATTGTTTCGTTGTTTAGTAGTAAGTCCCCATAAATGCAAGATAAAAGTTGCTTTGTAAACTAAAATAATTTGTTTTTGCATTAAGCGTTTTCAGCAAGGCTATGAACCTCTGGAGGAGGTTGGTCCAAAAACAAAAAACTAATCAGGCAGTCCATATTCTGATTGGCTCTTTCAAAGTCACAGTTCAGTTTAATGCTTTATTTTAGGTTTAATCGGTTTATTTTTGGTTTAATTATTACATATTGACTATTTCTAACAACGCTCCTTGAAGAATGCGACATGAATTAATATATAAGGAACGGCTTTGCGGGGGGGGGGTGGGTGAGTGGGGGGGGTGGGGGGGGAGGGAGGGGGGGGGGGGGGTGGGGGGCCGTTAAGCTCGGGCCAGTTTGACGCGCTATAACTTTGTATTAGCGGGTGTTATTACAACAATTTTTAAATAGATTAAAGGTCAACTCTTTTCCAACAAATTTCGAAAAACCCCGTTTTTAATCTGGTATTAATGACGTCATACATAGCTCCCAGATGTTGTGCAATATTTACAAAATCTCTAAAATTTTATTAAAGGCCTTAAAATTTTTGTACTAAATTTCTACTTTTTTTTGTAGTATCTTGATGATATTTCTGCATAGTATTAAGGCAATAGAAATTGCATTAGGGGCAAGTTGTTGTTCAGAGTGTATGAGTTTTGTAACTATTGAAATGGTTTGCCACTGATAATCCAGCGGTTTTTCATTCTTTTAAGCTTTATGACTAACAAAATAATCATAAAACATGCAAAATATAACTCTTAATTCACTGTTTGTGCAATATTCATCTAAAAGTGTGATTTTTTCGTATTTATTCTGCGTATACTGTCATTTAAGTTTCTTTAACTAATTGCACAACATATCTCATCATTTTTTGCAGAAAATGAAAATATTTCTTATTTGTTTCTAATCATATTTGAGAATACGAAATAGTTTGTACAATTTAAAGAAGAGTTTTCAAGCTTAAAGTTATAATGAACATGATTTTCCAACAAAAGCGACGAAACAGAAAGGAGAAAAAACTATGATGATGCAACAAAACGCCAATACCGCAAAATTCCAATAATTTAAGAAAAGATTAATCCTTAATAAGAGTTCTCAGTAAACGTAAGGGGAAGTCACAAAATTTCATGACCATACGTCAAGCAGTTAAAAAGTTATGAACGGAAGAATGTAGCCGCGGACCTACTAGGTTGTCGTTTATACACAGAAGAAGATGGTTAATGTATTTGGAGGCATTTCGTGGAACTACCACATTTGAGGTCTACTCCAACAACTCGTCAGGTTTGACCACTTCACCACTGATAAAGCTTTCTCACTTCACTCCATGCAATTGCTGTGATCAGTGTATGGCGAAAACGTTAAACAATATTCAAATTTTGTACCAATAAGCAATTTTTCATATCTATATAAGGCAATCCCTTCTAGATAAGGGTGGGGGGGGGGTGGAGGGGGCGGGGGGGGGGGGGGGGGGGGGGAGCGGGGGGGGGGGGGGGGGGGGAGGCAAGTAGGCTGGGTCCGTATATATTTTTTCACATTTCACTAAGACGCCTTTGGTCATTGTGTGGAACTGTGAGTTTCGTGTCGATATGCATATCTTGCTGCAAGCGTGACACAATGTAAGATCGCAATCAATTTCAATTTTGATAAAGATGAAGAGTGATCACGGGGAAAAATTGAGATTTGGCAAATCTTCGGGGGAGAGTAGGACCCCTCTGCCCCCTGTTCCCCCGTCCCTGTAATGTCAACTACACCCTTCATAAAATCACAAAACGCAAATAGCAACAATAATAAAATAACCCAACTCCCTTAACGTTTAAGTCACTAAACACGAGAATTACAATAAATCTACTTATAAGATCGACACTGAACATGTCGAAGATCGTCGCTCTTTGAAAATGTAATTTGAAAGAAGATTCTACCCGTTTAGAAGGTAAGCCTTTCTTAAACAAGGACCATAATAGACATCCTGGATATGCTATGAAAATATTTCATTAACGAGAAGGAAAGCTTTGCAGAAACTACCAACTCAATACCTTGTCATGCACATGTTTGCGACATAATTCTAAAAGTGCTTCTTTCTGTTCACTTGATAGGTCTTCTTTGTATCTGCATGAAGGAAGGAGGGAATATTTTATGGATGATAATTATGAAGGCGGTGATAATGATGGTGATGCAGATTATGGTGATAATAATGACGTCTTTACTGCTGAAAATTATGATGGGGACGACGAGGATGATGATAATGATAATGATGGAGGACGATAACTTTTGGTGACGATGATGATGATAAATGATGATGATAATAGTAATGATAATGATGATAACGACTAATGATGATGATGATGATGATGGTGACTGATAATGATGATGCTGATGATGATAGCAATGATGATGGTGATGACGATGATGATGACGGTGATGGTGGTGATGATGATGATGATGATGATGACGACGATGATGATGTTGATGATGATGGTGACAATGATGATGGGCATAATGATGGTGATGATAATGATGATGACGACGATAATGATGGTGATGATGATGGTGACAATGATGATGGCCGTGAATAATATGGTACGAAGTAGAGTGAAATTTGAGAGGGTGAGAAAGAGGATGGAGAGTAGGGGAAGTGGGGGGGGGTGGGGGGTGGTGGGGGGGGGCGGGGGGGGGGGGATACACACAGTCTTGTGGTAAGGTAAGCACTTAGTCATGCCATTGAACGACATTTCCATGGAGTTAGCTGGCTATATATAACTAAAATAATAGAAATCTTTTGGTTATAATCGACAGAACATTTCACTCAAAAAATGTAATAAAAATTATAGTATACAATAAGCAATTCATGTAGGAAAGATGACAGTGTAAATTAGTATGAATTAGTGGGTCTATTCTGTGATGTCACATCTTCGAACAGAGTTGTTTATACACTTTTAAAGGGGAAAAATAAAACACCTTTGACATTTTAAACTAACTATGGACAATTCTAAGGAAAAAATTTGAAAGTTATAATTAAGATATATCACACTTCATTAAAAATTTTAACACCTAACAAACGCACAAACCTATTGATTTGAATCTCAAAAGTTTTAATCACTTGAGATTATATCACTTCAGAGAGGCGCTTGCAGGCAGTACAAAACCCAAAGGAAAGGACACTTTGCAGGGAATGGTATACGCGTCTGTTGCTGTAGCTGCCGCTAAAGATGACGATGATTTTCATTACAAAAGTAGGACATATAATCAGAAAGATGCAAGATTACAAAAGATTACCGTTTCATTTTTCGCTTTCCGTCCGCCATAGACAGCTACATTCAAATATATATAAGTTAGAAGTAATTCACGAAGGAAAGTAAGGTGTGCCTACTCTCTAAGGAAGATGAACGTTATCAAGAAATTAGTATCTGTCAATCTTTCCAGTCAGGAAATTATAGGGTTGGCATAACATTAATTGAAATCCTATCCATACTAAATATTACGTATGATTATGAATGAGAAACAGAAGGAAAAAATGTCAAAGGTATCTTATGAAATACATTACCACAGAACGATAGAAGCAGAAAATATTTTATCATTGCAATCGGTTTGTCCCCTAATGCCAAATTTTTAAACGAGAAACGAATTTTTACACCCGTACAACACCATACATAAACTACAACATCAAACGATCAAAAGAGTGTTGAGTAGCCAACGATGGTCACCGAGGGCTAAAGGCTCTGAAGGCCCCAGCGGTCCTAGGACTACGGGAGTGACTTGACTTGACTTGACTTACTAGCTGGTATCTGTTCTCATTAATGACGGATTCTTTCTATGATCCGTAAGAGGCGGTCTTACTGGGCAGCCTCATGGCTTGTTTCTTTGCCTGGCAGCTAAATTGAGGGGCTTGAGTGACTTGACTTGACTTGACTTACTAGCTGGTATCTGTTCTCATTAATGACAGATTCTCTCTATGATCCGTAAGAGGCGGTCTTACTGGGCAGCCTCATGGCTTGCTTGTTTGTCTGGCAGCTAAATTGAGGGGCGTTGCCCTTGGACGCTCCAACTGCTCTTTATTTATCAGTTAGCTTGTCCGTTGATTTTTTTGGTTTATTTAGCGTAGTTATAAAGTCGGGCGCACTGCCCATCGGAAGTATTAGATTGAGAGATTAACAGCTACCCAGAATCTAAGCAATGCTTGATGTTGACAACAAGTAAGAGAGTGGAGATTTCTCCAAAAGTGATCTTTTATCGGTCACCAGGGTTGCCCTGTATGGTACTAAAAGAGAGTCACAAAAAGTTTATAATTAGCTATCGTTATGAAAGTAATACGCGAGCTGCATGAAACTCTGAAGGTGCCACTTTAGGAACCACCCGTCTAGTGGATATAGTTACTCTACGTCATCTTCGCCTTGCCGAGAGGTAGTACTGATGAAGTCTTTCTTTGCTCACTACTTTTTATAAAAATCTCTCCCAACGGAATCTGTAACATCTCTGTCAATTTTTATATGGAATTTTTCTTATTTCTTCAACGTTTTGCGAATTTGCATTTAGAAGTCTGTAAAGCTGAAGACTTAATGTGTCTCATGATAAATTTACGTATACTAAATACCTTCATGATGATCCATATCAGTATATACAAATGGTAACTATGTAATACTCTTGACAGGTGCTATGTAAGTTTTTTTTAATTTGTAGGTTTTTTTTATTCAATCCTGATTGTAATTGGTAAAATAAATGATCATGAATGGATCATTGAGCTAAGGAACGTGACTCAATAGGTTTCTCAAATTCACAACATTTTATTCTTTTTATTCCCAACGCCATCTTCGCTGCTTAGACAGCTCGCTATGACCTACCGCACCCCCACCCCCCCCACCCCACCCCCCACACACACTACCACTCGGTAGGGTCATTGACATACTAAAGGTAACAGTACAGATTTGGAAAGCCATAAAGAGAGTTCTGATCAGTAGTGGTAAGGTTGTTTACAGCCCTAGTGATTCCATTTTATGAGGGTGTTCTAGTGGCATTTGTTCAAAATGTCATATGTTGCATGCCCAAATTTGGACTAGCTTTCGATATCAGGTTGCTGTCTTTTCATGGCATCTTCCAGGTTTGGTCCCCTGCATCTGAACCAAAATAACTGATACCTTCTACATATATAGGATATGTGTCTGAATGGCAGTCTGGTAAGCAATGCAGAATGTGAAACCTGATATAACTGCACTTATTTGATTTAATGACAATTACATTACATATTAGTGTCGTGTATGTATACTATAATATGTACATACATATAACACGAATTTTTGGCTGCCCACTACCATCTTTTGAAATGGTATAGAAACAATTTTGTGCTTTGAGTAGGTCATGGAGAAGTTTAAGGATATATAAACAGTAAGGCATTGTAAGTCGTTGAGGCCCATGGCACTGTATTTTTGCAGGGCAGGGGCTATCAGAGTACTGGAGAAGGCCAGTGTTTGGGCAGTTCAAGGCATAATTTGCAAGATGTTATGAGCTGTAAGAGCAACAGAAATTAACACTTAAAATATAGGTACTCAAGTGATCCGCATTGAGAAAGAGAAGAGACCTTAGGTACCACAATTTTAGCAGGCTGTGAAGAAGTATGCACAAAAAATAGAGTTAGGATAGGTGATGCATATAGATCTATCAGTAAGTTTGGTGGTGGAAAATATGAGATATACTGAGAGAACCCCAGTGTACCTTAATGGTTGATCGTAAGTTGATGAAACACTAACTCTTGCTTTTTTGAGATTAAGAAGTTGAGGTATGCTGATTAAAAATACGTAACATGCAACACCATAAAAGAAATCCATTCAAACAAGATCACATACATGGAAAACAAGATGTACACAGTTTGAAAGATTGACGTGAGGCAAGAGTCGTAGTTTGCATTTTGGCAGAATGACTTGTTAACTTTCAGAACCAAGCTATGTTAAGCATTCCCCAATTTTATTGTTTCCATGAGGCACCACCATGGTTGGTGCCAAGGCAAAGTTTTGAAAAGGGGCAGTTCTAGATGGCCTGAAATATGACGCTTGCAGAATACATGCCCAATTTGTTCAAAAAGAGAAACTACGCTACAGGACACCATTGAAATGCACACATTCAAGCCTGAGGAACGCATTCGCAATCTGTTCAAAAAGTGTAGCTACGCTCCAGGACACCATTGAAATGCTCACATTCAAGTCTGAGGAACGCATTACTATGATGTTCAAAAAGATATACTACGCTTCAGGACACTTTTGAAATGCTAACATTCTAGCTTGCAGAAAACTTTCGAAATATGTTCAAAAAGTGCAACTAAGATCCAGGACACCATTGAAATGTTCGCATTCAAGCCTGAGGAAGGCATTCCCAATATGTTCAAAAAGTTAAACTGCGCTCCAGGACACTATTAACTTGCTCACTTTCTAGCTTGCTGCAAACATTCCCAATATGTTCAAAATTTGTAACTACGCTCCAGGACACCATTGAAATGCTCGTATTCAAGCCTGAGGAACACATTACCATCATATTCAAAAGGTAAAACTACGCTCCAGGACACCTTTGAAATACTTGCATTCAAACCTGAGGATTGCATTACCATGATGTTCGAAAAGTGTAACTACGCTCCAGGACACCATTGAAATGCTCACATTCCAGCGTGTAAAACTCAATCCCAATATTTTCAAATAGTGCAACTACGCTCAATGGCATTATTAAAATGATCACGTACAAGCGTGCGGAATGCGTTGCCAATACGTTCAAAAACTGAAACTACTCTACAGGACAACATTGAAATACTCACATTCAAGTCTGAGGAACGCATTACTATGATGTTCAAAAAGTGAAACTAAGATCCATTACACTATTGAAATGCTCACATTCTAGCTTGCAGAAAACTTTCCCATAATGTTGAAAAAGTGTAACTACGCTCCAGGACACCATTGAAATGCTCACATTCAAACCTGATGAACGCATTACCATAATGTTCAAAACGTGAAACTACGCTGCAGGACACTATTGAAATGCTCACATTCTAGCTTGAAGAAAACAGTCCCAAGCTGTTCAAAAAGTGTCACTACGCTCCAGGACATCATTGAAATACTCGAATCCAAGTCTGAGCAACGCAATACCATAATGTTAAAAAAGTGTATATACCCTCTAGGACACTATGAAAATGCTCACACTCTAGCTTGCAGAAAACATTCTCTGTTACTAATACCATTGTTAAATGTCATGTTTATAACTAATTAACATAGGTAAATCACGGAATGAAATTAAATCCATTCCATAGCCATGAAAATGAAACCAGGGGGAGGGGTGATACTGCAAAAGGACCAAG
Source organism: Alatinidae sp. Z8VKAUB7J3 (assembly GCA_010016025.2). Lineage (NCBI taxonomy): Eukaryota > Metazoa > Cnidaria > Cubozoa > Carybdeida > Alatinidae > Alatinidae sp. Z8VKAUB7J3. Next base: position 116,657,892 of record JAAAKM020073195.1, on the reverse strand, counting down.
AATTCTTGTATGCTTCTTAACATTTTTGGTAAACTATATCCATAATGTCTCTGACTAAATATAATTTGTCATAGTCTGGAGACCATCTTGATCAGCAACATGAAAATTGGTGGAAATGTTCTCACATCTTGAAGCTGAGATAATTTGATAATTTGATATGTTTAAGCTTTAAATGAGGTGGAAAGATCGTTTGAAAAAGTCAACTTCCATACAGGTTCTATCCAAAATGTTTGGCTGACCAACTTCAATGTTGAAGGTAGTCAAGTGCCAATGGGTTTTTGTAAATGTGTGACTCCCATACATTGCAATTACCTTTCCACAACCTATCATAGTCCATCTCTTCAAACTCTGATAGGTTGTCATGGACTTGAACATCGCTACCTTTAGATTCATTATGCCTTGACTTTAACTCCTGATCAGTAAAACCATAGAATGGTACATCTTCTTCCTGCTAAGAACTAAATAGATGGTAAATCTCTTGCTCCAACAACAAAGCTTGAATGAAACCCTGCTTTAAATGAGAATGTTGGCTATGGCAACTGTAGTCAGTGGTTTCGAAATGAGAGGCGAGTGGCAGATTTTGCTGGATAAAAATTTACAAGCCCCTAGAGAATCTATTTTGACTGTAGTAAGTTTCCTCTCCATCACTCGGACAATACAAGTTATGAGCTATTGGTTCTGCTATACAATAAAGAATGCACATCTTGCTAACAAAGAAGTTTCAAAACAGGATTTTGCTTATACCAGTAGATTAAAGATTCTACTGTATCCTTGTCCTCAAGATCATCTAATTATTTTCATCAATAGAGAAGAGAAGAAACCTGTACGATGCTAATGATATTTATTGTTATAAATAAAGCTTTTAACATCATTTTATCTTGCTTTTCAGTCCACTTGTTATGTTGGTATGAAGGTTGCATCTCAGCCACGGGAGGTAAGTGTACCATGTTCAACCTGTTGTCAATGTATTAATACCATGTTTCCTATGCCTCTCTGCAGATAGCTTACTAAACTCAAAGAATGTTGATAGCATTAACAAGATTGTAATGCAATCGCTTTATTTGCCGTCATTTCTGACATTTCTGAAAAGAGAGTTTAGGAAAGACACTGAAGAATTAGGGGATATGTTACTACCTGACTCGGACCATGACCCATGCTTTCGTTGCTTGTTCTCGATGGGCTTTGAACAGAATGACGAATGACGGGCTGAATGAAAGTCCTTCCCTGGTCAACTCACATACTGTATAGTGGCAGGCCTCCAATTGCGACGAGCTGGATGTCCGTTGTCTACCGGTGGATTATTGGGAGCTAACTTGGCGACTAGAGAATTAGAGTATGTTAGCATCGGAGATCACCTAGCTCAGTTGGTAGAGCACACGCCGCGATAGTGTGGGTCACGGGTTCGTGTCCCGGTGGTTACACATTTTCTATTTCTGTATTATCTTTTCAAAATCGACATTTTAAATCTTCTCTTCTCGGTATTAAGGTTACTTCTGTATCCCATGACTGATACACCGTATTTAAGCTGAAAGGAGAGTCAGGGAGCAAGGTTTATGCAAAGCATAGGGTGCATTCATAGCATACTGTGTATGCGCAGCATAAGGTGCATGTAGGATGATGGAGAATGCTTAAGGTTAGAACATTTTGATATAACAGTAGTTTTGCTAAGAAGTAAAAGGGCACCTATAATCATCTCTAGATTTGAGAATTTGAACTAATTTTCCAGTTACTTTTATTTTGTCATACGTTTATAAAGATCTTTCTCTTAAAAATTGTTTCCCAAGTAAAGAGTACCAAATACCCGACTAAACCGGAAATATTTTAAAGGCATAACGAACTTGGTTACGTGGTAGCAACAACATGCTTAATACTGTGTTCTCTAAAAATTGTGGCAACAAGTCAATGCTATTGGAGGTATCACGTAAGATGTGTTGCTGTAAGTTTTTTGCTGGTTTATGTTACAAATATATTTGGTGAGGGGAATCCTTTCATAGCTGATAACTAAAAACCCATAGAAAGATTATCAGCATCTCCTTAGGAAAGAGTATCCTGGCCATGTCGTTGTCACCGCGTAACCAAGGCCGTCCAAGCTTAGAGTTTAGTCGCGTATAGCCGCTAAATAGCAAAAGTGGCTTTCCTTACCACGTAGAAACGCGTAGAGCGCAAGTAAGAAAACGACGTTGGAGTCGTTAATTATTTTAAGTTTGTTCAGGACTACATCAAGAATTTGAGATGATATGTGCTTCCAATACTGGACCTGATGCGATGCCAGAAAAATTAATTAATTGATTAAAGTTTGAACGGTTATCTTTAGAAGAACGTACATGGAACTAGAATTATTGATTTAAAATTGCTTTTTACATCAGGATGGATTGACAATACAAAAGCTGAAGCATTGAATGGCTCGTTATGGCTGGACAACATTGCCACCAGGCTGACAGAAAGTACAAAGTAACTACCAATGAATTTTACATTGAAAGTTAAGGTTAAATACCTTGATATGATTAATACCCTGCGGTGAGTCGTTCGTATATTCAGGGAATTGGAAACCACAAATACAAGCTCTGAGCGAACGTTTTCCAGTGTGGTTGTACTTGCAAGAAATGGAAAGATATAGCATTCGTAAACGTATCACAAGTTTCTTGATGAATATCATTCTATTCGTGGCAACAGCGCCTCTGTCCAGGATGGTATGAAGAGTAAGAAAGGAATAGAATGATTTCTAAAGTTGGTAGTCGTGTAGCATGTAATAGAAGGTTTAAAACGATGCAGCGCATTATCTGCCTTCTTTGAAGACCTACGTGCGCTGAGGTGCGCTTGTCCATTAAAACTATGACTCGGATTAATCATAAAAACGGTTATTTACTTACGAGCAGTACCCTTTTCCTGCTTCTTTAGTCCTATACACAAAATTCTTGAACGCTGCTAGCAAACCATTAATAGCTACGAACATGAAATGTCTCTCAACTTTGGTTTTGTAAACAAATTCGATTGTACTGAAACCTCCCTTTTGCATGGTGCATATTACCTGCGCAAAATTGTGGAATATCAAAAGGGTAACCTGATAGATGTAGTCCTAATGAAACATCTCATGAGCTGCTCAGAAAGCATGGAAAATGTAACGTAGTCTTCGATGGTTATTCTGACAGACCGACAAAGGAGTATCAAACATTTCTCCAACAATGCAGTAGCTGTCCATCTGCATCTGTTAGATAGGAAGATTTCTCTCAAAGAAGAGAACCAAGTGAAACTTCATCAGGCTATTTTCAGAGATATTATCAGGCAAGGGCGTCATAGTTACAACTGCAGATGATACCTCAATAGCTCAGACAGGTGTATCCACCCGCTTTCCACAACGATGCCTAAAATCAGTGTTGTTACTTCTGCGTCTAAACAGTTCCATAGTCTTGCTTTATGTTTCGTTCTTATATGCCATTATGTTATATAGGATCTGCTGGAGTCCGTCCAGAGTGTGGGTAAGAGGTTAAATCGTCATGACAACATTTCTAAGTTGCTAAAGAGTATTTGCCTCCTCGTGCCATGATGTGACAAATAAGCCAACAGATATTTTACCCTCCTAGCCATTGACCATCCAGCTGTTTCATCTGCCTCCACAATTGATATCTTAAAGGAGTTGCTGTCCCCCACTTGCACTTTTCTTTAATATTTAATTTTAAGTATCACAAATAGAGAAATCCGTAATTTGCACCAAACAAAGGTTTTCTTGCCTTGATGTGGACTGGTTCCAAAACAGACAAGTGAAACGCAGACCTATCTTGTTAATAATACGGAAGCAATCATTCTTGTAAATCCTCGTATAGTCTAGGTTTTCAAGTAAGTGCTGCCCTATGCCAGAGTCGTCCGGGGTTTTGAAACATGACTTCTTGTGTCCTCTTAGAGGCTGATACTTGAGGAGTATAAAGTGGAACTTGCTACTTTTCTGTCATCTAACACCAAAGTACTACCGTCAACATAGGTAGCCTCGCACTTGTAAGAAAATTGGTATACTACAGTTTGTGAAAGGCACATGATTTTCACTGTCAGCTAATAAGTTCCTCTTAATATTGCAAACTACTTGTTGACCCACAGTACCAAAACACATCTTAAAGAATATTTTGATATAATTAATTTTTCTTTCTCTTTAAGGCCGTTGTTCCTGCGATTTTAAAGGTAGGCCACTTGGATCCTCCTCCTCCAGAGATGTCTATGTAGAGCATCCTTTTATTCTGTTTTCCCATCTTCCCTTTCGCCTTCCCCAAGGTCTTCGTCCTGCAATTTTTGCTTCCATTGCCTTATCACAAGCGCTCGTTTTATTCATCATCCTTACATGTCCATAACATCCCAATCTAACTTTTTCAATAATGTAATTCACTCCGAGATCTCTCCTTATTTTTGAACCCACTTCCAATTTCACTACCCTTATTCATTGTCCAAACCTCAGATCTATAAAACAGACAAGGGCGTATTATTGTTTTGATACAACTTTATCTAGAAGAGCGAACCAATTTTGTTTATAAGAAAATCACAATATTTTTAATAAAGTATTGATATGTCTTGACAAACTACAAAGAAAAATGTTCATTTGGCTGCATTCTTCTATCGCGTTTCAGTCTGTTGTGGACACTTATAAACATATGAAAGTTGGAATTAATTGCATGATATCCAAAATTTGTTTACAGTAGACTTAAAAATGACCAGCAACGCATCATAAGCTATCAGTATTTAAACCAGTACCAGTTTCAAAAGATTTGGACTCAAAAAGTTCGTTTACGGTGCAGAAAATAAGTAGTGCACCAAATCGCAAAAGCATTTTGTACTTAAGACCATTTTCCTCTGACACTCCTCGAAGCACAATCGGCCGAAATGTTGTCCTCTGCAGTAAGTTTGAAAGAACAAATCAGAATTTGGCGGTACTTGGCGATACTTGGCGGTTCTTGTGTTTTAAACCAATCGGCGTCCGCTACAACTACACAGAGTGATTGCATGGGCAGACAGAGAAAAATCGTTCTTTCTTTTCCGCCAGGGAAATATTTCCTTGCTTTTCCCGTGTTTGATAGGAAGTGCCGCTCTATGGCATAGTTGCATTGCGTAAATCTGTATCGGTTTAAAAATCAAGTAGCAGGTTGCTTACAGGAGTAGATGTTCGGAAATCAAGGATAAAACGTGTTCCTTAATTCTGTCAACCAAACCCACTGTGGTTGAGACAGGGGGCTAATAGGTCCGCGGCACTTTGACACACTATAACCTTTTATTGGCCAATGCTATTGCAAAGATATTTGGCACGTTTATATTTTTACTCTTTTCCAACAAAATAAAAGAAAATATATTAATTTGATGTGAAAGACGTCATCTATGGCTATGAAATGTTGCGAAATATTCAAAATTGTAAAAACCTTTGTAAAAGTCCTAAAACATACTTTTTGAATTGCATTTTAATTTTTTAAGGGCTTTTAGTATCTCTAGGGTATTTCTACATGTATACGTTGTATTTAAGGAAGATATTTTAGATTTTGAGAAAATTATCAAGAGATTTGAAACGACCAAAATGGTTGCTCACTTATAATCAACCGGTTTTTAATTATTTTGAGCATTATGACTAAATAAAATATCCTCCAAACATCAAAACTATAACTCTTAATTCACTGTTGGTACCTTTGTTGCATATTTAAGGATTTATCTGAATTTAAAATGTTTTAGTATATATTTGTTTTTATGGTAGTTTATACTTTATATACCGAGTACTCTTTACATGACCAAATAATATGTGAGATTGAGAAAGCAATCTTCTTATGAGGAGCAGCTCATCACCATTTCAGATTTTAGGACATCCAGTTTGAAAGAGTTCCACTACAAAGGCTATAAGGTCTGATAGGTGAAACGAGGATAAATGTAAAAAGGTTGGAAGTAAAATGGCATACAATTAAAAAGGATTAATGACACCATGGAATGCACGAACAGAGGGTCAATGGTCGAACGGGACGCCGGTTTGTAAGAAGAACAGAATGCATGTACAGGGAGGATAAAGCCGGCATTTCGAAGTCGGATCAACGTGAAATTGACGTCACCTCTTACGCTGAGTCGACATCACTGTTTCTTTGTAGAAAAAAGTTTGGGTGACGTAGTATTTCCGATGTTAAAGTGCTTTGTATAAACGCCCAAAATGGAGATCGGATCCACTTGGATCCAACGCCGTTGGTAATTCGTACTCGCTTAAACATGGGTATACAATACCTATTAAAATTGGGTTATATTGGCTATTTATCATATTGTTGTATTAGCAAATTTAAACCACCTGTACAGACAGCCCCTACTTGCTTCTAATCACTCGAAAGGAATTAACAAAAGTCAAACGCGTCCTAAAGTGATGACATCAAAAAAACCCTTTTCCAGGGAATCTCTACAAAAACTAAATAGAAGTGATGAACCTGCCATCAAATACCCATATATAAAATATGGCGTTCAAATCTCATATCAACGTTTAGAAACGGCTATTTGAATTTGCGGGAGGCCGTAAGGACACACTGTTAATTTTGCTCAGTTCATAAAGTTATGAAATGGGTTTAAATAACAAGGTTTTGATGGGCATGATTCAAAGTTTGAAAGGGCGTATCTCAACGATTCCTCAAGAGATCGTTCTCAAATTTGGACATGTAATTTCTATCAACAAGAAAAATGCAACTAGTATAAAATATTTTCACACCCACGATATTTATCAAGTTATGACGTCATAATTTAGTACTCTATACCTCCTGTATTTCCTTTGACAATCTCATAAGTGATCCTGCTGTTGTTTCCAGCATCTCTGTCTTACTGGATGACATTTTGTCATGGGAACTAAAGCATGGTCACCGTGACGGCCGCAAGAACAGCTTCTGTTCAATTGATTTAAGATGTTGTGACACCAAGAGTGACTTGGGAGAAACGTGTAAATTTTCGGACGCCGGGACACCAAGCTTGGAATTTGTCCGAGAAAGTCGTCAGGGCTAAAATGATGATGATGATCATGATGATGATAATAATAATTTGAAAATGATGATAATGTTGGTGATGATGCTGAAATAATATGTTGATGTTGTAATACCAAGAGTGACTTGGGAGACACGTGCAAATTTTTCTGGCGCCGGGATACCAAGCTTGGAATTTGTCCGAGAAAGTCGTTTGGACTAAAATTATGATGATGACGATGATGATGATGATGATGATGATAATGATAACGATGATTATGATGCTGCTGATTATAATGATAACGATAACAATAATGATAACAGTGATAATGATAATGGTGATAATGATGATGATGGTGATGATGATGATAGTCATACTGACGGCGATGATTTTAATAATAATAGTCATAATAATAATGATACTAGTACCACTAATAATGATAATTTTTACGACGATGACGCTAATGGCGATTATGGCGGTAGTTGACGACTTCGTTTAATATGTAAGTCATACGAGGTTAATCTTGGATACTGCTCTTAGGATAAGAGACATCCATGAATTAATCAATTGTATGCTATAAAGTGATATGCTCTCGAGATTTTCTTGAAAGTTTTACTGCTTGAATATTTGAAAAAAGTCTCACCCAGGAAAATGCCATGGCCCCATCATGATTGTGCAACAAGCACGCAACATCGTCACCTTTGATCTATCATCGCGACACTACCATAAAACGAGATGTCAGCACACAGCACGGTGCCATTTTGTTACCACGTTATCACAGAACCATATGTACGTAGCATCATAAAGTTTCCATGCATAGCATGCAATTATCATACCGCGTACAGACAAGTGCATCATAAATACACATGGCATGGAAACACTATGCTTGGGAAGCATCGTCTAAACAAAGCATCGTCTAAGCGAGATGTCAGCACATAGCACAGTGCCATTTTGTTACCACGTTATCACAGAACCATATGTACGTAGCATCATAAAGTTTCCATGCATAGCATGCAATTAAGGACACAAATTATAACCAGCTCTATCAAGTTTCATCTTGTCCTCCTTGAGAAACAGCAAGTTGGGAGAGTAGGAAAAACATCCAGCCATAAAATCTTTCCACACTGTTATGTATTGTTAAGTTATCTAAACTGTAAGTGGTTTATGGGCTTGCACAGTGTAAGCAAGTGCCATGTGCTAGGATTCATGCTGTGTAAATCAATGAAAGAAGGAGGTGTAGAAAACCTTCTATTTTCTGCTTTGCTATTTTACATTCCATGTTCTGCTCATTGCCACGCTTGGCGCATCGATATAACATAGTGGACCAGAATTGCTAGTTATGAGCAGGGAACAGTCACAGTTACATGGGGTTGCCCACAAGCCAGAGTACTTTACAGGGAAGGAGGACTCAATTCCCAATTACTTCAAGAGATCCAATGTGTATCTCAGGTTGACAAAAATAGCAGGAAGAGAGGAGGCAGATCTACTACTTGGATATCTTTCCAGCAGTGTTTTCCATGTAGTTGTAGAAACACTAACAGAGTCACAACTGAAGTCTTACGAGGAGATCATGAGTTCCTTATTAACAAGGTATGACCAGCAAGATGTGTGGCCAAAACTGTACGATTTTTAAATTTGATGATGGCTAACTGTGGATTGGCGGAAGATTTTTCGAAGACTCTTCTTAAGATGGTCAACAACATTTTTCCAGAGCCTGAAAAGATTAAAGATGACCTGATCATTGCTAAATTCATCCATGGGGTAGACAAACAATCACGTCGAGAATTACTGCTTAGACAGCCAAAGGATATGTATCAGTGCATAACATTGTTGAGGCTGTGAAAAGCCAGCAGGTTGGTGTAATATGACAGTCTCAATTGGTTTCAGCTTCTCAGTCAGCCAGCACAATTAGAACATGTTTTTGCTGCGGTTGGCAGGGGCATTTAGCCAAGTATAGTCGCTGCCCAGCTGAAGCGAAAGTGTGTAATTCATGCAAAAAGGTGGGGCACTTTAGCAAAGTCTGCAAAAATCGATCCACAAAGAATTCAGGCACAGCAGGTCGCTCCCCTGGAGGGTACAAACAAGTTTTGGTGCTGGACAATGGAGATCATCACATTCGCATACCGTTGAGTATTGACAAGGTGCCAATGAACTTGATTTTAGACACAGGAGTTTCTGGCAGAGAACGGATGAGAACAGTTTTCAGCATGTAGACGAATACTAGAATATGGAGGGCTAGAAAGCGTTTTTCCAGATAAAGGTGAAACTCCCAAATGAGGGTTAAAATATGTTGCAGGTAAAAGTGTGGTTGCTTTATCACTCATCAGTGGTAGCAACCTACGTCACTCTTGTTGATGTTTAATTCTAATAATCCTCTTCTGCGCTGTGTAGCCATCTTTCCATGTTTGCGTTTGTGAGACATGATCTGAAACTATCTTCTAGAGACACAAAATAATAATAAACTATTCTTAATATATGATTATTACTCACAAGTCACTAAACTGTAACAGGCTAAAATCGAAAAAATTATTCATTACTTTTTTATAGTGAGATATTTGTATTAAAACAAAAATCCTGTTGAATATTTTAATATAGTATCGATTCTTTCTGGTCACTTTCAGAGGAAATGATAAGCATTTCTCGGTTATAGAATTATTTTTCCTCCGCACAAACTTTCTCTTGGCAATGTAAACGTAGTCACGACCCTTGTACAGACAACAGCAACTTATTTTTTTGATAATATTGATAAAACGAAATGTCGTAAATGATTGTTAGTATTAAATTGTAGCATTGCTTGAATTTTTAAAGGCATCTTGAGTGTAGACCCATGCCAGAAACAGTGACATTACAAGGCTGATACCTTCTCTTCACCAAAATATGATAGTGAGGTTTTGCTTGATCAAACTTTCCTATATCTTTTCCTTTCTTTTCTATTTCTGTTAATTATCTTTATTTTTTATTAATTGTCAAGAAGGCCAGACGTTAACCGCTTTTGGAGCCCTGTCAACGACTCTTAATACAAGAACAAGAACAAAAACCAACCAAACAACAAAAGCAACTACTACGACAACCAATGTTACTACTACTGCTACAGCTACTGCTACAGCTACTACTACTACTACTACTACTACTACTACTACTACTACTACTACTACTATTACAACTACTATTAATACTACCTGTGCTAAAACAACCACTATAGCAATACTACCACTGCTACTGCTGCTGCTGCTACTACTACTACTACTCTACTACTACTACTACTACTACTACTACATCTACTACGTCTCACAATACAACTGCTACGAGTAGTACAAGAACGAATAGTACTGCGGCGATATTAAAACTTAAATCGAACAGAAATTACTCCGTACATTAAAGGGGCTCTTTCCTCCTCAACGCCCCACTCTTTGCGCTAATTTTTTTTACTGTTTTAAAAAGTAGAGTTGAGAGAAAGAGTCAAACTTTAGCGTAAAGAGCGGAGCGTTGAGGAGGGAAGAGCCCCTTTAATATACGCAGTAATTTCTGTTCGTTTTAAGTTTTAATCTCGCTCCTTACTTTCAGTTAAAAAACACTTTCTTTTTTTTTTAATAACTGAAAAAGAACAGGATTGCTTTGTATCTATGAATCTCTGAAACTATTTTTCTTTCTTTCTTATGCTAGGTTCTTGTAATTTTGTGTATTTGGCTCTGGTCATATTCAGAAGTTGGTGTATGCTCTGTCTCCCGCATGCATATCTTCAGGACGAATAAATTCATTCGGAGAAAACCAGCACTGCAATGCGCATGTACAGCTTGACGATTTATTCGATAATCTGATTTGGAATTTTAGCTAAGGAATTTACGGATTTAATGTCCTCTGAATATCCAATTTAATCGATTTTTGTCCTGCTCGCTTCAAACCCGATATTTATTGTCTTATTGAATATGTTTAATTTTTGTAAAACTCAGAACAGTCCGATTCTGCATAAGATTAACAAATGGCTTGTATTTGTTTTCTCCTATGTTATTTTATTTTCTATATCAGTGGTTCTCAAGCTAGGGGTGGCGGGCGAATATTAAATGAATTTTGGTTGTGATCATTAGTATTTATAATGTTCAGATTCCGTAGTGGTGAGTAGGGGAACTTATTTGTTATAATTGAAAAACAATGCAGGTGTCCCCAAATGAATGAAAGACTGCTGAAGTAAGAAACACAACTTAAACAATTTTTTGTTTTTACATAATTACACCTGTCCATTTTTCTTTACAAAGTAATTTCAATGGAAAAAATGTATTTGTTTCCGATTTTTCTTCATTACAGTTTCGGCATCAATTCAACTCTTAATAACAGTGAGTTTTATATACCCAATTTATTTCTGTGCTTAGTTTAATGTAAACCATAGCCAAAAGTCCGGCCTCACATAGATATAAGCCAGTAAAGAGGAGGAGGACTTTCATAGATTCATCAAACAGGCAAGGATAGTTATCAGCAACTGAAAGACGGAATTTCTACAACCTCGCTAACAGCCTCGCAACGCTTTGCGACTTCGCAAAATAGCGAGGTCTTTGTGAATCAGGCCCCTGGGAAGTAGACGACACAAGACAGGAAGTGTACAAACATGTTCACTGTCATCGTCAGTCTGTTATCCTTGGCCCTTCTGTTATCCAGTTACATATATTGTATCATGTTTGCTTGTGTATCTATTGCGCTTGGCTTTACTTGGGACTGATAAATCGGTATCGACAGCACCTTTTCGCCTCGCTCCTCGATGCCATTTCAGATGAAAAATCGACCTCGTTCTCTATTGTTCCAACTCGTCACGGGGCAGCAAAGTTGGTATTTTTCAACTTTGACGCATCGACGAAAAAGGCATGGGCAGCAGCATTGAGCGTCAGATGCGTCAGATGACGCATACCCTGGATGGGATGCGTCACAAAAAGCGCGTCTAGTGTGAATTCAGCTTAAGTCTTTCCTGACAACTATTTAAACAAATCATGCCTATTGTCAGCGTGCTTCAGAAGTCGCAGTTTCTCATCCTCACTAACACAAAAATTTTCAAAAGAATTTTATGTGCTACAGACTGTAAAAATACCATTTAGAATCGGAGACATTTAATCTTTTTTCTTTGGCTATCTTCAGCACCTAAAGCCAAAATTACAATACAGTAGGATTTCAATTCTTAAACAATTTTACAATAACAATAATTTTTTAAAACACTTATCATTGAATTTCTATTAATACAATATAAGGAAACGATAACATACTAAGGTTGAAAAAACCCAATTAAAACTAGGAAATAGACGTCCACACTGAAGTTGTGGAACGTGTCTGAGCTTAAAAGTGATTGAGTTGATTAGTAAATGATCTGTTAGAAATACTAAAAAACTTTTAAAAAGAATAGGTTACCGATAAAACAAGCTTTATATCTATGACGTTCGTTTATTTAAAACAAAAACCGCCAGGGCTACATTGCAATGCAACTATTGAGCATTTTACTCCTGGGACATTTGTTGAAATTTCTCAAAGCATTGAGGACAAAGATAAACTAAGTCTTCATTTATATCTTTGCACGAAATAGCGAAAACATTGTGTACTGAAAAGCTTTTTTCGTCTGACACTCTTCAGAGTACTAACGTCAGAATGACCGAAATGGAATGTGTGAAAGAATGTTTGAACAACTCGTTCTTTGCACGAGCCATTCTGATGAGGGTGCAACGAAGCCGGTCAATGGCATTTCACTAATCTTTCGATACTTTTCACCCAAATTGAAGATGACCTATATGTAGTCGTAGAGGCTGCATGTGCAGCAGATAACAAGAGGATAGAAGTTTAAAAACATCAAAAATCAAACTAGACCTATTTCAAGATCTAAACGAATTAATAAAATGTGAAGCACATAGAATGGTTAAAAGATGGATAAAACTAACTTTTACTCCTAATGAATAGTAGTAACTTTTCACTTAACAGAGTTTCTTTGTTTTGTTTGTCAAGTAAAAGAAAAAGGGATCTTTGAAGTCCAGTTACGTTCATTGGTGTTTTTGCTGGTAGAAATTTGAGAATTTGTTATGTAAATTGTAATCCTGGAGGTAGGGCTGCCTTTTTGGTTTATTCCTTTACATAATTTAAATTTGACTTTCATTGAGGATCAACCCTCATTAACAATAAAAGTCAATGGAAGTTATAAAAAAGGCTATTTATGAACCTCTTACATATAGAGTAGATTCAAAACCTTATTGCTATTTTCTTAAAATGTTTTTGCAAATAAAAACAGATTTGATGAGTGAGTCAACATTCAACTTAAAATAATCTTAAGGAAACTTTGGTACAGGACAAATAATCTAAGAAAAATGAAAAATTATGAGCTTGCATTAAATTCGTCTACCCGGATTGAGGAAAGGACTTCCTTCCGCTGTTACCTGATTATTGATGGCTATTAATGGGTATGAGAAGCATATTGGGCTCCTTTAGGGCTGCAAAAGCAAAAAAATAAAGCATTTATACTGCATTTAAAGGTTTAATAAGAAAGCCTTAAGGTACTTTTATTATACTTTCTTCTCTAACTCTTCCGGTATACGTCTTAGCTGAGAAGCATACAAAAACAGGAGCTAAGCATTGTTGAATCTTAAGGCGGTGTTAATGTCTGCAGAATGAAATCTAACGATGGTGATGACTGTAATATCGCTCCTGGATATGTATACAAGTTTGCCTTATGCACATAAACAACTCTTAAAGAAGACGCTATCGTTGCTGATCCTTGCTTCCATTTCTCTACCTTCGCCATTCATATTCTAACACCTCGTTCTCTAGTACTGGGTACTAGTCAAAGGTGCCGGCAGTCGCCCGGGCGATTAGTAGCCGTAACCGCGGCGGTGGTGCCGGCCGTGGTGCCGATGGCCATGCCCGTGGTGGCCGGTGCCGTAGTGGCCGCCATGATAGAGGCCCAGGCCGTAGTGCCGCCCGTAGCCATGGCCATAGTGGCATGCGGCCAGAACCGGCAGGGTCAACGCCGCAACCAAGACCAGGTTTCTGATCCTCCGAGCTCGAATTCCGGGCATGTCGAACCGCTCCTCGATCGCTTTTCCCACCGCGCCGAAACAATCGCCGCGTTCTCTTCTGGATACGGCGGCCCGGCCGGGTTCATCCCCGCCCGCAGCCCGGTGACGCCTGCCGCACACCGAGTTGTGAAGATGCCCCGCTTGTCGGCCCCGGCGCGTGGCCTCACATCCAGTTTCGGGAAAGGCGGCCGGTCACAGGTTGGGGATCGTCGTACGACAATTTTCCGGCATCATCGGACCATCGGATCCACGTCCAGCACATCAGGGGGCGTTGACCAGGCTTTACTTCCGGGCCTTCGGTTCTGGCAGAATTCGTGGACTCATTGTCCTTGCTGCCAAATCGGTAAGGCTCTATCCCATGGGCCCATGATGAGGCCCACGACCGAGCCTAAGCCAGCCGCCACCTTGCCCAAGCGGATCGCTATGGTCATCTACGACAGGGCCAATCTGCTCGACGCGACCGGTCCGCTTCAGGTCTTCGACAATGCGACCCGCCACCTTGGGCATTTGGCCGGAGATCCCGGCGCCGCCTACGGCATGGAAACCGTGGCGCGGCGGCTCGGCCCGGTCAGAACCACGTCGGGAATCTCGCTCCTGGCCGAGCAGAGCTATGGGGAGCAGACGGGTCCCATCGATACGCTCCTGGTGGCCGGCGGCCTCGGTTGCAAAGCCGCCTGCGCGGATTCCGCCTTGCTGGCTTGGCTGGTGGACATGTCACCCAAGGTGCGCCGCTTGGGCTCGGTCTGCAGCGGGGCCTTCGTTCTTGCGGAAGCCGGCCTGCTGGACGGTCGGCGGGCGACAACCCATTGGGCCAGCTGCGATCAGCTCGCGCGCGCCTATCCGAAGATTTCCGTGGAGCCGGATGCCATTTTCGTACGCGACGGACCCATCAGCACCTCGGCGGGAATCTCCGCCGGGATCGACCTTAAAGTCTAGTGAAAAGTCGAGGACAAAATCGAGCCCGTTTGTACACCCAATGCTCGACATGGCTCGACTTGACTACACTTGGCTGTACAATGTTTTACAAAGTCGTGTGAAGTCTAGTTGAAAGTCGAGCCCGTTTCTACAGGGCTCAAAGCCTTAGATAAACCTCATGCGGGAACATTTTCTATTAAGTGGCATTCAGGTGCATTGGCCACTGATTCTTGCACGATGAAACATTTTCTACATTGGTATTGTTTAGTTAAAATTAAATTTCTACATCCTATTATTATCTCTAGTTTTAGTCCGATGATCTCAACAATAGTACAATAACAGAGATGGTAGAGTTTATCATGTCTTGGGTCTCTGTCTTTTGCGAGCTACGTTTCGAGTGGAACTTTTCCCATCTTCAGCCAGAAGTTTCTCTCGAAACGTAGCTCGCAAAAGGACAGAGTCAAGACCTTCTATGGCAATGACTGAGTCGAAAATTGTTAAAAGAAATAGTACAATATCGCTTTAGGAAATGGATTGCCCCATTAAGGTGGTTTAGACAAGTCAATAGATCAGGAAAGTGCTAGTTTAGCTTTGGAAAAGATCGCAGGAAGACACGAGGCTGAGACAAATGGGCTGGTCATGTAGAGACTTGACTTCTGTCAATTTGTTTAACTGCACGATCAAGTTATGCAAGTTCAATTTTTAAAAATTTACTCCATTAAGATCCTAAAAAAACATGTCAATCAATTGATTGGATTTTTTTTTCCTAAATAAACGTCCAAAAATTTCTATCATCCCTTTGGTATGGGCTTGCATGCTAGAAGGGATGTCTCCCTCGCTTCTAATCACTGCCCTTGAATTCACTTCCATACTCTCTCCTCAAATTCTACTTGTTGTCAATTAACAGCTAGATTACTGTTTTCAAAAAAGGGTCTCAGAACCCCGTACTGGAAGAATAGAGTTTTATCAAATATTATTTTGGTGATCTGCGAATAATTTTGTATTTGTCTTCAGCTCAGACCGATCTCTGGACATTTTAAATTTGATTTTTATTGGCGGGAATAATCTTGATCTCTGATTGGTCAAATTAGGTTTTGTTGTTCTCCACCAGTCGTTGGTAATACACAAATCCAAGATGGAGGTCAATGTTGGATGAAATACGACACGATGCTAATGATGGGAGCTGATTTTCTCTGATCTGACATTTACTTTACGACCAGCTTTCATTTCCCCCTTTACCTTAAGTATCTTTGTACTTTATCTTAGTTGCATTGGCCCTTTTTCTTCCAATGGAACACGGAAGTAAAATTAAGTGCCATACGTTTATGACGTCAACACGATATCTATACCCTTTTTACCGACAAGGAAGGGAGGGGGTCTGAAAACTAGCAATTTAGATGACATCATAAGTATAGGAACCCCATTGTATCTCGGTGTTAGTCGCAGAGCGTAAGATAGGTCTAATAGCATATTTGTGTGAATGACATGGTGCTTTAAACCTTGTGTCAGTATTTCAGGTGAAGTATGTAACAGTAGCTATTTCTGGTGAAGTCCTTAACAGTAGCTATCGATTTGCGTTAGCCCGCCACACTAGGAGACTAGGAGACAATCTAAGTCGTTGCGCCAATTATCTCTGGCTGAAGTTCTTTTGTTATTTAGGTGTGTTTACTCTGCTAAGTGCTACTTTGCTATTTTTTCGTGAACAAAGTAGGACAATATATGATCGTTGTATGCAACTGCTGCGCAACTGAAAGTGGGAGAAATTTTAGGGATCTCCAAAACTAAGGATTCAGTCAAGTAAACAACTGCAAAATTTTAAGTGTGCATTTTGTACTATATTTTCTTAAGTAAAACGCTTGCGTCCGACGAGCATGCCTTATCGGCCCTTTTTACGCCAGCCCTTTTAACGCCGCGTCACGAAAATTAACGCCATTAAGGGCCGGCGTAAAAAGGGCCGATAAGGTGGAAGAGGTCGGCGCTGTCTTTAGTCTACGCCCTTAACCGCGAAATGAATGTATGTTCCACCACCACGTATTGTCGCGTTTAGTGATTTTTGCCTACAACTAATGCGATTTTACAAAAAAATCTATTCAGTTACGTATCTTCCGTAACGAAATGTGACCGAAAAGCCTACGTTACCTTCTAATACAAAATCTGTCGTAGATACAGAAGTAATTTAAGTGGATGTAGCCCTCTTTATTCGAATGGGTATCATGAAAGTATGGCCCTTCTGCAGTATCGTTTACATGACCTATGTATGGATGCCATTAGGTTATGCCCCTATACTTTTAATAGACCATCTTCATATAGACGCCCTTCGATTGATATTTTTGTATCTGTTGAATCGCGTAGCATTCGTGCATTGCGACTTATTCCAAGTTTATACTGTTATTCAAGGGAACTTCTAGTGTATTTTTGTTCCTGTAGAGTACTGTAATATATTATATACGCTTTTGTGCTACATGTCGTCTGTTCTCAAAGACAATTGCTTACGTACATCAATATATATTAGCTCTGAAACCTTTAAAATATGGATTCCTTCTTTTGCTAAGAATTCTTAAACTGTTTTCCCTACGAAACAACCCATAAAATCAACAATTTTCCAATTCACGTTACATTCAAGTCTTAGAATAATGCTTTTTTGTATCTTTGCATTAATGTTTGTAATATATGCATGGCAAAATATTTAATGACACATTACAATGTAAGGGTTTGGTTCAAAAATCAAATTAGCTACCTTTGATAGCTGATTCAGAACCTTTGAGTTAAGAACGAGGATTCTCTGTTCAGTTATGGAAAACATACAGGCTTATCAATGTACAATACAAAAATAAATGGCCTAAATACGAAACAATCTCTCTTCTGCAGTAGTAAATGTAATATCGTAGCGATGGGCTTTTGGGGAATAATATCAAAGTAGAGGGAACGAGCAAAATTATTGTAAATCATAAAAGTATTCCTTCTATTTCATTTATACTGTTAAGCACTTCCATAGAGATAGAGAGCGTTTCTTTTGCAACACCCAGCGGACGTTTTGTAAATAACTTTCGGCGCGGTAAACCCAGCAAGATTTGTTCCCTTACCTTCTACAGTCATAATTTGCATTGGTAAGATTGGTTTTTATCGCCTTTAGTTATTCTTTAAAAATTCAAATATTTCTTAAACTTATTTGTTTATCATTAAATAAATTTTATACATTTAGATTTATAATTATAATTTTTCATATACTTTTTCCTCTGTACATTCCTATTCCTTCGTAGATGGATGGCATATGAATCACAAATGCTAACTGCAAATATGATGGAACAAATTATACAACTTGTTCCCGAAGCTGCCGAGCTCATCCTTGATAGATCGATCAGGACCCCGCACAGAGATAAGAGTTTGGAGTCATTTTACGTAATCTACAAATTTCGATGCTTGCAACCACCTAAAGGAACTAAAAATGCCTCATATTATGGCCTGAAAACAATGGTAAAGTGTGACAGACTGAATCAAATTGTTAAACTTTACTCTTGCTATTCAGGTCTCGTACTGTCGTTTCTGTCTGTGTCATTACCAGTAAAATGATACTACTTTCGGGGAGACACTAAGTGTATTTAAATAATTAACCATTGAAAACCTGTCCACCTGTCACGGCGCAGTGGTTGAGGAATAATGCCCCAGTTTATGCGAACACTTGAGTGCAAAAGCTGTCACGTACGTGTGCAGTTACACGATGTTCAAACTGATGGATGGATTGTGGTCTGGAGTTTGCTACATGAGTAGCTATTGTATTGAAAGCCTCAAACTATCGAATATAAAATCTTTGACTGTTATACCTGAGAGGTTTTGTTTTACGCCCGTGTGTAGCTGTATGACATTCAAATTTATACATTATCCTTTACCATTTATTGCTGGTCTTGTCACAGACAGCACTCATGGACAATAAGATGATGCAATTTATGTCTTCTTATTTTCAGAGAGGACGAAAAGTCTATGATGCTTTGATTTTCATCACGTATATGTTCTGATTTTTAAAAAACCCATAGCCCCATTTAATGATTTTTTTCAAAGTATTACATATGATTGCTATATTGATGTCATATATTATTTCATTTCTCCTTGCCCCTTATAAATTGCTGACGTAATTTTGAATGACGAACGTTGCATTTATTAAACATAATACTGTTGTCTTACTACACCAAAATTTTATCGAAACCATTTATCTTTCCTTTCATATAGAAGCAAGTTATGTTTGCAAACGATATTTAACTGTAGTTACTCTTGCTTTCGTGTGCTTATTGATGCTTTCATTTTAAATGTATATTTCAACTGAACCCCTGATTGCCACAGATTTGACACTAAACGACCAAAGTAGTAGCGGTAGTCTAACATTAAAAAACACTTACACCCGGCCATCAAATTTAATCTTGCTACCTCGAAACACCGGTATTTGGTAGTGATTTTGAACTGTGAATGCAGATCATAAAAAATTAGGCATATAACTGTTACACATTGACTGCAACTATCGTTGTCCAGTAACAAGTTGGATTAAATACCGCTTTTCTGAAACCTATGAAAATCTTGTAACTTCTTTGTAGGTGGGTTTGTCGAAGCGAAAGTCCGTGTTCGGGAATATCGCCATCGTTTCCTGAGATAACTTTAATCATTATTGCGACACCACTTCAAGTATTCCAATCCCATTTAAGTTTCACGCAATTTGCAATCTTCGGACTCGGATAAAATTGAACACAACTACTGCTTACTTTTCATTTTGAATTACCTAAATGTACACTATAACAAGTCCAATTGCCACAATTTGATTTTAGTTCGGTACGCCTCGTTAAATAGCGTTATTCTTATCAGCTTCCTCTAAGAAGAACTTTCACCACTGTGTGAAGGTGGCATCTCCTTTCTCCCCCACGATACTTTTGCCTTCCTCACAACTGCCCATTAAATTTCAAAATTTTTACCACTTGACCTAAGGTTCCAAACGAACCTTAACCCTATCTTACGGGGGGGGAGGGGGTGGCTAGTAGGCCCGCGGCTACATGTTTTATCTCAAAACTTTTATCGCCTGGCCGGATTGACATGAAATTTTGTGACTTTTCCTAACTTTTACTGAGAAGTCTTATGATGAATAAATTTGTTTAAATTTTTTTTAAAATTTCGCGACATTGGCGACTCATTCACACCAATTTAGAAATATATTTTTTGCAATTTATTGGAAAAGAGTTAAACTATAAACGTGCCAAACATCTTTGTAATAGCATTAGCCGATATAAAGTTATGGTGTGTCAAAGTATCGCGGGCCTACTAGCCCCCCTCCCCCCCAATGTATGAGAAGAGCCAAAAAGCCCATGTAAGGTAGGGTTAATAACTCTGTTTCTTTTGAATAAACAGGAATTTTAAATGACTTGCAGTGATTCCGATATCGCGCCTTGAAATCACCACCCGAAATACCGTAGTAATTGTCCTTTGCCTCAAGATTTTCAACAATCACCTCTGCTTTATACACACAGCTTTCTATAAGGCAGTTGCCCTCCAAAGGGCAGTCACTCTTTATTCTGCAGTTGCACTTCATTGGGGTTGGCTCATTTTCATTTTTACTTAGCAACCTGTTGTTGTCACTGTTTACAATGCATCGAAGAGCAACAATAGCTAAACTTTAAATTTTTTCTCTTCAATATTTTGTACAAGTTAGAAGTGTACAAGTTTTTTTTTCCAAATTCACTAGATCTTAATGCTTTCTGGGAATCGGTCGATGTAAAATTAAACACGTCTTTATCGGAGCTAAGTCTTGATATTGATGGGTAGAAGGAAAATGTGATAATTGCAAAACCAGAACAATTTCATAATCAGAGACTATCCTCCTACATGCAACAGAGTAATAATCTGTTAACTCAAAATGTGCTCCTTGTAGATTTTTTGCCATATTGTCGTGATATACGTGACTCTGTCGTGTAAGAACCTCGATTATTGTGTGTTATCGGTCATATTTTGCTTGGTACAAGTTCAGGGATCATTATGTTAGCTCAATTTGCTCTTCTGCATGCCGAGTTATACTTCCAAACCATACACTTTTCCGCTTTTGATTATTGGAAGCAGACTTAAATAATTCTTGACTTTCTGCAGAATCTCTACTTCTATAAGCTGTGCAACGAATAAATATCATAACATTTTTCGACTCAGTCATTGCCATAGATGGTAGATTTTATCATGTCTTGAGTCGCTGTCCTTTTGCAAACTACGTTTCGAGAGAAACTTCTCCAATCCTCAGGCGGATGTCGTCAGACTCAATACGTGATAAACTCTACCATCTATGTGTAAGGAATGTTGAAGTTTTCCTACAGCAGTTTATTTTTAAAGCATTTGTTCTCTTCGCTGATTCCGATCCGGTGTCCAGTGTCCAGTCCTTCAGCACGCAGATAACATCTATATCCTTCCAATCCTCATCTCTTTGAAAGTAAATCCTTCTGTCACAACTGGCGACGTAGAAAGACCGGATATCCTGTTATGGAGGAATAATCACTTATCCGTCAGATAAGTGACCGCGGGATTTTGAAGAAGCATCACGATTAAGAAAAGGCCTAGAAACACAGAATTCGATAACTATTTGGGATATCTACGAGTTAGAAAGCGAACGTGAAAACCCCGTACGATTGCTGAAGTTAAAGCTGTCCAACCTCCAAGTTTAACCTCTTCGGAACATTTAAAGAAGACACTGTGGATCAAAAGCTAGTCCGAGATGTGCTTAGGATTTACTGACATGCTTCGCGAACTCATTCCGATTCAGATTTTTGATTGCCAAAATGCTCTTTCTTAGCATTCAGCAAAGTACGTTCAGTCGTATTTTGAAGCTTAAAATCGAGGACCTTTTTGTGTTAAAATTCGGAATTTTATATCCGCCACACGGATTTTTACAAAGATAGAAGTCATGTGGTCTTCTAGGAATAGGCTAAACTTAAATATGATAAGTGTTGTCCAAAGGACAGGTGTCTAAATCTGCAACAAAGTAGGGCATTTTTGCTAGAGTGTGCAAATCAAGGGCACATATAGTTTGCAAGGGGGTCTGGACCCCCACCTAGAATAATGTCCCCCCCACCTACAAAGACAACCCTCACCTAGAACTCTAAAGGCCAACCCCCACCCGGAAGAAATTTTTTGGCATAAATTTCCAAAAGTTCAAATCACCGCTTTCCACCAATAACATAAATAGAAACTAATTTAGAGTTCACCCATTGAAACATTTCACCACTTGAAAGGTTACACAATGCCACTTCTTTTATAACTTGAAATGTTTCACAATGCCACTTCCTTGAAGAAAATCACTCAAAGGCCCACCTTCTTGAGAGAAAAACTTTTCTTAAGTTGAACCAGACTCACAAATACAACATTTAGTTGATACCACTGTATACAAAATTTAATTTAGACTTGCTGACAAACCCCACCTTATAGGCCAAACCCCGCCTGTAAATGTGATTTGAGCCAACCCCCACTTACACAAAAACTTTTGAAAATGCTCAACCCCCCATCTGCTGGGGGGGGGGGCAAACTATGGCACATTGTCTTCTTCACTACTGAGAGTGAATGAACAATCCACATCTGCAACACATACACTAGCTTGTGGGCAGAAGCATGGGAATGGACCAATGTCCATTGAACTTACACTCGATGATCAATGGAAGGAAAGGGTGCTGGACACAAGAGTTGCTGTTTTTCTTATAAATTGAAATGACATGCGTAGTTCAGAAATTGTTAATCCAGATGCTGTCTTCAAATCATCATATTATAATTGGACATTGCATTCCAGATCACCAGGCATTGATAAAGTTATTAACAAGTTAAGGTTTGGATCATGCCAAATTTCTAAATGGTTGGTGTCTCTGAATGCGCTTAGTCCTTTAGCTGCTTTTCGATTTGATCTCTCTTTGCTGGAAAGGGTGCAGCTTTTGTAAGATTGCTTTTGCAAATAAGTTACCTATTATTGTTTTGCATTTTGCCACAACTGAAGATGATGTTTTAGCAATGTCATGGTTTTCTGCTGAATGGGTAGCCAAGAAATAAACCTTCCGCTTTTTTTGACCTCATGCATGAGGAGTTGAAGCAAAGATCATCAAAAGCGCAACATCACAATGACTGCAAGGATAAATTACAATCTGCAGAAGCAGTGTAGGCCTATAACGTTTTTGTGACGAGGATAGCACAACTAAATGAGTTAAGCAAAATTCTAACACACACATGAGATCCAGCTCCACCTCATCTTTGCTCTTCTATTAATACCACTTACCTCCCCTCAAACAAAATGGCAAGGAAACGTCCATGCAGTATGAATTCGTGAAGGCCATTTTCCTCGTCGCCTCTGATATAACCATTAAATTACAGATGACAGGAAACTTTCAATATCTCAAAGACATCAAAGATCAAACCATCCACAGGCCTACATTAGTCAGTGGATTGGCAGCAAGGTCATAACCAAACCAAAACAGTACTCACACAATGGAAACATGAGCATAGAATACCTCTTTCAAACTTTCACGGTGTAATCACAAATATTAATTAAATTGGTTCTTTTCTAGACTACAATACCAGGATATCATAGAGAAAGATGCATGTGGTGCTGACACGTCCTCAACTGATGACCTATTTCTATCCACTTTGTGTTTGGTGCAATCTTATTCAAGTATTTAAATACGACCAGACGTAGCAATGGCTAAGGCTAGTAGGCCTACGATTTAAGCAATTCCCATTATGCTTTAAATTTCAAAAAATAAACCGTTCTCTAGTCTCTTTAAGCCCTGATCACAAAAATCTCAAGGACTAAAAGACCGGGTAGAAATTTCAATCGTAATACGTATCTGGCAAAAGTGATCCTGTGGAGTGGAACATTGCTGGATTAAAAAATCATTCTTAAGGCAACGCGGTAGGCATTTACAGCTGAAGTAATTTTTGGTAATCTTCATGGAGGAAAACTTGCATAACCTTATAAGCTCCACAGCTAACGTAGTTGAGTGGTCCAAAAAGAACACTTAAAACCAAAGCTGAGTTACATCTAGTGAACTCTGGGTGGAGTAAGTGTCTACACTTGGGTAGCAACCGAGGTTCCTAAGAAAACTTTTGGCTGGCATTCAAATCTACTTAGTGTGACCGTCAGCACCAACCTAGTTGTAGTTGCGAAAGGTGAGATCACAGAGGTAGTCATGTTTGTCCTGCGTAGCCTTTGTTCTGGAACGTAGATGTGCACTCAGACAAGTTCTCAGAATGGAAACAACACGTTTTTAAAACGAAAATGATATCAAGTTTTTTAGTTCTCTAAAGGAGCTTATTTAATTGAAGTATTAAAAGTTAACCATGGAGCGCAAATGAGGACTTTTTATTGCTAGATAAAAGGAGTTGCCCCTACAAAGCACCCTTGTCGATCACACTTGAGGTTGTCAGTAAGGCGGGAGATAGCTGTAGGAACATAGAATGGATTTTCTTCAGTAGGCGTGTACTGTCAGTATTACGAGCGACTATAAAAAGAAGACCAATGAGCACAAAAGTGTTCAAATGAGCTGTTAAGAAAATTTTCAACGGAGCCGCAAAAAAGCTACAACAAATATTCTACTTCCACTACTCACATTTTCTGCCACTCAATAAGAGAATATATTTTTATCCTCAGTTATCTTTAATTTGGAATAAGTAAAAAATCTGCCTACCCTCCCCCTTTTCTTTGGTGTTCCGAGCGTTGGAATCCTTCTACAAGTGATAAATAGCTAGAAATGTGACAATCGCCTTTTATGTTGTAGAAGTGTATGGAAAGATAAAATTTATATCTATAACTGACTCTGCAAAATATTAGCAAAAAATCATTACTATCATTACCAGTATCATTATCGTAATGTCTACCTAAAGAGGACGGTCCCTATGTGTGCATGCATCAATACAATTACGTCAAGTGGATCAAACTTTGATTGAACTAGTTCTTGTTCAACATCGTCCAGCTACAGAACTGGTCTTGTGTTAATGAGGCGCACGGTGCAAAGCAAAGTGGGTCGACCTCACTGAAAGGAGGAAAGTCAAGGTCTGAAAGGCGTTGGAACCGGAATTTTCCTGAAGAATTTTATTTGGTGGTACAAAACATGAAGCTAGGCAGTTGTAACGATGTATTGTGTACCGATGTATTTAGTCTGAAGAGAATGGGCGAAAAGCTTCCCTATCACTATGAGAGTCTTTTCGGAGTATTTTCAAATTCTGTACCACTAACAACTTGGAGAAGACTTTCCACTGAATCAACCTCGAAAAGAAGTAGGAGTAGCAAGTACTTAAAGAGTAGAGGAGGAGGAGGAAAAGGTATAGCTAGAGGAGAAGAAAGGAAAGAGAGGCGAAGGGGAACGAAAACGAGAGAAAGTAGGAAATAAAACAGATGAAAAAATAAGAGAGATAAAGCAAAATGGGAAAGATATGAGGAGCGATATATAAAGAGTGACAGATAATGAGAAACAGATGAGGAGTAAGAGATCACGAAGTGATGGATAAGGAGTGCAAGATGAGGAGTGACAAATAATAAAGTGACAGATAAGGAGTGACAAATAAGGAGTGACAGATAAGGATCAACAGATCAGAAGTGACAGATGAAGAGTGAGAGATAAGGAGCGACAGATAAGGAGCAACAGATAAAGAGTGATAGATAAGGAGTGACAATTATGGCGCGACACATAAAGAGTAACAGATGAGGATAGACAGATAAGGAGTGACAAATAAGGAGCAACAGATAAGGAGTGACAGATAAAGAGCAAGAGATAAAGAGTGCCAGATAAGGAGTGACAGATAAGGAGCAAAAGATAAGCTGTGACAGATAAGGAGTGACATTTACGGCGCGACACATAAGGAGTGACAGAGAAGGAGCAACAGGTAAGGAGCAACAGATAAGGAGCAACAGATAAGGAGTGAAAGATAAAGAGTGACAGATAAGGAGTGACAGATCAGGAGAGACAGATAAGGAGTGACAGATAAAGAGTAACAGATAAGGAGTGAACGATAAGAGCAACAGATAAGAAATGACAGATACGGAGCGACAGATAGTGAGCAACAGATAAGGAGTGACAGATAAGGAGTGACAGATAAGGAGTGACAATTAAGGAGCGGCACATAAGGAGTGAGAGATCAGGAGAGTCAGTTGAAGAGTGACAGATAAGGAGCAAGAGGTAAGGAGTGACACATAAGGAGCAACAGATAAGGAGTGATAGATAAGGAGTCACAGATAAGGAATGACAGATATGGAGTGACAGATAAGGAGTGACAATTAAGGAGTGACAATTAAGGCGCGACAGATCAGGAGAGACAGATAAGCACTGACAGATAAGGAGCAACAGATAAGGAGTGACAGAGAAGGAGCAACACACAAGGAGTGACTGATAAGGAGTGACAGATAGGGAGTGACAATTAAGGCGCGACACATAAAAAGTGACAAATCAGGATTGACAGATAAGGGCTGACAGATAAGGTGCAACAAATAAGGAGTTACAGATAAGAAGCGACGCATAAGGAGTGACAGATAAGAAGTGACCGATAGAGAGTGCCAGATAAGAAGCGACAGATAAGGAGTGATAGATAAAGTCCTGGCCGGCCTTCTATGGCTGAAATCCAAAAAATAGTACTAACAAGTACGACTCATATTTTAAGAAGAGCACTGGTTATGTAAATTGTTTGGTACATCACTTGATCCTTCTTTTGCCCTAGGTTATATGTAAACACCCGGCAAAAGATAGTAATAAACAGACAAGATAAGTAAATAAACACATAATAATAATAACGTTATACACGCGACAGTGTCGACACTTTAGGAAGTTATTTTCAAAGAAATCATCCGCCAGTCGCTACTTTCAACCACAAGAGCCTTTGAAAGCAACCCATAGTTCTCGCTTTTCTCTTATCAAAGCAGTGCACCGGTTGCAGTAATTTTGATTATCCGGCATGCGTGGTACACATGATTTCAAAATCAGTACGGATAATCCAAAATTCCGAAAACACGAAAATTAACACTTGTTGGTGATGAAATGTTAGGTTGTTCAAAGACATTATGGCACTTTGACAAAAATCATACAAAAATGTTCATTTGGGTTAAAAATACACTTCAATATCACCTGCATTCGTTTTTAAAGGGTCTGCCACGGTGTACACGACGGTTTAGTGCGCATGTGAGACTAGCGTAAATTCATTAATGGGCTTGCAATACTACTACTTCAACTACTACTACTACAACTACTACTACTACTACTACTACTACTACTACTACTACTACTACTACTACTACTACTACTAATAATAATAATAATAATAATAATAATAATAATATGGTAGGTGCTCAAGCCAGTCAAAGTTGACGCCCATTTTGCTGATTTTCTGCATTAAACTTTTTCAGAAGACTAATTCTGCAAGGCCAGATTACCAAAGACCAGACAAATGAGGGGTCGGATAATTAGACAACCACTGCATTTCAGAATTATATTTATTCCTGGTACTGTAATATCTGAATTTTGCTGGGCATTCATGGATTACGTATAAAAGGGCATGTTAGAAACTCTACTAAGATCTGCTTGTCAAAGTTGGAAAAAGAAGGTGGTAGGACAGAAGAGTGAGTTCTCTATAACTCTCTTTTATATAAAGAATGAACCATAGTATTAAAAGAAAAACAAAGAAAAGTTAAAATTAACAATCAACGACAGTTTCAATACAATTTCATAATTTCAACGCATGCGCTTTTGCGACAAAATAAATTAAAAAAGAATGACAAGCATATAAATCACGAAAACAACTAGAATCGAAAAAGAAACAGTGTATCTACAATTTGCTATGCTCTCCTATCACATGATATGTGTAAAGCTCATATAAAACATGTGTATTAGGAAGTTATCAATGATTCTTGTAGAATTCACAGCTAAGTGCAAGTTTCAATACATGTAAAATGATGGTTTCAGACTATTGTATGGCGTGATCATGCAGACCATATATACTGGTATTAAGACAAAACGCAAGGAAATGTGTATAGATCGATAAAGAAATGCGCCATTTTATTCATATAGTTTGTTGAAAGCTGTTTTCTTACATTTTGCAACAACAATGAAAAGCGATTGAAGATAGTATTTTGTCAATTGGGAGTATCAAAGTCAATAGAGCTGGTTCTGTAACTACTGTTTTGTTGTATTTGCCTCTTCGGCAAATATTGTCACATGGTTATCTCTTTCTTAAAAGTCAAATAGGATCTGGTGTCTGGTGCCTATGTGCGGAATTTTTAGAGAAGGAAACTGAAAAAGCTTATCGGATCGAATTTACTTACGTTTCTAAAATCTAGTCTTATCAGACACTCGGATTTTTTTCCAGTCAAATTTAATTCAGTTTGATTCAAACAAAATCCAGAGGTAAAGTGATAAAAGTTTTTGGCTGACAGATTCTTTGAGTTAAATTTAATTCATAGTCGTTGAAGTCACACTTATGCTTCTTATTATAAGCTTTACATTATGTGCAATGTACATTCTATGCAATGCAATATCTCAAATCACTCCCCTGCGTAGAGTCTTACTTAGATTGTGATAATTGGGCCTTCCTCTAGTCAATGGTTACATCGAGATATTTGCTTCTTTACTTGCTGCACTAAGTCTGTCCATTATGTTTGTTTTGATGCCTATTCGGCTGCTGACCATTATTCCAGGGTGGTTTTTCCTACATTCACCTTGAACCTCTTTTCTTCTCCATTTTTGCACACAACCACCTCTCAGTACCAACCTTCTCGGCCAAATTTATGACCATTCACTATTCCTCCGCGCCTTCTCCCCCTTTCTTCCTGACATTGTCGTCAACTTTTGCTGTCAACTCTAGCTAGCTTTAAGCCCTCTGTTACCTCCCAAAACGTGACCTTTTTCTCAACGGCCATTAGAAACCAGGTTATGTATAATTGTTCAGGGCATAATTCTAGTCGAGAGAATTCAGAGAGCTAATTTGATTTTTCTTCGTGTTTAAAATAGAAAGATGGTAAGTGAATTGTATGCTCGTAAAGAAATTACAAAGAGAAAATAGCTTGGATAATACTACTTGAATGGACGTAAATAACTCTTTGGACGATTCCTGGAATACTTCATGGTCGGTGGTTCCTGTTACCGCTACCTCGAAAGCTACGAAACCAGGCCATTAAGAACTGTTACTTGAAGTTAAGAGGTTTATGTCACAATATTGCCATGTTTTTGGTTGAAGTCACTGTGAATAGTTGGCCAAATTGCCTAACATTTAGGACGAATCGGCCATTTTCGATAATATGGGGCATGTGTGGCTATGTCAGTAAGTAAATTCGTGTAACTGAGACGTTAAAATAGCGCTGATCTATGTACACTACATCACTCTTTGCCAATGCGTTTATGTACATGACCCATTTCGTGGAAGACTGTGAATGCACGGAACTTGTTGGGCACTTTGATGTCGGGGTGGGGTAAGTACCATTGTTATTTGGTAATAGTTGAGAAAATACCCAAATTTAGCAGATATCTCATTAGAATGTTATCATTGGTATTAGGTACGTGATAGGGTAATTGACGTTGCCCACCCTGTTTATTGATGTCAAGAAATAAGTCATTAAGTTGACATTACCTTTCGTTGGATATCATGTTCTCTAAGTTTAAATCTAGGGAGGATTTGCTTCTTAATTAAGTTTATCCCAACATTATTGTTCCGAGAGGTAAATAACAGCGATGATAGTATTTGTTGATTGTAAGAAGTCGAGGGACTGCAAGGAATCGCCAAGTGGATATGCTACCATTACATTATACGATCCAGGGGATAAGCAACATAGGGAAAATGAGGGAATTGATAGTGCTCATTGGCATTACTACACTACTGCAATTCTTAGAAGTGAAGATATCCGGTTTCTGTAGCACGGATGTATTATGAATTGCGGTTACGTGGACTGAAGAGAGGAAGTGGGTTAGCCGCTGAGCCAGGCTGAACCAATACCGTGTGCTGTAGATTATGTTCTTGTCCCAGGTCACCATTTCTAAGGAGTGAATAATCATACATGTAACAGGAAAAATTGACAATGAAAGTTTTGTAATAAGGTGAAAAGGACGTTAGCAAGAGAGACAGATAAAATTGGGTTAATGTATAGGGTAAGAAACATGTTTATTTAGGCAGAGCAATCTTTTATTCAATAACAGAATGGCAGTTCCATGCTTCATAAAATCAATTAGCGCTTAACATGCATCGAGAGAATTTCTACCTTAAGGCTGCGGAAGCATCTTTCCCCCTGTAGACAACAGTTTTGTGCGCTTTACTTTATAAAGTTTGCTGCATTCAAACACATGAATATACTGATGATGCTGGCGTTCATCAGTATTTTGCAGCTAGCTGTTTCGGCAATTGGATCTTCTCCCATCTCTTCCAGTACTGCAAGGGAAGAATGGGGAATTTGTTTCGCCCCAGTTGTGGGATCTGGAATTGGGGCGCGACTTCGTTGGCTGACTCGGCCGTGACAACTTTCTGGATGATAATCATTCGAATATTCGTGTCCTCATATGGGCTGATAATTTCCTGGTAGCAGGCCATAGAGTTGTATTCTGATACTATGCTACTGGGAAAAGAGGGGTGCGCAGCGGTATTCACCGTCTTCACACGGCCAGAGTGAGGGCCGTACTGTTTAGAAGCTTAACAAGGAGCAGAATATTTCTAGTTTCTTGTAGATGAGAAATTATACTTTGAAGCATATGTGAAGTACCGTTGTTGGAAAAGATGATTTTGAGCCCACAATACTAGAACTTAAAAAGAACTGAATAACCTAGTATGGAGTGGAGAGGGGGGCACGCTACTTGATTATCGTAATACCTTGCTGTATACATGTTAACGAGGCGTGTGAGGTTCTTATTACCTTATGTATTATTCACCATAATAATCAAAGGAATGTGTATCGTTTCGCAGTGCACTCTAATTTTCGAGAATAATCGTCTGCCATTTTTAATTTTTGATATCTCTGTCGATCTTCCTATTTAGGCCACCGCAGGGCAGGATAATATTGTGGTACGAGGAACACGTTCGTAACTATTTTTTGTTGATGTGACTTTAGGTTCTTGGTTTTTCAGCGTTTTCTTGACATAGGATTTAAGATAGTTTTTGGTGTTTTATTGTAAAGAGGTAAATGTATCATTGCTGTAGGCCAGGGTTATTCAATTGACGGCCCACTGGCCACATGCGACATTTAAGCAATAGAAGGCTTCTTTGGTACTCAAAAGATGTTTCCCGTTGCTGCTAAGTGGTTGTTTGTTTCTACATGAAAGGACCTCAGAGTTTTGTGTTTACTCAAAATACGACGTGTGTGTGACCACGTTTTATTAGTATGGATTCTAACGACATCACCAGGGTGCAAATCGCCTAATTGATCTGGCTTGTAAGTAAAGTTACGCTTGCATTGTTTGCTTGTGATTGTAAGTGGTGATGGTGTGTTATTCATCGATGGAATGAAATTTTGTGGATTCCTGTTAAAGAGTTTATAAGCAGGAGAAGAGGATCCGTCTGGCGATGGACATGTGCAAAATTGCAAAATTGCAAGGTAGGGATCATTATGACCTGATCTAGACTTCTTTAAGATGTTTTTGACAGTCTGCACAGTGCGTTCTGCCATACCGTTTGAGTTGGGCATGTATGGACTGGATGTTATGTGCTCAAAACCCCACATTTTGTGAACTCTTTAAATGATTGTGATGTATACTGACTCTCGCAATCAGTTACCAGCTGCTTCGGAATTCCTAGCTCAGCAAAGACTGATTTTAGGTTTGTAATTACAGTAGAGCTGCTTGTGTCATTCAGTAACTTAACAATAAAATATTTGGAA
Organism: Alatinidae sp. Z8VKAUB7J3; assembly: GCA_010016025.2. Lineage (NCBI taxonomy): Eukaryota > Metazoa > Cnidaria > Cubozoa > Carybdeida > Alatinidae > Alatinidae sp. Z8VKAUB7J3. Next base: position 116,626,164 of record JAAAKM020073195.1, on the reverse strand, counting down.
AAATACTCCACAACTAGTAGGTAGTCCCGGTTTTGATACTGAAACAAATCTGAACCTAATTTTACCCAAGACATGTCCGGCACTTCCTGAGGTATAGGAGATGGTTTTCTTTGGGCATTGCCATTTTCAATGCATGGTTCGCAGTTTGCCATTAAGATCTGATATTTGGCTTGTCTTCATGAGTGTGATAAATTCAAGTGCATAGTGAAGGAACTTGCAGGAGATTTTGTATTAGCTGGATCTGAAGTTCTAAATTACATCACCGGAATCGAAAGATGCAATTTCTCCGAGTTACATTCAGTTGCTGCTGTCTTAGGAGGCATCATTTCCCACAAATGTGGGCATGGGTTCGAATCCCACTTCTGACATCATGTTATGAGCTTAGGATACCATAGAACACACATAAATCCTTCAAGTAACCATATCTGATTACGACTCAATATTCCACATGAATTTCATATTGTCGTGAATCTTACATCATCCATAGCAACCTGATGTAATGATTGCACGATAGGGATTTCCCCCTCTCTATCTCTTGTAAGCCACACTGGCATTTTTCTAAACAATACTTGACTGATTTCGTTTAGTTTCTGTAAACTATCAAGGTTTAACAGACCAGTTGTTTTGTAATGGTACGTGAAATATGTGATCATTTATTATGTGGGTTTACGACATGCGGTTCGGGAACTACGTGCCATAGAAAAGGTTTACACACACTTCTTCACTCTTGATCCACTAAATTTTTAAGCAGAGGTGAAAAGGATTTATTCCAGTTTTTCTTTTATAATGTACAAATTTTTTTTAGATAATATAAGGGCAGATACAAGAATTTATGGAGCCCCATGTTTTTTGTACTGAAGCCTTTCTGACAGGTAGATTTTGTCAATGTTTGTCTGGCTTTTTAAAATGGGTTATTGTTTTTAGAAGTGAGCGGAGCACTTGGAACGGTGAATTCCTGAAGGCGACCTGAGACAACATGGCAGTTAATAAACCATTTTCGGTATATAAGCGGAGAAAATGACGGCCCTGCACTCTTAATTATAACTAATTTAACTAAACTTTTCTGAAGTTGTCAAGTAGATTTTTTCTATTGATTGGAGGTTAATAACTCAGCTACTTTGCTGGAGAGACTAATTCTTGTACTTAGTAATTTACTGCAGAGGGACTGATGACTGGGTGATATCAGACAAAAATCTTCCGAGCAGGCAGATGCCAGTGCCTCCGTCTTTAGATTAAAGAAAACCCTCATCTGAGAGCCAGGTTAAATTACTGAACAAATTTTGGATTGGATATTTTCCAGCGGTTATTCTTGCCTACACCCTCCGTAATAGAAAGTTAGTAGTGAACGTGGTCAACGCTATAATTAGTTTCTCCCCAAACCATGGGAACTCCAGACGTCTTCCTTTGATACAAGTATAATGCACGAAATAGCGTAAACATTGTGTACTGAAAAGCTTTTTTCGTCTGACACGCCTCAGAGTACTAACGTCAGAATGACCAAAATGGAATGTGTGAAAGAGTATTATACCCGACTGTATTTTGAAGGAGCCAATCAGAAATTGTAAAGTAAGAATCGATTGTACTCTATTGTAAAGGGCACCAGCCAATTTATGTATGAATTGAAAATTGATAGTAAAAAATAACTGTAAGGATAATAAAGCCTCCAACCCTATCCAGGCTGCTAAAGTTGTAAGCAATAGTTGTTTTTATCTTTAGATGTAGGAGAATTCGTGGATATAAAACAAGTAAAACGCGTATAAATCTGCTACTTCTTCATTGTCCAGCTTTTAAAGATGCATCGTTTATCAGAAAGTGATGTTTATTACGGCTGGAAATGCGGCGTTTAATAGAGAGCGGCGTTTATTACATATGTTCAACTAGAAGTGAGCGTTTGATGAGAGTGGCGTTTATCAGAGAGTTAGTATTTATTACAGATGATCAGCTAGAAGTGCGGCGTTTAATAGAGAGCAGTGCTTTATCATAGAGCGGCGTTTATTACAATTGTTCGGCTGGAAGTGGGGCGTTTAATAAAGGGTGGCGTTTATGAGAGGGCGATGTTTATGACAAATGTCCGGCTGGAAGTGCGGCTTTTAATAAAAGGTCACGTCTACTACAAATCTTTAGATGGAAGTGCAGTGTTCAATAGAGAGCGGCGTTTGTAGGAGGGCGGCGTTTATCAGAGAGTTAGTATTTATTACAGATGATCAGCTAGAAGTGCGGCGTTTAATAGAGGGCAGTGCTTTATCATAGAGCGGCGTTTATTACAATTGTTCGGCTGGAGGTGGGGCGTTTAATAAAGGGTGGCGTTTATGAGAGGGCGATGTTTATGACAAATGTCCGGCTGGAAGTGCGGCTTTT
>JAAAKM020073195.1:116605689-116623706 GCA_010016025.2 Alatinidae sp. Z8VKAUB7J3 | reverse complement strand
GTCACGTCTACTACAAATCTTTAGATGGAAGTGCAGTGTTCAATAGAGAGCGGCGTTTGTAGGAGGGCGGCGTTTATTACATATGTTCAACTAGAAGTGAGCGTTTGATGAGAGTGGCGTTTATCAGAGAGTTAGTATTTATTACAGATGATCAGCTAGAAGTGCGGCGTTTAATAGAGAGCAGTGCTTTATCATAGAGCGGCGTTTATTACAATTGTTCGGCTGGAAGTGGGGCGTTTAATAAAGGGTGGCGTTTATGAGAGGGCGATGTTTATGACAAATGTCCGGCTGGAAGTGCGGCTTTTAATAAAAGGTCACGTCTACTACAAATCTTTAGATGGAAGTGCAGTGTTCAATAGAGAGCGGCGTTTGTAGGAGGGCGGCGTTTATACCCACTTTGCATTTGCTTTGGGGGGATCAACGTTTTGAAAATAGAATGCGTGAAATATTTGGGGAATCAGACTCCTTGTGAGGTGCTACCTCAGCTGGTGCGAAAGTGAAACTATTGAAAATTGGGGTCCTTAAGTCGCAATAAAATTGGTTTTCTAATCTTTATGTTCTGTGTCAGGAGACTTGCAGGGCCCTAGACAAACCACTTGCAGGGCCCTAGAAACTGGAATGAAAGGAAACTCAGCTTCTTGATTGTGCGTGTCAAAAATGCGTAAAAACACGCAAAATGTGTAAAAACACTAAAAATTTAGTGAAAACACCCAAAAGGTGGGGAAAACACGCAAAGTACATGCAGTTTGGAAGGTATGCACCTTTGTTATCGATAATATATATTTTTAGTTTTAGTTCCATTACTTTATGTTGTAACAGCTCTTGTGAAATGGCGAATGTTTCCACCTAGTTAATGTAAAGCTCACTGAAAACTTTAATATCGAATCGTTCATTAGCCAAGCAGGATTTGTGTTTAAGAAGGCAGATAATAAGGAAGATTTGGAATAATGGGAATAAGATGGTCTAGTTTACGTAATTGATTATTGTTGAGCTTCTTCCATCTTTGCAATTTCCTGATTATCCTTGGCAAAACAAGATCTCCTGTTAAGATATTTCTTTCCATTATATAATAGGATTTCCCGCTCATGTACTAAGTACATTAGTCTGCTCTCCAGGACCAACTTCATGGGTTACTTTAACCAGGCAGTCTTCCTGTGTACCCAGGAGGCTTGGATTGTTACCGCTGCATTTGAGTAGAAGAAGAAGAGCCCAACCATGTTTTCTGACTGCTCCAACTTTCTGTATCTGTTTAGTACGAAAGTATTAAAACTATACTTTCACAGCTGTACTTGGCGGCTGTACTCCCCTGTCTTCCTGGAACAGTGTAAACGTCAAACCTTAAGCCATTTCCCAGACAGGACGCTTCGAAGAAAGAAACTCTCCGGGCGGAAACATTTAAGTCAACCCCTTTCTTAGTGGTCAGTTCATTGGATACGTCCCTGGCTTAAAGGTTCCACGACTAACAACGCTTGACAAATCTATATCCCAAACGCGAATGATCTGGAGAGGGCACACATACCTGATATATTGCCGACGGACGATCCCAGATTTTGCGATATTGGCGTTTTGTTGACCTATAGTGTAGTTTTTTTACCTTTCGCCTTTGTTACTTTTCTTTGACAAACATGATTATTATATCTTTAAGCATAGATTTTCTTTCCTTAATTTGTACCGACGATTTCGTAGTCTCAAATTTGATAAGTCACAAATGCAAAATTTGTTGAAATTTCGTAAAAAATGAAAAAATATGTTGTGCAATAAGGTGAAGTTCGCGAGAGAACCTTATGTAGCCAAAAAGCCCATTTAAGATAGGGTTAAATATTGTATGACTATGTGTAGTTTATTTCTCGCTAGCGTAAGCTACTCGATGTAATGAATTTTTCCCCTGAGCTCGGACATATTCCACATGTTTAGTTTGGACGTCTATTTCCTAGTACAATAATGTTTATTTTAAGTATGCTAACACTTTTCGACTCAGCCATTACCATAGATGGTAGAGTTTATCATACCTTGAGTCTTTGTCTTTTTCCAACAAGCATTGTGTGTATGTGTTTCTTACCGATGTAAATCAACTAATGAGAATCAACGAAAGGCTTCTTCATCAAAACGAATTGCTTTTTTGAATTTGTGTGATCATGTTTTGTATGCTAAAAATATGTTTAAATACCCATAACCATTTCAATATCACAGTCGACAATACATTTTAAATGTATAGTATTTTTATCTGCTTTTCTAGATGACAAACCCAACTCCAGCTTTTAAGTTTGCTACTTTGAGGCATTCAAGTCTGCAAAGTTACTTCAAGAATACAGAAGACAAAACTCTTAACGAAATGTACTATTTTATGCTTAAATACAACGTCAATTCAACGGATCAAGGAATCAAGAAGTTGATGGATGGGTAAGTAAAAACAGTTGTTAAATACTTAAGTCAAGGCTGTTTTACAACACGGTAGTTTTGAAAGTAGTCTAAACTTAACCTCTTTGACTGTAAACGGGCCTCGTTTCGATGCTTCCCTCGTTTAGGAAACATCTTCGAGTACTAGCCGAGTCTAGTAATCTAACGTTCCATTACAAGCATATTTTGCTGAAAAGCTGTTTCGAAAAACAAAAAGACTTAAAATTCTGTACCGAGTCATAATAGCACAAATTTATACTCTTTGGCACTGCATTTACTACTACTACCGTGCTCTTTCTTGGTTATCCTCATTTAACTCAATCCAATCCTTAATAGGTTCCAGATCCCTTGACATACTTTGCGGAGACAACATTGAGGACCACTGCCATGGAAAACCAAGTTGTTTCTATATTTATAGTTTGGTCGCCTATGCTCCTTTATATTGTTATTATTATTATTATTATTATTATTTTTATTATAATTATTTCTATATTTTGAAAAGCCCTATCTTTAATTTTAGGAATTTATTATATTGTTTATTATATAACAGGATTTCGGTCATTATGAAGTTAAGATATAAACAGATCGATTAATAGCGCAAATTATGATTGTGATAACTTGATTTTATAGCGCAGTATATACTACATATATATGCCTTGAGCAAGAACCTGAAACGTTTTTATATTTCACTTTTAAAATAGGTTTTTATAGTCTGTTTTAGTTTTTACATGTATTCTGTGTTTGTTAAAGAAGTTTCTTTTTTATCTTGCTCACAGCCAGAATCTTACGCATGCCACCCAAGCAAAGAGTCGCTCTTTTATCCGAAGCCACTATTCCTCTGACATGTTCTATTCTATATGTTAGTTATCCCCCTTTTACAACGTACGCCATTATGTGGTTTGTTGGAGTATCTTGGTTTGGAAATGGTGAAAAGCGTGACTACGTAATCACTGATAAAGTACCAGTGGTAAAAGACATGTCCTGCACTCTTGCCAAAGGAGGATCCTTCACACCAATTTTTAAGTATACTTTTCAACTTAAGTTGATTAAAGGTAAATCCCTTTTCTATTAATAATAATGTTCTCAAAGCTAAGTGATGCAAAGCTTACGTATGAATGAGTATTTGACTCTGAATCACGTTTCATGTTGCTTGCGTTCTCTTGTAGGCTTTACTCTAAACACGGCAAACCTCAGCGAGCCTACGTAGATGGGGCCTGTACCCTTCCCCCATATGCCCGAGGTGCGGCACAGCGCCCTAAGACTGAATAATTTGTTCTGCAGTGCCCTTATACTTTAATTCCGGGTGGTTTTGCAGCTATTCTCTAGTGTTGTAGCAAATATTTCGATTGGCTGGAGGAAGTCGGTGTGGAGAATTAACCATACGAAGTACTACTACTACTACTACTACTACTACTACTACTACTACTACTAATACTACTACTACTAATACTACTACTACTACTATTTTACAGTGCGGCTGATCATGAAATAGACGACCCAACTGGAGAAATTCGCCGTCTTTACATTATGGTAATTGTTTCACATCTTGATGTTTAAGAACAATTTTTTAAGATGTTTTAGTCGCTCCCTTAGGAAAACAAATTGAAGCAATGAGGAGATGCAATAATTCACTTAAAAACAAATATCTGTCAAAAAAGGGCTATATATTTTAATATTGCGACGAGTAACTTTCGCCATACACTGGTCACAGCAATCGTATGGAGTAAAGTAAGAAAGCTTTTTGCGCAGTATTCACAGGAAATGAGAAGATCAAAACACGTTGTAGAAATCAAAGCCTGTTCATCCAAAAGAAGAAGACGGTACTTTGTTATCAGAAATAATTAATTACAGCTTACACGCTTTTCAATAATACTGGTAGCAGAAAAGATGTCAGTCTTTTATTTGCTAAAAAGTGTTTTGTTCTTCTCGGGGTATCTATTGTCCTTTGAAATGAGTAGCAGGGACTTATTCTGAGAATTAACAGTTGGAGTACGGTATAAATGTATGGTCTACAAGGTGGAAGTTCGCTGTATTTGCCATTTCACAACTACGCATGTGCTGCGGAAGCCCTTCTTTGGTATAACTCAAATGTTTGTTGTTCCAGCCTATTATAATGCGCTCCAATGGATGTGGCGCTTAACTATGGGAAATTCAGGACGATAGTAATATAGTGTGTTTAGGAAAGGATATCTTGATTAACATTTTATTATTAACTTTGTACCTTATATTAAGCGCCATTGTAAGTAGGCTCCTACGTCCTTACTTCAGAGACAGATACATCTTTCGAATATCTGCCGCCCAAACTTTTCTGTTGTCAAACAATAATATTTTAAACAAAAGCATATTCTTTCTCGAGGTTTTCCAAAGCCAAAATCTAGAGACTTTTTGTCTTTTGCTTTGTATTCGTTTTATTGTTGAAGTAAACTCTACAGAAATCTATAATAGACAACCTCCCGAGACTGCTACTTTAGTTTGCTTAACAACGCCTTAACATTTAGGAAAACTTTTGGAGTGATAACTGTTTCTACACTCAGTTTGATAATTTCTTCCCTTTTCTATGTAGTGTGGGACATTTATTGAAGAGGAACAGGAAAGTTTCATCCATTGGTTCTACAACGAGCCTCAAATAATGGTCACTTGTTGTACGTTTCTTCTGAAATTCATACTCAACTCGATGGCCCTCAAATAATGGTCACTTGTTGTACGTTTCGTCTGAAATTCATACTCATGGTATGCTTAGATAAGTTGAAGTAATGTGAGAGTGCGCACAGACATAATAACGAAGCTGTTTCATTTCAGCCAGTGAGTACGTCCTCGAAACGTCTGGACGTTTTGTTTTATTTGAGCTTAAGTTGAGATCAAATCCTCAAACAAGTGGGGCTAAGATACTTGCAGCCTTAAATACTTATCAAAACCAAACTCATTTTGCACTCTGTGGGTTTCCTAACACGTCGAAGTCGTACTGCAAAAAAGGAAGGATATGATGTTGCAGCTCCAGAATGCGCTTACAACTTTCAAACAAAATCCCTTCGCATTTGTCTCTCATTTATAAACATTTATCTTTCTATAAGTCTTCTCCATTAACAGCCCACTGAAGCCTTCTCCTGTCTTTAAATGGGTCACTATATCACATAAAGAATATCCCCTCATTCTAACCTCAAGTTCTTTTAACAAAATTGTTCTGCATAGTGCAGCTGTAAACGAAAGTGACCGGCTCTAACTATAATAATTTCGTAACTTAGAGATCGTGTTCTACTACCTTTGACGCAGAGGGCTTAAGTATACGTATAAGCTATTCTATTAGTTCGTGCTATACCTTGACTAAAGCCCTTTCTAAGTCACTTGGCAATCCTCAAGCTACAGGAGGTCGTATCTACAAGCCTATTTTAATACACTAGGCCTACAGCCTGTCAAAAAACCAGGCCATAAGATAAAAATGCAGCTACAAGAAAATATGTTTAATAGGTTGCATAAACTACTTGGGCTTAAAATTTAAGGCATGCTTTAAGGAACCAATTCATAATCTGCTGCCATTTCTCATATATTCATCGGAATTTTATTTCGTAGATTTTTTTACCTTTTCCACAAGAGCGGAGTAAAATTTGAATAGACTTTGAAAGAGTGATGATTAAAAAAAGCTTAGGAAATTGGCCTGTCGAAATATTAAACTGTTTACACTAGGTACCTGTACCTTTCCAGCGGAATGTCTTTGAGGGCAACTTGCAGGCACTCCCCAAATACAACTTGTGAAGACAGTCAACTCTACGTTTTTTTAATCGTCTTAACAGAATTGTTCTGTCAATCGCATTATTTCTCTATAAATTTGTATTAGTTTAGGGTAGCGCTTATTCTGGGGGCGCGCTAAAGTTGGGGTATTAATATGCAAATTTTGAGAATACGTTGCAAATGCCTGTCCTGTAAGTCTTACAAATGTAGTAATCATCAGTGGATACAAATGTGCTATCGAAGAGCGATCGAGACCTTTCGGTAATACTTTTATGTGCACTGTTTATCATTTTCAGGAGGTGTACTAAATCAAGGGGACGTGGTTAGAACAAAGTTCTCCTCAAAAAGGATGCAGCTAGGGATTGTTAATCAGATAATTAATGCAAATTTCTTTTTGTTTCAAAAGTATTTAGCTGAATTGATTATAATACAATTGATCATTCTCTGGTGTTGTCCGGATATAAGCACAGCTCCTTAATAAAACTTGAAATATCAAAGAGAGGATTAAATATGTAAGTGCTAAACTATTGCGATGGTATTCCGACACTTATGGCATGAGTGTTTGCGACTGTTGCTTTGAATAAGATCATTTTGTGGTAAGAATGATTCAAGACTTCCATCTTTCTTTCTAAGGATGCGGCGATTGTAGGATTAGAATTAAGTGCTAGTGGCTGTTTTTGGTTGCTCATTGCTACGATTTCCAGGAAAGAGCAGGTCTACCACAAACGTCAGCTAGGATTACGTTAAAGTATAAAGTTTCTTAAATTGTTTCGTAGAGGAATTCCCTCTTTCCGTTAGGGTTTTTCTCCTACAAAATCTAACTGCAAAGGCAGCATCCATTATACTCTTTCCGCTTTTGAAATGGAACTGTAAATCGTTGGCCTTGATATGTTTCCTTAATTTTCAGGTCTAGAATCCTTTCGATTTCTTTCAGTATGTGCTCAAGTTGTTAATATCATTGGGGTTGTAGTATCACATGGGGTTACCTTTTCTGCTTGAATATGGTGCTCTTACTTATCTCTTTGATACATATAGCTATTACATACATAAACAAATAAAGAATTATAAACACTTAGGATTAGTCGCTTCATAGACCAGGGGTCCGTTATCTTCAGCTTCCGCCTACTATACCTGTTTGTTTCTTTTTATAGGTATTATCTACTACCCATTTGCTAATCATGCAATATGCGTATCAGTGTCTCACGTGTACCATTCAGGCAGTCCAATTTCTGATTGGCTCCTTTAAAATACAGTTGGGTATACCCTTTCACACATTCCATTTCGGTTATTCTCACGTTAGTACTCTGAGGAGTGTCAGACGAAAAAAGCTTTTAAGTACACAATGTTCTCTCTATTTCGTGCAATATTACGTCTCTTCACTTCAAACCTCAGAGCAGTCTTGTACAAGCTTCGTATCGCACGTAGCACTTTGAAAGAAATTTTTGGTAATGAAGGCAGGGGCCGCCATCCGTAATTTTATCAGTTCCTTAGTCGGCAGTTAAACATTTTATTCGACGCTTTTAACGTGTTTGTGCTTTGAAACTAGATGTGCTTTGTCGGTATTCAAAAGTATTCCCACCTTTTTCCATTTTCCTTTTCTGGCGCCGTTTTTGTCTTTTGCCAAATAGATAAGAAGTTAGGTGTGTAATCGTTTAGTAGTGCTAGATATATGAACGACATAATGGTGAAAATAATGTATTTGTTGTCAAGGATATGGTCTGCTTTAGACGTCTATCTTACTGTACCCAAATTGCGGTAATTTCCACACATTCAACTCCTCTTTGCGTCCGCTTATTTAGGAACTTCCTTATCATTTGGAACACCTGATGGACAATAGCCGACTAGTGCGGTGTTTGCTAGAATGGCCAATCTTCAACCGATTGTTTTCTCCAGACTTCAGTATCGATTTGATTCACTCATGGCAAAAGGTAAGATCGTATTTTTTAATACATCAGTCAATGATCAACCATCGCTGCATGGCCGTTCCGTGAAGATGTAGTGCCATCCAATTTTACTGTCATAAAACTGTTAACAGTGTGTCATTTTTAATACAACCAATAATAAAATCTACTTTCAACGATAAAAGAACATGATATATTAATATGTTTTCTTAAACAACAGCATAAAAATGATAGGTGATGACATGGTTGTCTTAGGAAAATGCTGTCCAGGCATCTGATGTAGTTCTTTCGAACCTGTGTGGCTCTTCGTAGATCCCTGCTTAAAAATCATGTTTTTTTACGATGAAAATAAATATAAATTCCCGTACGTTTGTTGAAAGAGGCAACCATAAATTTCAACGCCCGTTTGTGAATTGTATTTGGTGGCTGTAGGGATGGCTTCTCTTCGATTCCCAGCTTGCAGGGCTGCCTACGTTCTGATTGACCAAATATCAGTATTCGGTGCAAGTACAACTTCTGAAGATAGCACTAGTGAAGACAGCTGAAGCTTGTGATCGTACATCAGCCAACATCAATTCCCTTGCAAAACGTGTGTTCAAACTGGCGAATGGATTTAGAGAAATTAGACCAAATCACACTCACCTAGTACCCCACACTCAAAGACAACGTATTTGGGTTTTCTAGCCCCTTGTCACATGCTAAAATTGGCAAGAAAGTCATTGCCTGACTTGACTACACTTAAAACTGCTGACTGGAAACAAATTCAATGGTATTACTTTAAGCAACTGAATCAATTTACAAAATGACCAAGGCCTTAAACTTGAAAACAAATTATAAGTGCCCATAACCAATGTAGAAGAAAAACAAAATGAAAGTTCCATTAGCAGCTTACACATTGAGCTCCTTACTTGCTGATGCAATCCAATTTTTAAGCTGTATGACCAAGTTGCCACAGTTCCAATGCAAGGCAGGCACTGTCACATTTGTACAAGTCATTGACAGATTGTTTGATATTTTAAATTCGAAATGTCCCCATGGACTAAGCATCGATCCTATAGCTACAGGTGACAATCCAAGAACTTGTCGAATAAATATTTGTGAATCTGACTTTGTATCTTTAACTCGGTCTTGAATCATTTGTTGGTGAAATTAACGAAAGGTGTTCATTGACCCTGGTATAAATTTAAAAATGTTGAGCCTACCATTAGTGAGATATAAATTGTAAGTTTAGCAGTACATTTTAAATAGCAAGTTGTGTGTATAAAATCCATAAATTTGTCTGAGATAACGTGCAAACGATAGTTGTATTGATAAAGTCATTGATACCTAGATATATTTTCAACCCTGAGATCGCACAAACACAGTTTTGCTTTCAAACTTAAGTTGTGAATGTATCTTGACCTTTGTTTTATTGACTCTCCACTCCTCATAGATTCTGTTAGCTTTTTTGTGTGATACCATAAAGACTGCAAATGTCCCAAATGTCACCGTGCCTTCTCTTAGCAGTTTTACGTAGCTCTGAGCCTTTACAATTGAGAGTTCTTCCATCTACTGATAATGTTTCTGCAGATTATACTAGTTGCAATCATGATAGATATAGAATTAAGTCAAGCAATTCATACAAATTTTCCACCCAGGACATTCTTATCCCAGCCCCCCGCCTATTAATTTTTTATTAATCTCTCACCCATGAAAATATTTTGAGGAGGTACTTTGGCGGGCAAGTAGAAAATATCTTTATTGAAATATGAAAACCACACATTAAAAGGATGAAGGTGACCTATTACGAGGCTCGAAGAAGTGTGAAGACCAACATTACAAATGTTAGCAATAAGACTGTTATTGAGGAGAAGGATGAGGAGAACCTTTTTAAAATCTTGGAAGGCATGTGGAAGACTACCATGACTTCGAATAATTGACTATTGTTTGTGTTGTAGGAAGTTGCAGTTGATTATAAACATTGATTCTTGACTTCGTTTTTTACACTTTTTGGGCAGGCCCCCCGTCTATTACATTTTTAGTCATTTTCCAACCCCCCTTCTATTCCAACCCCCCTCATTTATTAAATTTTTGGGATTTTTTTAATCCTCCTGTTTATTCCAACCCCACTTCTACTAGGCACAAAAGAGTAGTTGATTAGTGGATTTGCTCAGCAACTCGTAACCGGCGTACTCTAAATGTTCTTGAAATTGACGTGACATTTTCATAGACATTTTCATGCCATTCTGTGGAGCAGGCGACCCAGAGTACATTTGGAACTGCCTGTATAAACGAGTATGTATATTATCAAAACCGACTTTATGTGATTTGTTTAGGCTTATGCATCTCGTACCTTAGTATGAAATGTGTCAAACTCCGTCTGCTTCGTTTAGACCATTGGATTCGCTAATGCTCTCCACATCATGTTCTCACTTTGCTTAAAGTAGTAAGGATTTAATATTCTTCGGAAATGTCGCCAGTGACAGCTAGATTATCAGCAAGGCCGAATGGGAAGAGTTCGATGTTTCCAAATTAAATGTTACAGGGGAACTTTCAAAAGCTGAAAACTTTTCAAAATTAAAAAATAACAGTAACACTGAAAACACATAAAAGAGAGATATGTATAAGTATATAGTGATATAGTCTGTACCAACAATGCTTGGAGTAGTGGTCAAAAATTTGATCTGCACTTCAATTCTTTAGATTAACGTAAAAACGTCTGGACTACTTCAATTTCCTCTGAAAGTAAGAGATTTGTGGCGTTGTTGAACGAGCAAACCTTCCTCTCCTAGAGGTAATGAGCTACAATGCATTTAATAAGACACTTTAATAAGATTATCATATATTATTATCTATTTGTGCCAGAGACGCACTGCTTGTGTTTTAGAACCTCAACATACTAATTTTTACTCTGGTATCTAAATATCTAGCTACATAAATAACCTAAGTAACTTAATTCTTGAGAATGAGATAAGCTTATGTCCTACCTTGGGGGGCTCTGGTCCTTGAGACTTATAGGAACCAATTACAAACAATGATTGGCCATGATTTGAAATTTGACAAAATTCAAAATTTTGGCACTTTTGCTGACAACCTTTTTGGCATCTCCCGAATACAATATAAGTTTAATTAAAGCTATATATTCTTAATGTTACTATTATGGATTCTTCCCAGTTCCCTTGAAATACTTCTAAAATCCATGTTAACCATATTGTCAAGTGATGGAGAATAAAAAGTGTAATTATTCTGTCAATGGCTTGTAACATGACTGGTTATTTAAAATACTAAAATTATTTTAATTCTTACAATGTACAAAACAATGGGAAGTTTGGCGTAGCTACATGGCATTAAAACTTCTGACGTGGCAAAACAAAAATACATGTACTGGAAAAGAATCTAACCAGAAAAGGAGAAAGGATTTGAAGTTGCAAGATGAGTAATGTGAGGAGAGATGAAGAACAAATTTGATGTTTCTATTTCCTCTGCTCAGAGTAATAATAATACAGATTGGACCAAAGGCATTTTAATTATGAAACTGACATAAAAGAGATAAAACAAATGGTCTTCAAGACAAAGTTGTTTTGAAATAGGAAATAAAATTTCTAAACTGGCACAAGGCAAACTCCTCCCTGCAGGGAATGGTGAAAGTTATGAGTCATTATATATAGGATGAACTTGATGTTTCTTATAAGGAATTTAAATTTGTTGTTCTAATCAACAAGAGAGTTCTGAAGTAGTTTGAAAAAATTGGCACAAGGAATCTCTTTTCCCTTTTTCTTTGTGTTAATATTGTTACAACTTTGCCTATTTAACATTTTACAACAGTTTTACTAAATTGTTAATTCTTCCACTTTTGTTCATTCAAGCATTTTCGCAAACCTTGCCACATATCTGTGTAGCACAAATAAAGAAACTATTCTAATTTTAATTGTATAATTATGAGAGTAGGTGAAACCAAAAATAGGCTAATAAGGCATATTTGACATAGTTTGCAACACTAAATGCGTACATTCCATGGCGCACAAAGCGTTCAAAATAGGCTAAGAATTCATACTGGACATAGTTTGTATACACTAGATGCGTACATTCCATGGTGTACAAAGCGTTCAAAATAGTCTAATAAGGCATATTTGACATCGTTTGCATACACTAGATGCGTACATTCCATGGTGCACAAGGCGTTAAAAATAGGCTAAAAATGAAAATTTGACATAGTTTGCATACACTAGATGCGTACATTCATTGGTGCACAAAGCGTTCAAATTATGCTAAAAAGGCCTATTTGACATAGTTTGCAAACACTAGACGCGTACATTCCATGGTGTACAAACCGTTCAAATCATGCAAAAAAGGCATTTCTGACATAGTTTGCATTCACTAGATGCGTACTTTCGATGGTGTACAAAGCGTTCAATATAGGCCAATAAGGCATATTTGAGATAGATTACATACACTAGATGCGTACATTCCCTGGTGCACAAAGCGTTCAAAATAGGCTAATAAGGCATATTTGACATAGTTTGCATACACTCGATGCGTACAATCCATGGTGCAGAATGCGTTCGGAATAAGCTAATACGGCCTATCTGACATAGTTTGCATACACGAGATTTTTAAATTCTATGGTGCACAAAGCGTACAAAGTGGCTTAAAAGGCATAATTGACATAGTTTGCATACACTAAGTTTGTACATTCCATGGTGCACAAAGCGTTCAAATTATGCTAATAAGGCATAGTTGACATAGTTTGCATACACTAGATGCGTACATTCCGTGGCGCACAAAGCTTTCAAGATAGGCTAAGAATGCATATTTGACATAGTTTGCATACACTAGATGCGTACATTCGATGGTGCACAAAGTGTTCGAAAGAAGCTGATACGGCCTATCTGACATAGTTTGCATACATGAGATTCCTAAATTCCATGGTGTACAAACCGTTCAAAATAGGCTAATAAGGCATAATTGACATAGTTTGCATACACTAAGTGTGTACATTCCATGGTGCACAAAGCGTTCATATCATGCTAATAAGGTATATTTGACATCGTTTGCATACACTAGATGCGTACATTCTATGGTGCACAAAGCGTTCAAAATAGGCTAATAAGGCAGGTAGTAGTAGTAGTAGTAGTAGTAGTAGTAGTAGTAGTAGTAGTAGTAGTAGTAGTAGTAGTAGTAGTAGTAGTAAGTAGTACATATGATGTTGTGTATAGAGACAACTATAAGACAGAATGACTGGATTTCGAGTAAACAACCATGCAACTGAATCTAATTCATATTTACAAGGTGTATCATAATTGATGACTAACTACAAGATTACATCATACAGTGGGTTGATATCCGTTTCAGTCCTTATGATACATTATGGAACAGCAGACTGCTGATACAAAACTTCTGACAAGGAAGTCTGCTGATAGTAGCACAAGTATGATTAACAATGATTACTCATCATTACATCTCCCCCCTAAGTCTGATACAAGGAGATTTCCTGTTGCATGTTGAGTGTTGCAATGCAGGTGCTGGAGCAGTAGCAGGTGCAGGCAGGGGTTCTCTCATCTCTCCCTCACAGTCTGGAAAAGGATACTCATCCTCAGCTAACAAGTAATCCCTTGTGGTGTCACATTCCTTGGTTTTATGCAAGTGTTTTCAATTTCTGTGATAAGAGTGACCATGTTCATCAGAGATAGTGTATGGTCTAGGAGAATGAGCTTTCCTCTTACCTTTAATTTGGACGTTTGAATCTTACCATATCCTCAAGAAGAGATTTTTCATCAGTGCACACTGCTGGTTTCAGCTGGGATGGAAGAGCCAGTACTTTGGTACGTCTTCTACAATTAAATAATAGTTGGTTAGGTGAGTAAGGAAAATTACTGATAGGTGTGAGTCGGTATTCCATAAGACCTTCATTCAGATTTGTTCCTTTTCTTAGAATGTTTTTGACTACCTTCACAGCAGCTTCAGCTAAGCCATTTGACGGACTGAAAGACAACAGAACAACTGTGCAGCTGTGCAACTGAATCTATTTCGTATTTTCAAAGTATATCATGCTTGATGACCAACTACAAGATTACATCATACAGTGGTTTGATGGTTTGATATCTGTTTTAGTCCTTGTGATACTAACATGGAACACGGAACAGCAGCAGCAGCAGCAGTAGTAGTAGTAGTAGTAGTAGTAGTAGTAGTAGTAGTTGTTGTTGTTGTTGTTGTTGTTGTTATTGTCATTACAACTGTTTTTGTACTTAAGAATGGATCAGTCCCAAATTCCCTCCTTTAGCCCTGTGACTGATGATAATTCGGAGGACTGGACCCTAGCTGACCCTTTTCAAGCAAAATGGCTGAAGATAACAAGCCAAGGTACTGAGTGAATATTGAAGTTTTGATATAAATCCGTCTCGATCCACGAATTTATATGAAATTTTAGAATATACCAATGAGGTATAGGCAGACTAGGGATCTATGCATTAATTTATGGCTCTCTTTTGATCATTGTACCTATTGTAGCAGTCGCATTGAGTGCTTTGACCAATTCCTACCTTTGTCAAAATTCTAACCTTACGAATACCAACAAGTAAATATGATTTCAAAGATGTACTAACCGGTTTTACCAAAAACATCTTTTGCTCGTTGGGTACGCGTTTTTAAGTCACAAATAGCCATGGAAATAGTGGAGACATTACTGATAAGTTAATGTGATAGGCCTACGACCAAGTTTGTTCTTGTGCATAGTCGAGTCATATCAGTATTAAACAAGATTCCTATATAACCGAAGTGTATGTACCCACCATAATAGAAGTTTTATTAGTTATTAGATATATCCCCATGAAGCAAACAACTATAGCTGAATTACATGTCGTAATTACAGATGTAGCCATGTATAAGTCTATATCTAGGAACGTGACCTATTCTGATCAGTCTTTTATGTCGGTAGGCCCCTACCAATATTTGTTTTGTACCTGTACTGACTAGCCCTTGTATCGCAAATGTCACCTAGGTGTATGCAAACATCTTACTTTTAAATTCTTATGATTTTACTGCCCTTGAATATCAGCAAGCTCATCCTAAACGCCTCTTATGTAGACTATGATTTATGAAAAGTAAAAGTTACGACAGGTTCCACAGTCTCCTAAAACAGGATTACTCTTGCATTAGAGCAGAAAGTAGGGCAGGGGAAGTGTAACAAAAGTAGTCTAGAAGACTACTAGTACAACAGGGTGCACCTGCTTCATTAGAACCAAAACAAATGGACCCATTTAACATAGGCCTAGTTTATATGCCTTTAAACAAATAATTGGATGCTGTTGGTCAGTTTTATGGTTGACAATATTTTTTGAAATCAGAAAGGTTATGACATACTGCCTGGAAGTAATATTAAGAGATTTCATAGTGCTCATCTGGTTTACTGGACACATGTAACATTTGAAGGACTATTGTGCACGTTCATAAACTTGAACACAGTAGATCAGTCTTGAAGTACGACGCTGTTCGATAATCGCCATTTGTGCAATTTGCCCGTTTCTTCAACCGTGGAAATAAATACCGTGTATCGCGTCACCGACCGATCCGAAGTTGTCCTTTGTTTCTCGCCTAATCGCTTGCCCAACCTCGCACTCGGCAGGCCCTTGAATCACTTGCTAGAGGAGCATCGATAAATGAACAAATTTTCATGATGTAATTTTTGCAGTTCTTTTCATTCCCTTGCCTTCCATTTGATACAAAATATCCACTGATTTACACAGGTAATCCGAACTGGTTGGGTCATAAGCACGGACAATATCATATATATCTTGTACATGTGTCCATTTGCTGAGCAAGCCATTCTTTTGTAATGAAAATTTATTTTTTGGTATCTCCATACCATGTTTTTTAACGTATTTTCACTAACAAAATAAATACTAAGTGGGTATCAACACGTCTGAAGGAAAGGAATTCAATCACCTGGCGACCAACAACATCAGTTTTTGTGGCATAAAAGTTAATGCCACCCACGGCAGTCTTGTATTATCCATATTTGTCTGAAACGCTGCTGCAAAATGACAAATAGTCTGAAATTTTGTCCATCTCTTCAGGCCGTTGTTTCTGGGCTGCCCTTTTTGTCTGGGAGAGGTTAACTTCGTTTTGCGTGATGGTGTGACGGTCTGCTTCAGATAATACTTTGGTACGCCTGGGAAAACGGACGGAGGTACCACTGGTCGTTTGCCACCTTGAGATGTCACCCATCCACACTCAAAGTGTTTTTCTCAGACATTAATTTCTTTTCTGACCAGAAGAGAAGCACGTTGATTGCGCATTGCATCAATCCAGCGACCCCTTTCCTCCGAATCCGATGGGAAGCTGACCGTTCTTGACGTAAGGTTTATCTCTATAATTGCCGATGCAGCCTTAGACTGCACAACGTCGAGGCATCACGAGAGTATCTTTGAATCCAAAACGACTATTTAAGACTCAAAAATCATCAAAATGTGCTTTTAATGAAACCAATGGACCTTTATCACACAAAAATCAAGAACGAGGCCGGACCCGCAAGGAGCTCGCCAGGCCGTAGGTTTACTTTAAAATTAAGGCATAAAAAGGAGGACATCAAATATTTTCTATCACAACCGACTTCATTGTTAAATGAATTTAAAACCTTAAAACCCTGTGACTTCCCTACTCAGAGCTTTCAGCAATAAATCACCAAACAGTCTCTACCAAATTTAACTCTCTATGCTTCGTTAGCAAGATGATGAACTGTAGGAAACAAAAGAAACTATAAGTAGAAACACTGACGAGTTTTCATCAGTATCGTAGTCAGGAGGGGGGGGGGGGGTGCTTGGTATGCTAAGCATCCTCTAGAAGTGGACTTCAAGGTAATCCTAGATCTGTTCATGTCTTGTCCCTTCATGTTAGGGCCCTCAAAATGATTCTAAAATGATTCTAAAGTGCAGAAATATATCAACAAATGTCACACCAAACTTAAAAGGGTTCACAAATTTTCCAAAAGGGCTTACACAAAAATTACGTTTATTGGTGAAGCATGCTCTACGTTTGTTTAAGGCATGCCCTAAAATATGCACATAGGTAATAGGCATGCCCTAAAATATGCACATAGTTAATAAGCATGCCCTACAGAGATAGTCTGGCTACGGCACCGGTTTTCATTTCGTTGAGTAATTAACTATCCGCACTCTAAATATCTAGTTTCAACCATTGCCCTTATATGCCGGAACGGTACAATCTTAAAGCGGCAAATGTACTGCAGGGAAATGGTAAAGAAAGCTGTATACCACTGCTCGAGTGTACATGAGGGCTACTGCAAAAGTGATCCATGATTAAGAATGATCCTCTTGGATAACATTCACTCTTTCTCTTCCATATTTGCTATGCTATGGCCTGTTAACCGTTGGGGCGCTTTGATGTCCAAACCGTGCTTCTCCAGTCTTCTCCATTTTTTACAATCCTTATGTTGTCAGTTGTTGATTGACCGGTCAATTTGTTTATGTCGGCAGGCCAATTGTGTTTTGGTCGGCATCTTACCCTCTGCCCCACCACATATCCATGCATAATCGTATGAGCCAGAGTTCTTGGTCTTCTGGTTATATGCAGCTTTCGTCTTCTGAGTGTTTCAATTACTGGCTCGTAGCTTCCAATGACGTCCTTAATTTTCTTTGCTACAGTTTCATTTCCATATTTAGGGCCTTCAAAATCAAACTTATTTTAGTATAAACATTTTAAAAGCTCCATGCCACTACACAGTGTACTTGGTTTCAGTATTTTATCTTTCATTATCTTCCATGTGCACCACATATATACCAAGTACAAGCTGCTTGATTGTCTTAACATGAATGTATTTGGAGCACTAACGATGTGTTTCAGGAGTCAAGGGGGTAATGGCTTTTTCATTATCTTCAATGTGCAACACATATAGACCAAGTACAAGCTGCTTGATTGTCTTACATGAATGTATTTGGAGCACTAACGATGTGTTTCAGGAGTCAAGGGGGTAATGGCTTTTTCATTATCTTCAATGTG
>JAAAKM020073195.1:116564861-116605589 GCA_010016025.2 Alatinidae sp. Z8VKAUB7J3 | reverse complement strand
CAACACATATAGACCAAGTAAAAGCTGCTTGATTGTCTTACATGAATGTATTTGGAGCACTAACGATGTGTTTCAGGAGTCAAGGGGATAGTGGCTTTTTCATTATCTTCAATGTACAACACATATAGACCAAGTAAAAGCTGCTTGATTGTCTTACATGAATATATTTGGAGCACTAACAATGTGTTTCAGGAGTCAAGGGGGTAGTGGCATTAAAAGTCTGGGAGTCTCTGGTCTACAATAATTTCTCAAACGTATGATTTGGGAATACTGTAGTGTATATATTAGTTAAATTTCAAGAGCATTTAGGAAATCCAGATGAGGAGAACTAGTGTAGAGTGGGTGTATGTGTATGTGTGCGTAGTTTGGTACAAAGAAAGATAAATGCGCATACTAAGTACTTGAAATATTAGTAAATTCTATTTTATATCTTGATTCATAAGAAACACATAATAAGTATTAACTAATGTTCTCCTTGTATCAATTGTATTGATTGAAGTAGCAATGAATTGTGCAGTGTTAAGGAGGCATTAAAGGGAATATCTAATTGAAAGAGATATTTATTTATTTTCCAGTTTCTAGGGGAGAAAGTCCTCAAATGGGGTATATCAAAGAAAGAGATATTTATCACAGTATAAGAGTATCATGCATAACATTGAAACAACATTGGATAAGTTTTGCATCTTGATACTTACCAAATGATATCTTGGCATGTTCTGTAGTGAAATAGCTTCATCAGCTTCAAAATTCTCTATCTGTTCCAGGAGACATTCATTCTTGATATGGACCGACTCGCAGCCGTTCGTGCCGCTCGCGGTGGCGCTCGGCAGCCCGCGCGGGAGCGGGGCGGTCGACTTCGCCATCCAGTCCGACGACGGGTCGGTGCCGTGGAGCGTGTCGCTGTCGACCGAGGAGGTCGCCGGCGCGCTGCGCGGCGACGCCGGGGTGGTGACCTTCCTGGTGCCGGTCGGCGTGCTCGGGACCGGTCCGCACCGTCTGACCGCGCGCCACGCCGACGCCAGCGAGCACGATCTGCTGGTGGACGAACGGTTCGACGTCAGTGTGGTCGGCTCGGCCGAGGCCCCCTGAGGCCGTCGGCCGTCGTCGCCACGGGCGAGGAGGTGAGCATGGAGATGATCGTCGCGGTGTTCCTGGTCGGGCTGTGTCTCGGGACGAACCTGGGGCTGCTCGGGGCGGGGCTGCTCGTCGCTCTCCGGACGACCTCTCGGTCGGCCGAGCTCGGGGCCTCCGTGTCGTGGGAGGTGCCCGTCCCGGCCGCCGGCGAGCAGCGCCGCGCCACCGCCTGAGGCCGACGCCTCCGCCGTCGCTCCGACCGCGTGCTACCGTTGCCTTCAGACCGCCCGCGCTCGGGGCGACCAGGAGGACACGGGATGATGCGAAGGACTGCTGCCGGCGCCGTCTGGACGTCGCTGCTCGGCCTCGCGGTCGCCGCCGAGGCGCCGCTCACCGACAAGTACGTGACCGTCCGGCTGACCGCGGACCTCTCCGGGCTCACCGACGCCCAGCGCCAGATGGTGTCCCACCTGATCGCTGCCGGCGAGGCGATGGACGAGGTGTTCTGGCAACAGGCCTGGGGCGACCCCGCGCCTCTGCTCGCCGCCGTCGCGGCCCCCGAGCTGCGTCGCTTCGTCGAGATCAACTACGGGCCCTGGGACCGGCTCGACGACGACGCCCCGTTCCTGGAGGGCGTCGGGTCCAAGCCCGAGGGAGCCCGATTCTACCCGGCGGACATGACGCGCGACGAGCTGGAGCGCGCCGCCGCCGCTTCGCCCGAGCGGCGCGACGCGCTCACCAGCCTCTACACGCTGGTCCGGCGCGACGGCGAGGGGCAGCTCGTCGCCGTCCCCTACCATCAGGCGTTCGGCTGAAACGTAGTTGCAACCTGTATTTATTTAATACTTCACGTGGACATATTATGAATCATCTTTCTTCTCCAAGGCATATGTCTGAAAATTAGATGGACATTTCAACTAAGATGAAATATAAGCATGAACCACCGTATCATAATCTTGTAAGAAATTGCCTCTAGTTAGGAATCATGGTCTTACTGTTCCATTAGTTTATTGTTATACTCGATACATCCCTACTATTACTTCGCTACTACTTACTTACTTACTTAATGATTCTTATTGATTACAGCTTCTAAACACGACTCTCTATATTTTCTTTATACTATGGTGACAAACACACCGACAAACTATAGGTAAAACGCCAAGAAGGAAACTAAATTTGTGACAACGTTTGGTCTTTTCTTAAAGATATCGTCAGGTCCTTGTACATTGGAGGTATTAACGTGAATTAACTCTGGCACAAACGTACACAGAACATCTGTCACCAATCGCCAGATGCATTGTAGGAAATAACCACGATGGAATGCTACGTCGAGGACATTGAAACGAGGCAAGTACAACGAAGGTCAAAGTAACTGTGGGCACAACTAGTACAAATGATAAAGAATGCCTGACTTTACACAGCGATGTTCAAAATATACCATTTGAGTGTCTGATTATTGTGAATTGCTAAGTGAAATTTCTTTCTTCGTTTCTTTTCGCTTCTTACAGGTCCAAACAGCACAGGTGTTTGCTCAAATTCTTGAATATTTCATACTGAACGGCGAAGATCAACAGGGCGTCAGTCGAGTGATCAAGAAGTTACCATATAGAGATGAATTTCGTGATGTGGTACATGAAGGACGTCATGCCCAGAAATTCAATAAAATCCCAAATAATATTTATGTCAGTAAAGTTGGATCTGGCCGAGGTATGTGGAATACATGATACGAAGGCATTAAATTGTGGAGTAGTAGAGTAGTAACAGTAAAGCGTAGAGTGGATACTTAAAGAAAGTGATTCTCAACTGAGCTCTGCGGACCCCTTTATGGGTACTTAAGATTTTTAGGGAGGAAAAATTAAGGCAAGGGGAATTTTAGCGTGTTGCTAAATAATCATCATACTATCAAAAGGCTACAAACTCACCAGCAAAGGCAGAGACGAAAGAAACAAGGCCAAGTTTACTTTTCTGGCTACGCCGTCATGTTCTCTTCAACTTCGATTTCTTACTAACTAAAAATCGTGGCTAAACTCCAACTGAACTTAGAAGGGTAGTCATTTTCAATGGCCACTGGTGTTCATACTTCCCGTCCACTTTGCAATACAGGCAAAATTTATTAGAAAATTTCTCTCGTGTTGCTTATAATTGACCGCTATATTGTTTCCTTTGTACTAAGTATGTGATAGCGCAGCAACTTTATCTTCATGCTAACCTGCTTTGCTTAGTTTTAAAAGCCACTCGTGTCTCTCCTTATATCCGAAATGTGAAGGTATCTACTTACGCCGAAGAAAGCAGTTTCCTTGGTTGCATGGAAATGGCCACACTAATTTTACTCTTAAATAGTCTGAACAGATTCTACTTTTGAGATGGAAGTTTAAATTGGATTTCCCTATAGTTCTTTAGGATCGGTTTTAAATCGAGTTATTTCCATCAATGATAACAACCATATGAAAGCGGCTTTCACCTTCGTTTTGCTTATTCTCTTTATCATCTATATGAATGGGTGTTTACATTTCAGATAAGCCAACGGTATAGCTTTATTTCTATGCACACTATTGACTTGGCAGCAGTGTCATGTAATGTGCATTGGAGCTTATCCTTTCTGCCTGACCCTAATAAGAGTATCCTGATGTATTTCCCCTCAATCCAAGATGCTAGATGTAAGGTCACATTGCAATCCATATATATGTACTTTGATTAAAGAATGGGTTTCAAATAATATTTGAAACAGAGTAAAATGATGCAAGCCACGTACGAAAGTACAGTAACATATTACATTATCTTTATTGAGTTTTAAGTAGTGAATCTTTTCATAAAATTTAAATCCATGCAACAAAAAAAACCAGAAAAATCTATATGCCGAATTTTAGAGTCAAAGAGTTCTGCTTCTTTTGTGTCTTTTCAAGACTGCAATTTGAAAGAAGGCAAGGCATCTTGTCTCTTATAAAATGAAGTATAAGATATAAAATTGCATGATTACAAATAGCAGCTAGGCTTTGTTCTTGTGAACTTTCTCTCGCCCCAGTCTTTGTTAAACATGAAAGTCTTTAAATGCTTAGAAATGAAGCCTCTTCAACTTCCGTAATGAATATACGCAGATATAAGAAAAGAAAAGAAAAGCGACAAACTAAGGCGACCAAACTATAAATATACAAACAAGTAGGTTTTTCATGTCAGTGGTTCGCACGTTTATCACTGTAAAAGTAAACCACTTTGGCATTACCCACCATTATTTAGTCCAATTTCATAATACCTTGGCCATCATCAGATATCACAATGTCATCCAAAGATTTTTCTTTTTATGAAGACCGTCGTGATAGTTTTCATCATGTGATGGCAGTCAAAAGTTTTAACTAATTAACAGCAGATTGGTTCACTTAAAATATGCCAATACCCCACTATATGGCTAATGCTTAATATATGTGTGTGGTATACTCAATAGCAGAGTATCACATGCCCACAACTCTATGGTGAAGGTTGTACGAACAGTATCTCTTCTGCAAAAGGTTGATCTAAATATTCCATAGTAAAAGGTGATAAACATACTTGCACCAACAAAAATTATCATAAATTAGAGGAATTTCATATCCAAAACAATACTTCACCTTAAATTGTGGTGGAAGAAGACTTGAAGCATAAACTGAATAACAGGTTTTTACAACAAACCTGATAAAACCACTTTATTAAGAATTGTCCAGCAGCAACTAAATGAATACATGGATGCAGCAATTCAATCTTTCACAAATTATGCAAAATCTAGGTGAAAAGAATGAAGACTGGTACGTACTGTAAGCTTTGGCACTTCCAACAAGCGAACATCATCTGTGATAGTTGCAACAACAACAGCAATCTTTCCTTCTGAGCCTGGTCTCTTCATTCTCCTAGCCTAATAAAAACAAGAAACTGTTATTAATACCCTCAATAGGAAACTATAAAAAACCCAATAGATCTTTGATCATCACCAACTTTACAGGGCCGGCCAAAGGATGCACAGATTCATGTTCATGCAATGGTGTAGAATCATGTTTTGTTCTATTGACAGCTTCCTGACTGCTTCATTGTGTCTTATAAGTAATAAATAAAATTGTGTATATTTTTCTACAATTTTGGAGCAATGTGGTGCCCAGCACACAATAATGAAATTTTGCCAACAGTTTTCAAGACTTTTAGTCCAAGTGGTACACTGGTCTATTTTCCAATATTCCCTTTGCATGGTCATTGAGTGCTGTATCTTACTACAAATACACCCACATCAAACTTGTGTATTAAGTTACAGGATTGTACAACCAGGTTCCTCTGCAATATCCCACTTATCCAGTGAAGTGAGCACTCCACAATTTAAATGTTTACATCCTAACCTGTGTTGTGCTCGAAAAATGTCAGCATTTACGTACTATTGTGTGCAATGTGACATGGTCAAGGCATATTGAAACTTTGTTTGCTCATGAAAAAGTCACAGCAATTGTTCAACACTTGAAAGGGTTATACTCTCAGCGTATAGAGTGTATAAGACCCCGGGCATATTTCGCTATATATATATATCATGAGACGAAGACATGGCCAGGCTTGCCTTTGACAGCTCTAGTCAAGGATTTGCGTTTGTATTAAGGCTCCGGATCTGGCCTCGACTACTTCTTCTAGTAGGCATGTGTCTCTGGATCTGTGACGTACTGGTTGTTAAATTAGCAGCATGTGGCAGCTATGGTGCACATACTATTGAGTAGAACATGCGCCCGTAAAATTTACCATGGACGATCTTTATAATTCTGTAGAAATCGCCCTGAAGGTGGCACAATATGATATCCCAGTTCATATCGCCCTTTCAATGCGTTCACGAATGGCATTTCTACAAATGCATATTATACGCTGAAAGTAAATTGGATCATAATGAAGAAACGACATGGTCACTGACTTATAGACCCTTTTAATAAGCTGAGCGACGAGTAAGCAACTTTTTAGGAGTTTCTTCAGTATACAGCGGATGCGTGTTCAGCATTTTCAAAATGACAGATTGAAGTGTACGGAAGTCTTCGAAGCACGAGCAATGCATTGTAGATGAGTCAGGCTTCTTTAACTTACTACTAGATTTCCTTAAAATGTCCTGGTTGTTTCTCTTAGCAAGAATGAAGGACTGTCATCCTTCGTTCAAACTGAAGCTGAATCTTTTTTCCTGATGTGTCTTTTGTGCCGTCGTTCGTTTTTTTTCGGCTTAAATTAATTAAGGTATTTCAATATCCCCATGGTGACCCATTTCATTTTCTTAGTATTGCAGCTTAAATAAGTAATACAAATACAAATATTTTACTCCCCACAGGAATCAGATATCAAAGAAGCAAACATTCGAATCGCAGAAGTAACACAAAAGCTAAAGAAGCTGCAAACTTTACTACAGGTATGTTGGGAAAGACGAAATACTTATTTAATTGTAATCACCAATATAAATCACTTGCCTTTATGCGCACCTATCAGATTACTTTCGAACTCAAGCTATACAAAGTTAAACAATTACATAGAAGCTAGTCCTTGATCTGGACAAGGTCAGAATGTTTCCGACAATTTTAAGAGGAGGGCCACAAGGGGTTTGTGACGGGTATTAAGTTTAGAAATACAGACACAGTAGTCGAAAACAGCTATTGGGAGAGTTTCAAACAAAGAATTGAGGAGAAATTGAGCACTAGCCAGTTCCGATTTAGACTAGGTTGTGGAACTGTTGGTGCCATCCGCGTTGTCAGGTAGTTGATGGAAAAAGCAAAAGAGCATAAAGTGAAACCCCATTTTAATTTCGTGGACTTTAAATCCACATGTGATACCATCTGGCGGAAAGCACTCTGGAAAATGCTTACTTCTCTTGGAATTGCTACTAAGGTAGTGAAGATCAATGAAGAAATGTACAATAACACAGAACGTGCAGTAGTAATTGACGGACAGCTTATAGACTGGTTTGAGGTGTCATTAGGAGTTCGGTAGGTATACCTTCTCTCGCCTATATTTTGCAACATCTTTTTAGAATTTGTCTTGAAAAGAAGTAGCTAACAACACTGTAATACTGGATAATGACCTTTCAAACGATATAAGGTACGACGATGATACGATACTTAATGCCTGTATCTTTGAAAAGTTAAGATTATCAACAGTGAGTTTGCATGCAAACGATGTGGCATGAAGATTAATGCATCAAAGTGCAAGATTCTCTCCTCAGCTACTCAAGACATCACAATTGATGACCACCTGGTCGAGCATGTTGATAGCTTTGTCTTTCTTGGAAGCTCAGCCCCTGGTACAAGTACAGAAGTTGAAAGAAGAACCAGTATGGCCTCGGCATCCTTCGCTCGACTGAGAAATCTGTGGAATCAAAAGGCCATCTCAAACATACTCTACAGTGCTCTGATACATCCAATTGCTATATACGCATCGGTGACATGTACACATACTGTGAAAGACTCGCGCGAACTTAGCAAATTTGAAATGAGATGCCTCAGGGCAATCGATATTATAACCAGATACCATAGAATACCAAATGACAAAGTTAGGGAGAAGCTAGGTGTCGATCACATTCTTCACATCAAACAAGGAGACTGAGTTGGTTTAGACACATAGCCAGACGACCAGGAGAGAGTTTTGTCAGAGCAGAAGTCAAACAAGACTTCATTTCCAACTTACCCTTCACTGCGTGAAATTTACCCCGAAACGTCGGTTAATTCTTACGCACGTAAAATGTTATTATTCCTTTTGTTGTGGTAGGAATAGAGAAAAACCTATTTTGGTACAGTAGGTATATGAGGCAGCTATTACCTAAACTACTTACATTTTGAATTTAATTTTCCAGCTCTTTTCAAAATAAAAGTTTCTAAAAAGCGCGTAATAATTACCCTCCGTGATTATTATACAAGGCTGGAGGACTTGAGAGGATGAATAAAGCATGGATATTCTGGTTACAAGCAAAAATCGCATCAAAGCAAAAGCACAGGGTGCATTCGTACGATACAATTTCTACGATACAATTTCTTTGAATTTTGGGTACTTCTTGCTGAGTGCTACCGAATTTCTGAGTTCTACTGAATCTGAGTACTGCTAATATCATAGAATTTTTGAGGACCACTAATATCATTAAAATTCTAAAAATCACTAATATCATTGTAGTTCTGAGTACTATTTATATCGTTGTATTTTTGAGAACAACTAATATCATTGAATTTCTGACTACTACTGAGTACTACCTTTTTTTCTCAGCCGCGGGGCCCCCTTCTGGCCACGAAAAGCGCGAGGCCTGGGGCCATGGCCCCTCTGCCCCCCGTTAAAACCGCCACTGGTGCTCGGTAAAGGCACAGTGTTTGGTAACCTTTGCGTTCATCGTAATCAAGAGGTTCACAGAATTTTACACTCTGTCCTAGAGGCACGAGTGGGTGATCGGCCCCGAGCACACCAATACAAAGATTTTAGTGTCCTTTGAGGGATGTTTGAGGGACCTTCATCTAGGATGGTTTCTGGTAGAGTTTCCCCCTTAGCCTTTTCTAATGGAAAAAATTCAGAAGGTAGTGGTGCTAGTTATCCATAGTTAGGGGGTTGGAATTCGGAGTTGTCCTTGTCCTAGGTAATTTGCAAGTGTGCCCTAATGACGACTCCTTATTAATGTTTCGTCAAAATTTGCTTTATGACATCTTCAGATTAATAAGAAACGTAATTCCTAATTGATAGAACTAAATGGAAGATAGTCATTGTGGCATTTGCGGCCCTTACCTTACTAAGCAATATAACCTTGGTCTTATAAATTGAGCAAGAGCGAAGTCTTGTTGGGATCATCAGTTGTTTCCCAGAGATCTACCTGGTACGTGGTGCTTCGAATTATCCAGCTAATTAGAATCTCGTAAACGTGTCACGGTAAGATATTACATTTACTCAAAAAAAAAATATCCTCCTCCATAGGAAAAGTACACCATCCGCATTTAAATGGCAAGGAGCTGGTCAACTCCCATTCCGTATAGTCATACGATTAAAAAAGAGATCTAACTGGTACATTTGATGCTTCAAATTATCCAGCTAATTAGAATTTCGTAAAAGTGTCACAGTAAGAGATTACATTTACTCAAAAAAAATCCTGCTCCATAAGCAAAGTACACAATCCGCATTTAAAGGCCAAGGAGCTGGTCAACTCCCATTCCGTATAGCTATACGATTTTAAAAGAGATCTACCTGGTACATTTGGTGCTACGAATTCTTCAGCTAATTAGAATCTCGTAAAAGTGTCACAGTAAGAAATTACTTTATTCAAAAAGATCCTGCTCCATAAGCAAAGTACATCATTCGCATTTAACTGGCAAGGAGCTGGTCAACTCCCATGCCGAATAGTTATACGATTAAAAAGAGATCTAACTGGTACATTTGGTGCTTCAAATTATCCAGCTAATTAGAATCTCGTAAAAGTGTCACAGTAAGAAATTACTTTATTCAAAAAAATCCTGCTCCATAAGCAAAGTACACCATCCGCAATTAAATGGCAAGGAGCTGGTTAAGTCCCCTTCCGTATAGTTATACGATTAAAAAAGAGATCTACCTCGTACATTTGATGCTTCAAATTATCCAGCTAATTAGAATCTCGTAAAAGTGTCACAGTAAGAAATTACATTTATTCAAAAAAAAGAAAATCCTGTTCCACAAGCTAAGTACACCATCTGCATTTAAATGGCAAGGAGTTGATCAACTCCCCTTCCGTATAGTTATACCATTAAAAAGAGATCTAACTGGTACATTTGGTGCTTCAAATTATCCAGCT
Organism: Alatinidae sp. Z8VKAUB7J3; assembly: GCA_010016025.2. Taxonomy (NCBI): domain Eukaryota; kingdom Metazoa; phylum Cnidaria; class Cubozoa; order Carybdeida; family Alatinidae; species Alatinidae sp. Z8VKAUB7J3. The sequence goes on along the minus strand of JAAAKM020073195.1, from coordinate 116,595,748 downwards.
AATTAGAATCTCGTAAAAGTGTCACAGTAAGAGATTACATTAATTCAAAAAAAAAAAAAAATCCTGTTCCACAAGCTAAGTACACCATCCGCATTTAAATGGCAAGGAGTTGATCAACTCCCTTTCCGTATAGTTATACCATTAAAAAGAGATCTAACTGGTACATTTGGTGCTTCAAATTATCCAGCTAATTAGAATCTTAGGAGATTATGGATAAACGTGTCAATACAAGGACGAAAACAGAATTTGAATAGGGATTACGTCAAATTTACCTCGTAGTGGTGTTTTTTCACCTCATTTTCGATCAGTACCAGTTTGGATCCGATCCCAAGCGTTTACAAGAGACTTCTTCGGGTACGAATCCAAGCTGGTCCACTTTCATGAGTGGCCCCAAACTGGTACGGATAGCAGATCTAAACGAGTTTGGATCCACCAGGTCCCGTGTAAATGCGAGGCAGATCCGTACCAGTTTGGATCCGTACCAGTTTGGATCCGTAATCGTGTAAATAGGATCCAAAAATTGTCAACATAATTTGAACTTGATTATAGATGTTCTTCCGCCCTCTTTTCAATCATACCAATGGCCACAATAAAAACAGAAACAGCATCTTACCTCGAAATCTTTGTATTGGATAATAGCAAAAGTTCCTTTGAAGTCGACCTTTTATCTGGTGTCACACTTTTCTCACTTTATGCTTCTCATAGTCTTTGATAATTATAGCAGGTCTATTGGCTTTGTTAATTATGTTTATTGTATTAATGAAGTTCCACAGTACTGTTATGTCAACTCTTTAACACGTAGTACCCGGCTGTCTCCCTGATCTCGAAGAAGGAAGCTATTACTGTAGATGTACTTCTGCCCTAAAATATATCAGACTTCCTATCAGCCTCGAGCCATAATTTAGACAAACATCCTGCCTACATACAAAAACATGGAATGAATCAAGGAAACTCGTTATTAGTCGAATAATTATTAAATGGCATCAATTTTTGACTTTCTTTGACCTTAGAGAAGCACAGAGGAGTTCCTACTAGTGACAGACTTTCTCTTAATTCCTGATATACCTATTTCAAGAAAACTGTCTAAGAAAGACTCTGAAGGCGTCTTATGAAAGATATCTGAGAGTCGCAATGCAGGCTCCTGAGTTGTAGCAACAATGGTGGGTACAGATTTTTTACCTCTTTCACCCTCACTGAAAGGATACTCGTCCTTGGGGAACATATCATGATGTTTGCGCTCAATTACCAAAATTCATTTAAGATGGACCTAATTCTTTGTTTCCCTTACATCCCAGGTAGCTTGATGATACAAAAACTTTATAGAGGCAAAAAGTTTCATAAATTGTGAAGAATGCAGGCTAATTATTGAGATTGCATTCGTGACATCAACAAGTAAACATAAACATTGGATTGCAGCATCGTGACGATACTACAAGAAGCAAAGATAAAATACGAAATCTGAAGCGTCCAGAACGTGTGGAAGTACTCTCCTTCTCATTCAAAATTTCAGGTGTGCCCCCTGAGCAATCTGATTGGGTTATAGGGTAATCTCACTTCCAGTTTCCATTTCATTGGATAACTCTATATGAGACGGACTAACGTCAACTTGATTACTTCCAAAGTCTGACTCTTTGAAAACAACGTCACATCTAACAAAAATATGTTGCCTCTTCTCGTCATATAGACGATAACCCTTGGTACCATGCTGGTACCCAACAAAGCGCATTTGTCTGATTTGGCTTCCATTTTATTGTGATACAATCCGGTTTCAATGCAAATGCAACACAGCCAAATACTCTTTAAATGTTTATCCATGGGCTTTCTTCCCTGCGACCTTTCAATGGGTGACACCCCCAGAGAAGATACCGGTAAACGATTTTGAACATAGCATGCAGTAGATACAGATTCTGCCCAAAATGCCCTTGGCAATCCTGCATGCTGTAACTGGCTTAATGCCATTTCCTGAAGGGTTTGATTAAGCCTTTCAGAAACTCCATTTTGTTGGGGAGTAAAGGGTGTAGTAGCTTCATGTCTAATCCCTTTTCGTTTCAAATACGATTCAAACTCTGCTGACGTATACTCTCCGCCATTATCAGTTCGTAGGGATCTAATTCTTTTCCCTGTGTAATTAGTAACTTCGGCTTCATATTCCTTAAATTTCTGAAACACTTCAGACTTGTGTTTCAACATGTAAACATGACAGTATCAACTGCAGTCATCAGTAAATGTTAAAAAATACTTCGCACCCCCATAAGAATCTACAGATATTGGTCCACAAACGTCACTATGGACAAGTTGCAAAACATCCATAGACTTAATCTCAGCTAAACTTTTGAAAGGTTTACATGTCTGTTTGCCAAGTACACAGGCATCGCAAAATGACATTTCACCTGACAAGCTGTCAATACCATCAACAATGTTTTGGTTCACAGCTGATTTAAGTCTTGCAATATTAACGTGACCAAGGCGTTGATGCCAAAGTTCCAAAGAGTTCTTACTATGAGCGGCATTCACCGATGGCAGATGAGCGATGACAGGTGAACGATTGCAAGCGAACACGTGGAAGTGAACAATTGCATGTGAACAATTGTAGGTGACCAATAGTAGGCAAACCATTGTTTGAGAGCAACTCTAAGTAAACAATTGTAGACGAACGATTGCAAGTTAACGATTTCAGATAAGCCATTTCAAGCGAACTATTGCAGACAAACAATAGGAGGCAAACAAAAGCAAGGGTGAACAAATGGAGATGAACGATTGCAGGTGAACAATTGTAGGTGACCAATAGTAGGCAAACAATTGTTTGAGAGCAATTCTAAGTAAACAATTGTAGGCGAGCACTTTAAGGCAAATAATTGCAGGCGAACGACTGCAGGCGAACGATTGCAGGAAAGCTAGTGCAAGGGAACAATTGTAGGCAAACAATGGCTAGCATACAATTATCGGGTAACGATTGCAGGTAAATGATTGCAGGGGAACAAGTGGAAATGAACGATTGTATGAGAACAATTGTAGGTGACCAAAAGTAGGCGAACAATTGCTTGAGAGCAATTCGAAGTAAACAATTCTAAGCGAGCACTTAAGACGAACGATTGCAGGTGAACGATTGCAAGCGAACACGTGGAAGTGAACAATTGCACGTAAACAATTGTAGGTGAACGATTGCAGGTGAACGATTACAGGTGAACGATGGCAGGTGAGCGATGGCAGGTGAAAGATGGCAGGTGAACGATGGCAGGTGAGCGATGGCAGGTGAACGATTGCAAGCGAACACGTGGAAGCAAACAATTGCATGTGAACAATTGTAGGTGACCAATAGTAGGCAAACCATTGTTTGAGAGCAACTCTAAGTAAACTATTGTAGACGAACGATTTCAGGTTAACGATTTCAGACAAGCTATTTCAAGCAAAGGATTGCAGACAAACAATAGGAGGGAGAGAAAAGCAAGGGCACTATTACCAGCGAACGATTGCAGGTGAACAATTGCAGGCGAACAATTGTAGGAGACCAATAGTAGGCAAACCATTGTTTGAGAGCAATTCTAAGTAAACAATTGTAGGCGAGCACTTTAAGTCAAACAATTACAGGCGAACAATTGCAGGCAAATGATTGCAGGTGAACGATTACAGGCGAACAATTGCAGGTGAACGATTGGAGACAAACGATTGCACTGAATTTAGCAAAGAGGATATACAAAAGCTACTCATGTTCAACGACTCAGCAGTTAAGTGGCACAAGATCAAAAAGGCGCCTTACCGTTATATATACGTTGCTTTAACACTGGTAAGGTTGTTATTAGGATTAGTGTTATTGGTGTTTGGTGCATTGTTAACTCACGCTTGGGAATCACAAAATGGAATATGCAATATGAAGTTTAAATATAACATCACATACAGTCATACTGAGTGCATGTTTGCAGGCAAGTGTATCATTCGAATTGCGTGTTATTCCACGTTGGTTTTGATAATTGTTAATTTCTCACTTGCGTGTTATGCTCTTTGTAAAGTCGGGAAGGGGCCTCCCCATTATGATGATTTACCTGGACAGTATTCCCACTACTTGCAAAGTGACATCTTCTTGTTTCTATTGGCGGTGCACAACATTTTAGACGTCAAACAAATCGTGATATTCATGGAGGAACTCGATAAGGACTTGAAGAATCAAATGGAAACTGATTCCTTGTGCCCTTTCAATTCATTAGAAACCGATCAAAAGGGAAGGTTTCCTAAGTATTCGATCAAAGATGATGTAAAAGCAATGCCTTCCTGCTTATTTTCTGACAAAATTAACAGCCAAGATTGGTGCTTGGAAATTAAGAATCAGTCCCATTTTAGAGATAACTCTTTCAAGAAGTTTGAGGAACTGGATAAACTCAGAGAGCTAATCATACGGCATTGTCATGGGATCTCTTGCAAAGCAAGCTTCACAAATTTGGAAACACTGCGAGTGGATAACAGTGTGTTACAGTCTAAGCTTAAAATAGCTGAAACATCAAATGTCGAAGAAAAAAACACGTGGGCAGTTGAGCAACTAAAGTATTTGCATTTGTCCAATGTACGTCCCTGGGCTTCCTTAACCCTAAACAGCAACTGTCTTCGTACGCTAGAGCTTTCGAAAATCAATTTTCATCAAGATTTGCAAGTGCTGATCAATGAACTCAGTGGCATCACAGTTTTAAGATTCAAAGATTGCACGCTATTTGAAGAAGATGTTAAGATAGAAAGCAACACCTGCAAAGAATTGACCATAAGTGCGTGTGGCTTAAAGAAGTTTCCAGAACTGGTTTGCAATTCCTTACAAAAGTTGGACCTTTCAAGAAACAATCTCATGACGACGTCCAACTAAGCAATCTGGAAATAATACTGCAACAAGTATTTCTAAAACGGTGGATGGTTCCCATTCAGTGCATGCCAAGGAAAGATGGTTTGATATGAAAGTTATAATTAGAAGATGAAATGAATAGAAAATGAGGGCGAGAAGTAACGAATTATTACGACAATGATCTTCAAGGGCAAAAGTAGAATGACGACGTCCAACTAAGCAATCTGGAAATAATACTGCAACAAGTATTTCTAAAACGGTGGATGGTTCCCATTCAGGGCATGCCAAGGAAAGATGGTCTGATATAAAAGTCACAATTAAAAGATGAAAAGAATAGAAAATGAGGGCAAGAAGTAAAATAGCGAATTATTACGACAATGATCTTTAAGAGCAGAAGTAGAATAATAACGTCCAACTAAGCAATCTGGAAGTAATACTGCAACAAGTATTTCTAAAACGGTGGATGCTGCCCATTCAGTGTATTCCAAGGAAAGATGGTCTGATATGAAAGTCATAATTAGAAGATGAAATGAATAGAAAATGAGGGCAAGAAGTAACGAATTATTACGACAATGATCTTCAAGAGCAGAAGTAGAATGACGACGTCCAACTAAGCAATCTGGAAACAATACTGCAACAAGTATTTCTAAAACGGTGGATGGTGCCCATTCAGGGCATGCCAAGGAAAGATAGTCTGATATAAAAGTCACAATTAAAAGATGAAAAGAATAGAAAATGAGGGCAAGAAGTAAAATAGCGAATTATTACGACAATGATCTTTAAGAGCAGAAGTAGAATAATAACGTCCAACTAAGCAATCTGGAAGTAATACTGCAACAAGTATTTCTAAAACGGTGGATGCTGCCCATTCAGTGTATTCCAAGGAAAGATGGTTTGATATGAAAGTCGAAATAAAAAAGGAAATGAATAAAAAACGAGAACAAGAGTACAGTTTCATAGACAGTAATGTTCTATGCCTTAAGAATTTTTAATCTGTAGAGATGTAATCGGTTCCTGAGTTTTATAATGAGACACTTAATTAAAGTGCACTCTTATAAAAAAAATAACATTGGTTGAACTACTGTAAAATTACCAAACGAATTGCAAATGGCATTGCTAACTTTTGATTGCTCATATGAACAAAACAAGTTATTACACAAAGCGTCACGTGATACTAAACAATAACATGCTCTTGAGCACATACTGTCGATTCCAGACAATTCCTCCATCGGCTTTGGTTTAATTTAGTTTATGATTCGGGAAAGGTATAAAAAAGCACCTTGAAGCTTATCTTAATATCTGTCATCTGATCTACAAGTGCTCCAAGAGCAAAGTTTCACCACTGTGCTACAATGATCAGCTATACTCCGTAACAATCCTTGTGTGTTCGCAGCAAAGAACGATTTGGTTGTCAGCCTTTCGATTTCAAATGAGATTTCTCGCGAAATGGATCGTTCTAATTGGCTGGGAACGTTCTTTTAAATTCGCGAATAAACTAACGTATCTATTTATTCAATTCAATGTGCATCAGTGACAGTAGGATTACTCATGACACTGTGGTAAACTACCTTTTCTCCGATTTGAAACGGGAAGTGAATTGTGCAATTGCATCATCGTTCTGTTGAATAGATCAATGCCTGGTCACAGCAGCACTGCTTCTTCAAGTACAGGCTGCTTTATGTCGACGTCGATAGTTTAAACATAACGTTGTTTTTGCCTGTTGAAAGTAGTGCTGTCCATTATCGACTCTTTCCGTAATCGATTAATCGCCAGAAAATTTAACGATTAATCGATTAATCGGTTGTTGTATACGCGGCGTCCCACGGCCACGCCCATCCTGGCAGGGGTCGGCGGGGTCTGGTCCCCCAATGGGAGGTGTATAATTCTCCTCTGTGAACAAAGATTACGTACAAAACTTACTAACTGTTGACGGGCATGTTTTGATGTTCTTCTACAAATGCTTAAGAAAAAGGGTACGAATTATTATATACGTAAACTCTATGTCTTTAGTTTCCACTATTTAAAAAAGCGAGTGTCTCTCTCTTTTGGCTTGCCCCCTGTTGGTTTCCTCTATTTTCCCACCGCTGAGAAATAGGGCATCACTTTACCGCTCCCCAAATTATCTATCATGTCTAAGAACAAAGGTTGTTTTGAATCAAGTCTGTAAAAGTTTGCGTTACCAGAAAGACATATTTTTAATGGTCGCTTGTCCAGGGCTACCATTACCACCTATAAATGGTACAGTGTTAAGGCTGGTTTATAGTCCTGCTGTGCCGCATGATTTTACAGCATGCAACATCTTTGGTCATTCCCCACATTGTCTATTCTTGGGAAGAACACCATGGACGAATTTAGGAGGCCCATTCCAGGAACCCAAGGATCCGGTAGGTCCAATTTTGCATTCTAGGAGCTTTTCTAGCATTCAATAGTTAATCTTAGTCATTAACATTAGATCTAACTAATGAATGCTGATCATTCTTTGTCTATGATGTGCATGATCATGATATGATCATGTTCTTATTTCTGTTATGATATTTCAGTTATGTTCTTAGGTTTAGATCATGGTTGTCTATTTCAGTTATGCTCCTCCATGTGTTTGGGGAAGGGGGGTAGAGACCCTGACCTTAGATTAGTATGTTCATAGCGATAGTCCCATTTAATTCCCAATTAAATGCGGCCTGTGTACAGTAGCCCGCCTGTGTTGAGTTCTTAGGGGTCAGACCGGCTGATAAAGAGGGATATGTCCCTAGCAGTTGCTCCCTCGGGATGTAAAGTCTACCCGGGGAGCATTGCAGACTAGGCTTAATACGGCAGGGGCTGCGTGTACCCTGAGTATGAGCTCGACACCTGTTGGGGAAGAGCAACCATGTGTCATAGTTTGGCATATGGTGCCATCATGGGTTTCAGCCGGTGCCTTGGGTTCGGTTGTATGCTGGCTCTTGGATCGGGGCCTGATCTATGGTGGTAGATCCCTTCTAGTGGGTGCAGTCGAATAAGGACAGTGGTAGTCCTCTAGTCTGCCTGCTATGGCATTGATCATCTGGTGGGAGAGAAATCTCCTTACCTGCCTCATCGGGTCTGGGGAGATGTAACCTGGCTATAGCCCCTTTGGCTATGATCCCGGCAGGCTACGGTCCAACCCCGAAGTTCTTCAACCTATCTGCAAAGTGTACACAGGAGGGGCGGATGGAGTGGACAACCCTTTGCCATGTTCTATTGCCAGCCAATTCCATTGTTATGATTCTGTCTGTTGATCTCTGGAAACCCCAAGCCTCAGTCATACCATGAGTCCGAGCCTTGGGTAGTATGCACCTTATTGCTATTTCTGACCTCTGATGATGCAGGGAATGATGGTGAGTACCACCCTTCGAGGTGGCTTGTATGTGTTTCGTTCATTATTCTTATGATTGTTTGCTTCCGCTTTGCTAGGTAGGCCTCGAGGGAGACGGGGTCCAATGACACGTCCGGTTCTTCCCCCTGACTGGTTCCTTACGTTCTCTTGTTGAGCGTCTTAGTGTACAATTGTCATTTGTTGTACTCTGTGTACTTGACTCGGTAACATTACCACTACATTCCTTCTGTTCATTGGCTTCAACAAGTTCGCCATCAATAGAAGAATCGACTTAATCTTCCTCTGCAAGATTAGAACACTTACTGAAAACAACATCTCTGCTTACAAAGATTCTGCGTGTTTCATGATAATAAAGGCGATAGGCTTTTGACTGAATTGAATAGCCTACAAACCTGCATTTCTTGGCCTTAGAGTCAAACTTTTTTTTGACGATCTTTTTAGTTAACATGTGCATATGCAATGCAACCAAATACTCGGTAATGGGATATGTTTGGCGTTATTCCACACCATACCTCTAAAGGTGTCTTTCCTTCAACAGTAGCAGTAATGCTTCTGTTCCTTATGTAGACTGCTGTCTGGACGGCCTCGGACCAGAACATCTCTGGTAGGCTGGCATGCTCCATCATAGAACGAGCTGATTCTACAAGGGCCCGGTTCATCCGTTCCGCAACGCCGTTCTGCTCCGGTGTGTTTGGTACTGTAAACTCCTGCTTAATACCCATACTACTACAATAATCTTTAAAAGCCTTCGATACATATTCACCACCATTATCGAATCTTAATGTAACAAGTCTCTTATTACAACAAGTTGTTGCTGCTGCAACATACTGCTTAAATACGCGTAATACTTTGACTTATTTCTGATAAAAACACAGCTACACAGTTAGAGAAATCATCGGCAAAAGTTACAAAATACTTCTTACCACCAAGTGATTCTGTCTGCATAGGTCCACAGACATATGAATGGACAATCTGAAGGACATCGGATGCACGCCTTCTACCACACTTGAAAGGGGATTTCTTAATTTTCCCTTTCACACAAGCTTCACCGAACGAACCTTCTGTCATTGAACCAACCTTCACTCCATCTACCAAGTTACCTTGTAACATTTGTTTTAACTGAGTAAAGTTAATGTGACCAATTCGAAGATGCCACAGGTCAGTTTCACTTGTGTTTCCTACTGTGACTATAGCGTGATTTTCTATTTCAGCAGTTCCATGTAACACATACAATTTTCCTTTGAGACTGCCTACAGCTACTAAATTGCCTTCTTTAGTATAAATACACTGTCTTTTTCTGGATCAAATCAAGCGCGAGAAGGGCGTTTGGTGGATGCCTTGGCAGTAAGAGGCGATGAAAGACGTGATACCCTGCGATAAGCTTGGGGGAGCCGGGAATAGGCTTTGATCCCAAGATCTCTGAATGGGGGAACCCACCTGACAGATCGTTATTGTTACCTTCGGTAATCAATAATGGTTTGAACCAGGTACTTAAGGACTGAATACATAGGTCTTTAAGAGCAAACCCGGGGAACTGAAACATCTAAGTACCCGGAGGAAAGGACATCAATAGAGACTCCGTTAGTAGTGGCGAGCGAACGCGGACCAGCCGAGCCTGATAAGTGACCAGAATGCGTTGGGAAACGCAGCCAGAGCGGGTGACAGCCCCGTATGGGAAGCTTTGAGGGACGTATTAAGTAGGGCGGGACACGTGAAATCCTGTTCGAAGACCGGAGGACCACCTCCGAAGGCTAAGTACTCCTTACTGACCGATAGCGAACCAGTACCGTGAGGGAAAGGTGAAAAGCACCCCGGCGAGGGGAGTGAAACAGTACCTGAAACCGAACGCCTACAATCAGTTGGAGGGCCCTTGCGGCCTGACAGCGTACCTTTTGTATAATGGGTCATCGACTTGGTCTCACGAGCAAGCTTAAGCCGCTAGGCGGAGGCGCAGCGAAAGCGAGTCTTAATAGGGCGCATGAGTTCGTGGGATCAGACCCGAAACCGAGTGATCTAGGCATGGCCAGGTTGAAGGTGCGGTAACACGCACTGGAGGACCGAACCCACATCCGTTGAAAAGGATCGGGATGAGCTGTGCCTAGGGGTGAAAGGCCAATCAAACTCGGAGATAGCTGGTTCTCTGCGAAATCTATTTAGGTAGAGCGTCATCCGAATACCCCGGGGGGTAGAGCACTGGATGGGTAATGGGGCCCCACAGGCTTACTGATCCTAACCAAACTCCGAATACCCGGGAGTAGTAGATGGCAGACACACGGCGGATGCTAACGTCCGTCGTGGAGAGGGAAACAACCCTGACCTCCGGCTAAGGCCCCCAATTCATGGCTAAGTGGGAAAGCAGGTGGGACGACCAAAACAACCAGGAGGTTGGCTTAGAAGCAGCCATCCTTTAAAGATAGCGTAACAGCTCACTGGTCTAATCAGTGATTTTGGAGCATTTTAAGCAAATTATAGGTCTTTGAAAATAGTGACCCTAAAATGAGATTTTGTCCAAGGCGCGCGGCCTTGGCCAATTTTGCAAAAACTGGTCAAATTGTGACAATTACCAAAACCAGTTCCAACATGCTAGCCAAGTCCTGTTAACATGTTTCCAGCTTACAGCCAGTGATTTTAGAGCATTTTAAGCAAATTATAGGTCTTTCAAGATAGTGACCCTAAAATGAGATTTTGTCCAAGGCGTGCGCCTTGGCCAATGTTGCAAAGATTGGTCAAATTTTGACAATCACCAAAACAAGTTCCAACTTGCTAGCAAAGTCCTGTTAACTTGTTTCCAGCTTACTGCCAGTGATTTTAGAGCATTTTAAGCAGATTATAGATCTTTCAAGATAGTGACCCTAAAATGAGATTTCGTCCAAGGTGCGCGACTTGGCCAATTTTGCAAAAATTGGTCAATTTTGTCAATCACCAAAATCAGTTCCAACATGCTAGCCAAGTTCTGTTAACACGTTTCCAGCTTACTGCCAGTGACTTTGGAGCATTTTAAGCAAATTATAGCTCTTTGAAAATAGTGACCCTAATATGAGATTTTGTCCAAGGCGCGCGGCCTTGGCCAATTTTGCAAAAACTGGTCAAATTTTGACAATTACCAAATTCAGTTCCAACATGCTAGCCAAGTCCGGTTAACATGTTTCTAGCTTACAGCCAGTGATTTTAGGACATTTTCAGCAAGTTATTGGTCTTTGAAGATAGTGACCCTAAAATGAGATTTTGTCCAAGGCATGCGCCTTGGCCAATTTTGCAAAAATTGGTCAAATTTTGACAATCACCAAAACCAGTTCCAACATGCTAGCCAAGTGCTGTTAACTTGTTTCCAGCTTACTGCCAGTGATTTTAGAGCATTTTAAGCAGATTATAGATCTTTGAAGATAGTGACCCTAAAATGAGATTTTGTCCAAGGCGCGCGGCCTTTGCCAATTTTGCAAAAACTGGTCAAATTTTGACAATTACCAAAACCAGTTCCAACATGCTAGCAAAGTCCTGTTAACAGGTTTCCAGATTACAGCCAGTGATTTTAGAGCATTTTAAGCAAATTATAGGTCTTTGAAGATAGTGACCCTAAAATGAGATTTTGTCCAAGGTCACAACTACTGTAGGAATTGATATGCGATTCGCGGATTTTGTTTTTGCTTTAATTTCCTGACATTGCAAGACGATAGTAGGATAACATTGCTTACTCAGCATCATATAGTCAGTGAGAGTTTGATTTTCTGCTACCTAAGCTGTCTACTGTACATGCCTTTTTAAAAAGGACTATTGTTAATGTTTTGCAAACGACGCGGATAAGAACCATGGCCTTTGGACTTTCCAAAAAGAATAGGATGTAATCTCAAAATGTCTAGGTCCAATGCGACTTTCTACTAACACTTGATTGTACATTCGCATTTTCCTTGAACAATGGCTACACTTAGTCGTTTTCAAATACTCCTATTATAAAGTTTACACTTAATTCCATGTTTACATCACATTTTTCATAAACCTTCTTTTATCCTGGCACCTGGCTGCAGTCAACTACTTTCACTGCAGGCACCCCTTTCTGCCTTAAAACTATACTAACATAATCTCAAGGAACAGTCCTACTACTTACTTAGACTACTGACTGTGCGCTTGTTACAAGTATCAGTATTTATTTGTAATTGTCGCTTGAATAAATTAATGAAAGTAATAACTATACAATGGCAGTCATTAATCAATGTCAAATGGGTCATCTGTTCTCATAACTCTTTCTCTTTGCCGCGCCAACGATCCTACCTTTCAGTTAAAGTCGTCCATAAAGTCATCGCAAACTTCATGCACATCTCGTGAGTAATTCCGCGATACATCACTGGTTGGAGGTGATAAACCATTGCTAATATGTCCTTCTTTCTGCCAGTCCCCCTCAGAGTATCCCTGTGGACAGTAACAATTTCACCAAACTTCTTGCCAGACATTAAATAATTATCTAGGCCTACTAAGGACTTAGTAATAGACACAAGTGTGCTGACTTCGGCAACGATTGGCCGTCGAAGAACCCTTTATTGTGACGCACATATTCCAAAAACTTTCTCAACATATCGTCTGGCCCTAGACATCCTATAATTTGAAATGTGTTCCTCTACCGAGACGCTGTTTTGTGCATAAGGTTTCATTGAGTATGTTTTCACAGGAAGCACTTCGTCTTAAACAAAAACGCCAGTTCTTTATTCATGCCAGGTAAAGTTCTTGTTGTTGGTAGATTCAGTATATCATTGTTTACGGCTTTTTTGTTTCATGGTTTCCTTTGTCAATGATTATTTTGATCCCGATAAAATCATTTCTGAGAACAAAAAAGAAATTAAAGCAACAGTAAAATGGATTTCAATCCTATCAGCGGTGCTTTTTTCTTTACTGACTTACTGGCATGCCACACGCTTTCATTTGCCCTTGATCTCTCGTTGGCGTTGGCTGGTTTTTACCCTCTTTTTTGGAGCGCCTGGGTTTTTGGCTTATCTCTGTTCGAGAAAATGGCCGCTTAAAGAAAACTGCTCCTCTTGTCAGCAACCAAGATTTATTGACCGCAATTTTTGTGAACATTGCGGTCAGCTATTTGTGCCTCCGTCTCAGGATGGGACAGAAGTTTTTGTTTAGTTAGAGGTAGATGGCTGCAACTGGTCTTTAAGTCAGTCATAAGAAAATTAGTATCATAGAATTGGTCTATAATAACTCTAATGAAAATAAAATGAGTGACGTTCTGGTCGACTCCTGATCAAGTGCTTTGTTGTATAATTGCTAGTAAGCCTGTGAGGTCGGATTTTTATAGGGAGGTTGAGATGTCCACTGCCAAGGAACAGTTAACTCAAATTATTGCCAAACAACCAGAAGACAGTTCCTATGAAGAAATTGTCAAAGAATTGGCGTTTAATATCATGTAATTGATCAACCTGCTTTGGCGTATTCTTTAACACTTTTTCTAAGAATAAATTTTTGTCGATCAATGAGTACATACAGGAGCTTTCCACGATTTATCAAATCATGGACACCTTGCCGTGTCATGCCTAAAACACTAGCTGCATGAGAAACAGAAAATATATCAGCAACTTTAACCATTTGTGCCAGTTGTTCTGCTTGAGCCTCAGTCGTTTTTTTACTCATTACTCTTAATTGTTTCGTATTAAAATATTGCTCTCCACATTCAGAGCAAACTTCTGCCTGAGTTTTAAAACTAATTTTTTTAAATCCTTTTGGCTTTACCACATACTAGATTTCCTGATTCTTAAGAGATTTAGATTCTCCGCAAGCAACACAGTTTTTACTACTTTTACTGCTCATTTTTGCGTAGCTATTACCCTCGAAAACTAAGACTTTTGACATAGGAAAAGAGCCTTTAATCACATTCGTTACCATTTGCAATTATAAAATAGTCTAATATCTTCATTTGATTTGGATTTTCTTACGGGCCAGCGGGCAGGATTAGATTCGGCAATCCTAATGCCAAATCCCAGACAAGCACCTATCCTAGCTCAAGTCCTATTGGAAAATGGAACCTTGGAGGTATTTGATTTACAAAGGCAGCTTTGGAATTGTAACTCTTTGCTTTCTGGGTCAGCTTTTTGCCGGCCTCTTGCGCAGAAATGTAGATTTCGAATGGAAAACCTGAATTCGCTAACTTTGAAGTTGGATTTCTTTGATGGTTCCCCAGGTTTTGAAATACCATTAGCACCATTTAATGCAGAAAGCGAAATAACGATTTTTGTAAACAACACCGGTGCGCGTAATCCGTTGGGTTGGATCCCAGAAGATGAGCCAGTCCCCGAAAACGACGACGATTTCCGCTGGCATTTTCAGTTGCTTAGTGAAGAAGAGAAAGATCGGATTCGTGAAGTGTTTCAAACCAACCCACCGGAATTTCGGTCATTGCCAATTCCAATTCCTTTTATTCCAGAAGGGACTCGGCCCTCTGGTGACAATTGTATTGGCGCAAGAACGCGTGCGCATAATCTAGATAATTTACCGTTTAGGAGTTAGATATGGCAAAGCACATTCTTCAATTTATGGTGATCATGGTTTTGTTTTGTCCAATTCCAATTAAAGCGCAGGATAAAACTGAGAAAGAGGCAATTCAAGTAACTTTTCTCATCCCCTTTGAGAAGTCTCTGCTGGGGCAAGCCAATAGGAATGAGCTAAAAAACGACTACGAGAAAAAATCCATGGTTTTTTCAAATTCTAATAAATCTGGGCTCTTCTCTATCGACCTTTCTCAGGGGGAAAGGGCTAAAATTATTCAGGTGAACAATCGGGTTTTCTCAATAGGGGATCATGAAAAATCTCAAGAAGATCAATTTGAAAGTCATATCATCTCTTTTGGCAAAACTAATTATATAAATTTTAATACCGGCGGAGGGGGAAGTTTATACTTTGACGAACAATATTACGAACTCTTTCCACTCCAAGGTAATTGGTATTATGCAGAGCATTCTTAATTACCCTCGAAAACTAAAACTTTTGAAACAGGAAAAGAGCCTTTAATCACATTCTTTACCATGTGCAATCATAAAATAGTCTAATATCTTCATTTTTTTAACATATGTAGCTATGAAAACTTAACCTAGCCCCTAACCACCTCTATATATTAAATATTTAGTTAAAATATAGCTACATCGTAGTTTTTCTCACTCAAAAAGAAAACCAATTCCTCAAGCAAACCGGTTATTGTCGGATATTACACAGTATGATTCTAGAATGTGTTTCGTTTAACAGATAAGTACCGAAAACTTATACCAAGATTTTGACTAAAATTTATCCTTAGTTAAAAGTTTCTACAATCAACGTGCATTTGTGGCTAAAGGCTCCAGGATTTTGTATAGAATGAAACAAAAACAAAACAAGTTTTTCTTTTTCAAATGAACACAAGGAGCAACATCAAAACCTAAAATGAACCGGAATTAATACATACATATACATATATTAGGGGCTGCCCCCTCCTCAGTACCTCGCTCTTCATGCTAGAGTTTTTTTATACTTTTAAAAAGCTTCTTGTTGTTCTAATTAGCCTACAGTTGTTATCAGGGGTCATTATTGAGAATTGGGACAAAAAGTTAAACTTTAGTACTGAGGAGGGGGCAATCCCCTTGTATACTTAATATTTTCTGTTCGTCCCAAGAATTAGTGTTGATCCTTACTTACATTTGAAAACGCTTGTTTTTTATTATTTTCAAATCATTCTTTAAACAATGTCGGGTAATCCATCTCCCCCTTTGCAAAAACATCCTCTGGACAATTCAATTCTGGTGAAAAATTTCCCCGGACAATAACCATTAACATATCCACATGTAAAATTGAGTCAGCAAAGTGAAAGTAATACAAAGGAAAATGATTTCGTATAAAAATTCTGGCAAATTCCCCCAGTTCAAAATTTCCCCTCAAAAGTTCAACCACAAGAAATTTCTCCCCCGAAAGAAAATTCCCCTGTCAAAAATCTCACAGCAGAAAATTCGTCCCCCTCCACCTGCAAAATGTATGCATACTTCCTAATAACATATACTATACGTAAATAATAGGCAATTTTCATAACTCAAGAAACTTTACCCAGGGACTATGGGGGTTTTGCTATCTCCCAAAGGCATGGTTGTTAGACTTTTCAACCATGCTGAACAAAACAGCTAACCTCAAAATTTTGATCGAACTACTTTGGCGAAAAAAGAGGCGTGGGAGAGGGGCTAGCTGCTCTCCAATATATCTGGTCACTTAAAATGAGACTCATTATTTCTGGAATTTCAGAAAAATCATCATTGTTGACGTCGTAAACTTGTTGCAGATTACTCGCCGCATAGAGGGAAAAACCTGCTTTACCAGATTGTTGAGCATAAAATCCGTTTAAGGTAGAACCAAGAGCCTGCGTTTGCGTAAACATCAACTCTAATTCAGGTTCCTCTTCGGGCTGCTTGCTAATCAAATTGACCAAGCCTGCAATAGCCCCACCGCCGTAGAGGGTGGAGGCGCTTCCTTTGATAATTTCTACTTGTTTCAAATCCAACGGCGGTATTTGCATAATACTCAAACCTGCTGCAAAGCCTCCGAAAACAGGAAATCCATCTTTCAACAATTGAGTGTATCGACCGTCCAAACCCTGAATTCGAATGCTTTGGTTCGCTGAATTAGCCGAAGTTTGTTGCATTTGGACGCCTGTACTTTCCCGTAGCAATGTAGAAATATTGGCAGAATTCATAAAGGCTTTTTCACCCAATTCTTCTGCTGTAATAGCTTCGATTCTTGTAGGTAAATCCTGAATCAATCGACTGCTTCGCGTGGTAGAGACAACGACTTCTTCCAGTTCTTTGCTTCCGACTTCCAACAAAATTGTCAAAGGTTCTTGTTGGGGTAAGCTGATTGCTAGTTCTTTAGTTTGATAACTGATATAACTAATACGAACTTCCGAAACTCCATTAGGTAAATTCTCTATAACTACATTCCCATTTTCATTTGTCACGCCTCCTTTATGATATGCTTCGAATAGGACATTTACGCCTATCAATAATTCTTTTGAGTCGGCGTCTAAAATAGTTGCTTTGAATGTATTCTGGCAATAAAGCGCGCTAATTGCACCCATTGCTAATAATAACAATATTATTTTTCTCATTTTTTGACATTAGATTAATCAAACAATTTTAATGACGGCATTTGAGCCAACATATATCTTGATTAGCCTAATTTCGGCGGTTGCCAGATATCGTTTATAGAAGCGAGGTCTTTGAGGGAAGATTCAAGAGAGGAAGGATCAGAAAAAATAGGAATAGGCGTAATGATTTCAAAGTTGACTTTGACGGGCGTGCGAACCGTCATTTGACAACAACTACATGTACAAAGAGGCGAGCAATGATCAGAACATTCATTTTTATGGTTGTGATTTCCGGTGAAAGTAAGGAGTGACATTAAAACTTAAAACGAACAGAAATTACTCTGTATATGAAAGGGGCTATTCCCTCTTCAACGCCCCGCTCTTTACGCTAAAATTTGACCCTTTCTCACAACTCTACTTTTTAAAACAATAAAAATCTTTAGCGTAAAGAGCGGGGTGTTGGGGAGGGAACAGCCCCTTTCACATACGGAATAATTTCTGTTCATTTTAAGTTTTAACGTCGCTTCTTACTTTCAGTTTAAAAAAACTTTTTTTTTTCTTTATTTAATTTCTACAAGAAGCAAATGAAAATAAAACTGAAAAATCTTCTTAAAAATTTCTAATTTGTAAAGCACCGGAAAGGGTATTCGAAAAGAATAAATTTATCTGTTATTGTACAAGCTACCGTTGTACTAATAAATAAAAGTTAACTTGTTTTGAAATAGATGGCGCTCTTGCATCTACTGTTTTTACCATCACTTAACGGTCTAAATGGCGTTAAGAATTAACGGTAGTCGAATTCAGATTCTGTTAATTCTCACACTTGGATATATGGGCAAAGATGGTCAAAAATCAAGGGCTTCAAATTTATCTGTCTTGTACGTCCTCTCAATTACAAGGTCTATTAATTTGAGTAGGATTTCTAAAAATGGCAATAAAATATGTGAATCACATAAACATAATAATTTAAAAAGAAAGTAATTAAAGTAATTATAGTAAAAAGCAATTAAATTTTCCTAATGGCATCCGATTCGAAAATAAAACAATTGAACAATCACAAAACACAATTTATTCTATAGCAAATATTGAAGGAAGAAACTGTATTATTGACGTTTAATTGTTGGGTTTCATAAAATAGCATTATTTAGAGATTTTGAACACGTCCTTCAAAAGGAAATGTGCTATAACACTGTCAATAAATTGACGAAATTTTGGAATTTTAGGAAGGTATATACAGCACCGATTGGATACGGTCAGTCAAAGCTTGCTCAGGTTTTGTTTACATTCTACTTAAACAAGCTAATATCTCTAAGGCAAGGGAATGTTAACGTGTATGCAGTGCATCCTGGATTCATTAAAACAAATTTGTACGATCAAGCTTGGTATGCCCATGCAGCACGGTCCGCAAATGGTTGGATGTTCAAGGTCGGGTAACTTTTTTGTGCTTGTTTTCATGAAATTCTGAAATTCCCCGTAATTTCTATATCTTTCATTACATTTGCCTTTTTTAATGTGGTCTTTCCGATTGGCATCCCTCCCCCACCAGTTTGGTTGGCGACCACAAAATTGGATAGTCTTTACATAAACCAACCCTTTTCAAACTTGTACGCCCTTATCCTTTTCCGCTCAAGAAGTCTATAGCGATGGCTAAGAAAGGTAGATGAAGAAGGAAAGCCAGCAACACAATACAAGGGATGGAATCTAATGCAAAATTTGAGCAAATTTTGAATTACACATTCCTCTAATTACTAATGACATTTTTCGAGATAATTATAGAAAAGAGATCATTAAATTAGTGTATCCTAAAACCTCAATTTCAAAGGCATACCCCAAAACCTTTGAAAGGTATTTGACCAAGACAGGATTTTGTGAAGATGTGTGTTATGTTTGTTGTGATAGTTCGGAAATCTAGCCCACATAGTACCACTTCAAGGTGATACCTTTTATTGTTAAACGCTTATGTGAAACTTGTCATTAAATTCGTTATTTAAATCTTTTCTGGTTAAATTGGTTGCTATGTTATAATCTATAATGTTATATAATGTTATATATAATGTTATGATAAGTTATGATTAATTTCCTTGCTAAAGAACTTCCTGAAAGACAGAAATTTGTTGATGAGCCGACTGCTATATAAACCCGCTCCACAAAGTCAATAAGTAACCCTATGAAAATCATTAAGGATATCGCAGACAACACTGCGGACTTAGAAATGAGAGAAAATCTCTCTAAATTCCTCTAAAAACCATAATGACAATTTTTTTCTTCCCAGCTTCACCACATTCTCTCGACTCTATGCCTCCATAGATTTCTGTGTCCTCCTTTAACTTACGTGGGGCACAAATTTCTTCCAATTTAGAGTGGTATATATGTGTTAAAAATATTGTTCATATAGGTAGCACGTCGATTCTCCACCTTAAGTTCTTAGATAAATTAAGGGTACCCTTCCAATTCTTATAAGATTTATGCTTCTTTTGTCCACCTGCATCATATATATAGGCTACTTGTTGAGTTCGAGATCCTGATATCTCCTGTAAAGAATCAGAAAAAAACTAGTTTAATCCAAGACACAAAGAGTCTTCATAGTTTTCAAAGAAACTAAGGTTCCATGGGCCCGGCTGCACCGGCTGCGACTGCAGGAAGTCCGGGAAACGCACGTGGGTGGCGCCGGGCAGCGTGCCCATTTTGTTCTCGGCGGTTTCGCGGATGTCATAGAACAGCGTGCTGCCGTCGCCGATCAGCTCCGCCGCCTTGTCCGTGGTGACCGCCAGCGGGTGGTCGGCCTGTTTCGAGAAACTGGTCTCTTTCAGGCTTGCATCTTTGATTTCGGTTCCGTCAAACTGCGCCGGACGGGTCAGCGTCGCCTGCAGCCGCATCTGCTCCGCGGTCCGTTGCGAACTGTATTGCCAGTAGTTGCCGGCGGCCAGTGCGAGGGTGATGAGGGCCAGAATTGATATCAGCTTCACCGGGTAGCGGGCGGGCGTTTTTCCCGGCTTGGTCGCAAAACCCAACTTTGCCGCGATCACGGCTCCCAGGCCGGAAACCATGGCGACACCTACTGCCAGCACCTGGGACAGCGATGAAACCGATCCGATCACCAGTTCCGGAGAAGGGATGGCCATGGCAGCCATCGGGATGGCGGAGAAAACGATCGCCGCGGCAGCCACTTGGCGGACGCGGATCGAAGATTTGGGTCGGGCGTGCAGCGCGGAAGGCAATGTCACTTTTCGTCCTGTTGAGAAGGCTTCTGCTGTCATTGTGATTTACTTCGAATTTTCCTTAAAGATGACAAATTTATTACGGAAAGGTTAACACACTTCGCGTAAGATAAAAGAACCGTAAAACTTTTTTGCGAATTGCAGCCGCGTTAACGTTGTGTTCTCGACACTGTGCCATGTAACGAGTGCTGGCCGCAGAAGGGCCGGTAAAGGCTGTATGGGTCAGGAGGCTAGAGCCGTGAGAGCGTGTGGTTTTGTTGCTGGTATCTTCGGTATTGTGACATCTGCGGTGCGGGCGCGGGCCTGCGGCGCTTTGCTCGGGGCGCTTCTGGCGGCCGCTCTGCCTGGCGCTGGCCAGGCCGAAACCGAACTGGTGTTCGGCACCTACGCGGCAGACAAACCGACCACCACGGTGCGCCAGTATCAGCCCTTCCTGACGTTTCTGGCCAAGCGGATGAGCGAGGAGCTGGGCGCGCCGGTTTCGATCCGCATGAAGGATGCCAAGGAATACGGCGAGGGCATCCGCCATCTCGCCACGGGGGAGGTCGATTCCACAGCTTAAAGTTAAGGTAGTGGTGTTAAATGAATTTTTTGGCGATGGGGGGGGGACTGAAACACTAAGTTAAAAGAAACGAGGGAATTTCATTACGACCTCTCAGAAATACCTCTTAATATTGCTTAAATTTATTTCTAATGGAAACCCTCCCCCCCCCGTCTCTGGAATTACTTGCTAGGGTGGGCTAGCCACATATTGTCACGGTGGCTTGAATATGCATAGCCTTAGTTAAAAAAACGCAGTATTTTCATTAAAAGCTCTCAGTATTAGTTCTTAACAGGGCTTAAATTTTCCTCTAATATAAACCATCTCTTCCAGAACTGATTGCTATGACCCCACCTTTCTTTAATTCATATTTTTTTGCATATATTTTATCCTATATCAGGTTTTTTCACGTTTTGTTTTTTTCGCTGTTGATTTTTAACTGTTTTTTCTGTGTTTTAATGATACTTTGTAAATTTGTTTTTACTAATATAAGTTGTATATACAAAAGTCAGCATCCTTTGGATTTATTGTTTTAGGATAAAACTTCGATATGTAATCGTTTATTCAATTTGAACATCTCGTAGGCTATGCCCATATGTATGCTCATTCAAGAATACTCTTAACGCAAGTGCAAAATTCTGTGTAGTAAAGAGGAAAAGCAAAGTTTTGAGCATGCATCTGTGCGTAGTACAAGCCAGCCATAATGGTACTCTCGCTTTTATTTCATTTCTGATAGCGATATTATCTGACAATACCCTTCTAAAGCATTACTTAGCAAGCAGGTGTTCTTCAAATGTAACTAATCTCTAGTAATCGATTTTCCGTCATGCGTGTGAATCATTGCAGACATAGAAACACGCAATCCATAGATTTTTTTCGAAAGGTTTACATTAGAGTATTCCCCAAACATTAAATTTAGGGTGGCTTTACTGCTCCAACTATCCAACACTCCATTGCGTGGAAGGGATATCTCTTTCAAATCCTGATGCAGACAAAAAACATTTGAAATATAAGTTCCCTCAGAAAAAACGTGTAGAAGGAAAACGAAATCTCGAAGAAAAAACGCCTGGAAAGAAAATCGAAATTATAAAAATCTATTAAAGTATTATATAACATTCCACGTGTGTTTCATCATTACGTAGCATCCCACACGTGTGCCCAATACAGCGTTCCGATGTCGCTAGAAGACAAAAAAAGTTAAGATTGCGTAACATAGCGCTGTTTTAATTTTTTGGAGAGGGTGATGAGTGTTTCAATCTCTTATCTTCCGAAACCCTTTGATGATTTAGCAAAGATATGGTCACAGGATCTCAAGTCTAGATCTTCTGAGATGGAAGCAAAAGAAACGAAAATTGTGTTTCGCTTATCTCTTGTAGCTGCTCAATTTTTTCTTTACTACCGAGCGAATTTTTCTTTTCCTGTGGTTGCAAGTTTAGGGTTTGCCTTTTCTCTGCCATCGACAACACTTTTCTTTGGGATGTGTTTGTTGGATCTTGCATGGCAGAATGCGTATGAAAATGTATTTCTGGCTCTAGCTTGCGTTGCAACGAGTTGGTTTTGTTTCAACGAACACGAAAAGTGCACTTGGGGAATTTTAGAGCGATTTTTACCTACACCAAGGCGAGTGACAGAGCCCTTGCCAAATACACCAGTAAATCAAGTATGGCTAGAGAGATCTGCATACACTTCCTACACTCCTCAAAACTCTTTAATCGAACGGTTGACAACTGATTGGAATGCAAAAGGAAAGTTTTCCGAGCTTCAAGAAGCAGAAGAGGTCGAGTCGGGAATTTTTAGCTACAAGTCACTGACTCCAATACTAAGTACTCCCGATGTGATTGAGTTTTTCTATTGTTATCAGGATATCAACTTGAATCAAGGCAATGCGCGAAATCAAGGAAAACAAATCACTGGAAAAAATCATCAGCAAGTCTTTTATGGATGCTTCTCGAATACATTTAGTAAGTCATTTTTTTGTGATGGGATCAAATGGGCGAGTCGAGAGCATTATATCCAAGCGATGCGATTCAAAGAGGGATCTTCAACTTATCTACAAATTAAAGAAGCACGAGATGGGTTTGCTAACCCTCAAGATTTACTAAAAGAGGTCGCAAAAAAAGAGCATTCTGCAAATTTACGTGAAGGAGATTGGGAAGTAGAATCTTTTCACATTGCCATGCATGCGAATTTTGCTTACTTTGCCCAACATCAAGAAGACCGCGAAAATTTGTTGGCAACAGATAAAATTCCTCTTATTCAAAGAAACGATAAGCACGACATCTGGGGAATTTCTTACAGAAACGGATCGGCTAAACTTTTTGATACGATTAATTCTGTAGTTATTAGATGTCTTGAAGTAAACAATATCTTGCACAGCTCACAGCATGGCTTTCATTCTGGAAGGTCTATTGACATCAATCTCCTTGAATCATATGACCATATCACTAAGTTACTTGATGCAGGGGTACCTACAAACATGATTCTTCTGGGGTTTTCTAAAGCTTTTGACAAAGTTTGTCACAAGCAGCTTGTAATCAAATTACATGCTGTCAAGCTTGAGGAGAAGTCACTACTTTGAATCCTTGATTTTCTTTATATGCAGTCTCAATCTGTTCAGTTGTTTGATGACTATGACAGCTGTATTCTTTCTTCATCAAAGCATGTTTTGAGTGGAGTTTCTCAAGGTAGTGTTTTGGGTATTACAGCTTTTAGCATCTTCATTAATGATGTACCTTCCACTATCAGCAGTAAAGTGACACCCTTTGCTGGTGACCTGAAGCTCATTGGATCAGCCTTGTTCTGTGAAGATCATACCCTTCTAAAAAATAATCTTTGACTGCTTGATCAATGGGCTGAGGCTTGGCTTCTTAAATTTAATGTTGTCAAGTGCCATGTCATTTGCTTTGGCAAAATGAACCCTTGTTGATCTAAGTTTTTCTCAGGTTACCCACTTTCCTCTCTGAATACTGAGTAAGATCTTGGAATCACAACTGATAATGAATTATAATTCAGCATTCATGCAAAGAAGTAGCTGGTGCTAATTCAACCATGAGGCTGATTTAATTTATTCTTTCTACCTTTTCCCCTAAAGTCATCAGTCTTCTATATAAGGGACTTGTGCATCCTAAGCTTGAAGTTAGTTGGAATGTCTCTTGCCTCCCCTTACTTTAAAAAAGATATTAATTTTCTTGAAGATGTGCAGAGGCATATCATTAAATTGATATCTGGCATGTGGGAGCTTTCCTACCCTGTAAGACTGTCAAAGGTGAATCTCCCTACACTTGTTTACAAGGTAAATAGATGGGATGCCATTTTAGCCTACAAGTTATTGAGGGCTAATGCTCTCCCAGCGTTATTCCCTATTGTTAGTACCAACTCAAGAACTAGAGGTCATCACCTGAAACTCATCAAGTAGTCTACAGTATCTAGAGTCCACACTAAATTCTTTTAATCTTGCATTGTCAACAATTAGAACAAACTATATAGTAGTATGCTCATTATACTCATCATTTATGTATGCTCATCATGTATGTATGCTCATTATGCTCATCATGTATGTATGCTGAATGTATGCCCATCATGCATGTTTTATCCTCTTTTTTCTTTAGAACACTTGTCATGTGGATAATACATTTTGTAAATAATTTTGATTGGCGTGGCTAGGCTACATGTTCATTCACTGGGCATGGCTATATCCGGAAGTCAAGTTTGTGAAATAACAAACTATGAAACAATATGCCTTTGTCCAAATCTATCAACTGTTAATAATTATGGTCATTGGCAGTTTCTTCTGAGAGCAGAACGGAAGGATTGGGCGAGGGGTTTGTCATTATAAAAAAGGTACACCAGGTGGTGCCTGCCATTCGGGTCAAAAGCGTGCCACCCTTAATAAAAAGTTTGCCAACTGGTGTCGTGTGACGGGAGTATGCCACTCATGGAAGAACAAATGGTGGTCTGAAATGTTATATCGCCCAGAGTGGGTAATCTCAGCAGTAGGATTCTCAAGATAATATATCTTTTAAATAGTTTATTTTTTCATTTTTGTTTCAATACGAATAGCAATTATATTTTTCATGATAATGAAGCAAAGCAAAATTGTTTTGTTGGGTTGGGGGAGGCAGTATGATTTCAGTTCATTGTTATGTGCTTTTTAGAAAGATATGCCAAGGTATATCTAGTTTTTAGAAACTGATTGTAGCGGATCAACTTCCTTAGCCTCTTCTCACTTTTTATTACCAGGTATCACCTAGACAGGTGGATTTTCTTTCCCTTGTTTTCTTCTACCCTAGATTCGAAAACTCTGTTCTTGGGGGTATTATAGAATCTTTTCCGTCATTCTTTGAAATGGATTTCTTAGTTCTTTACTCGTTGCTAGAGCAAAAAAAAAGATGCATTGTGTAGAATGCTGATTTTAAGCTCTTTTTTATGGTTAATATCGCGTTAATAATGCTAGGACCCAACTCCCCCGATGGTCCCATATCTAGCCTTTTTAGCCCTAGGTTATATGCAAAACTAACATAAAATTAAAAAAACAGTATTATTAGGTGTTTATGCTATGGTCGTTTCCAATTTAATAGTCATTACCCAGACAATGCACCCTCCCCCCCCCCCCGCCGGGCCCCCACACACCCCTAACCCTCCAGGCTATGCTTGCTCGTCTCCATACTTTTCTAAAATCTAAAAATTTTCTTCATGATTTTCAATTTGGTTTCCGAATAATGCACTCCACTGAACCTGCATGTATG
Organism: Alatinidae sp. Z8VKAUB7J3; assembly: GCA_010016025.2. NCBI lineage: Eukaryota > Metazoa > Cnidaria > Cubozoa > Carybdeida > Alatinidae > Alatinidae sp. Z8VKAUB7J3. The sequence goes on along the minus strand of JAAAKM020073195.1, from coordinate 116,569,982 downwards.
ACTCTTTTGAATTTTATAAATTCTGTATTAGATTCGGGATTCATTCCAGCTGCTGTATTCCTGGATATTCGTAAGGCATTCGATTCCCAAACCCATAAAAATCTTCTATCGATGTCTCATTTGGTATAAGGGGAAATGTATTTTCTTGGTTTCAGTCTTATTTGAATGATAGGTAAATTTCTGTTGATCCTCTTTTCTGTTAACCCTCACAGATGAATTTTGGCGTCCCGCACGGACTAGTTTTAGTGCCTCTGCTATTTTTGGTTTATGTATATGATCTTTTTTATGCAGAAAAAACAGAAACTTATTAATTTCTGTGGACTTTTTCATTCTACGCCTTCCCTTGCCCATAGTGGCAACAATAATTCACCTTCTTCTGATGTCCTTGTTTGTTTTGCTGATGACAGCACACTTGACACTTCGAGAAATTACGAAAAAGAGCTTCGATTCGGAAAATTTGTTTGAGAGAAATTTTATGGCTTGATTTTAATTATTTACTCTGAGTCCATTTTTATTTTTTGTGTTTCTCAGGTTTATCCCCCCGTTTTCCGAAATTCACCAGCCAAATAGGATAATTCATAGATCTAAAGATCGGTATGTTCAATTTTTGGGAATTCCTGTTGATGATAACTTGTCTTTCAACCGTCACATTGATTTCATTACAATGAATATATGCAGAAGTCTCGGTATTTTAAGCAAACTTAAACCTTATTTTCCTGGATCAATTTCGGAAATTCTTTTTAACTGCTTGATTTAATCTGACGTTTCTTACTGTCCAATAGTATGGATTTCAACCTTCCCTTTACTGTTAAAATCCCCTTCTAAGGTTTACAATAAAGCTAAAAACCTCATTCAGGAAACTAATCGTTCAAGAGTTATCCCGTTACTTGATCTCGAGTCACTGTATATTCTTTTGTGTGCATGTTATACTTTTTCTCAGATTCATGGTAACCTCCCCCATTTCCTTAGTGTTCCGCCATCTTTCACTTCTGATCAGAATAATTATAGTCTTCACAATACCGAAAATCATATTCAAGCTTCTTTTCCTCCTTGTGCGATAGGCCGCCCGCGAGGCGATTTCAAACGCCACCGCCGAGGAGTCCACCGAGTGATGGGCACCGTCGGTAAGGGTCACTTTGAAGTCCAAGCAAGGATACTCAGCAAGAACACCTTTATCGGTTGAGGTGCGGAAGCCCTTTTCAACCGCCGGCCAAAACTCACGCGGCACGTTACCACCCGTCACCTTGGACTCGAACTCAAAGCCAGAGCCGGGTTCCGAGGGCGTAATGGTGTACTCAATCTTAGCAAACTGACCGGAACCACCGGACTGTTTCTTGTGCGTGTAGACGTCTTCAATGGTCTTGGTGATGGTCTCACGGTAGGCCACCTGCGGCTTACCCACATCCACTTCCACACTGTGCGTCCGTTTCAGGATATCACACTTAATGTCGAGGTGAAGCTCACCCATCCCCTTAAGAATGGTCTGACCGCTTTCCTGATCGGTTTCAACATGGAAGGAAGGATCTTCTTTCACCATCTTACCGAGTGCCACACCCAGCTTCTCGACCGTGGCCTGGTCTTTGGGCTCGATCGCGACCGAGATCACCGGATCCGGGAAGACCATGGGTTCGAGCGTGGCGGGATTGTCCGGATCACACAGCGTGTGACCGGTTTGCACGGTCTTCATACCGAGCAGCGCCACGATATCGCCGGCCTGAGCCGAGTCGATTTCCTCACGGGAATCCGCATGCATCTCAATGATACGACCCACGCGCTCGTCTTTACCCGAAAACGTGTTGAGGAGCGTCATCCCCTTGGTCAAACGACCGGAGTAGATGCGGGTAAACGTCAATGCCCCATAGCGATCGTCCATGATCTTGAACGCCAGTGCTCGAAGCGGTTTATCCGGATCCACGTGCGCCAACTCGCCGGTCTCATTACCAGCCAGGTCCACTTCGGGTTGCGGCGGCACTTCCGTCGGCGCCGGGAGGTAATCCACCACGCCGTCCAAAACAGCCTGCACACCCTTATTCTTGAGTGCCGAACCACAGAACGGCGGGAAGAACGCCAATTCGATCGTGCCCTTACGAACGCACCGCTTGACCGTTTCAATGTCAGGCTCTTCACCGTCGAGGTACTTCGCCATAACCTCTTCGTCTTGCTCGACGGCGCTCTCAATCAGTTGCTCACGGTATTCCTCGACCTTGTCTTTGGTTTAAAACTGATTCTCAATTTTCATTTCGTTTCGAATATTTGGAGAACATTAGAAACCCTCTGGATCTCAAAAAAAAGTCTGTTACGGATACAAAACCATAAAGCGCTTAACGATATTACTGTACAAAAACATCCAATTTATCATCGCAATAATTTTTATCGTCTAAGTTTTCAGTTTCAATTTTTCTCCTTTTTTCTCATCAGAAACGGTGTTTTTATTGCTTTTTTTTGGAACTAATCAGATTTTACTGGAGTAGGTCATCACCAGTTTCTACATCAATAGCGACTTTTTGTTGAATTTTGGATTAATGTTAAAACACAAGTTTTCACGGAACCAATCAGGTTTTACTAGAGATGTTCATCACTAGTTTTTACATCAATAGCGACTTTTTGTTGAATTTTGTATTAATGTTGAATACAATACTTTTTACGGAGCCAATAAGATTTTACTAGAATAGCTCATCACTAGTTTTTATCGATGTATTTTTCCTTTCAGTGATGAAAAATCATCCCTTACCTAGATTGCGTATCAAACGATCGGTCCCAGTCCTCTCCAAACTACCCTAAAACCCTCATGCATGTCAGGACAATTCAAGCACATGCCCCCAGCACAACTGCCCAAAATAGCCTCTATAGGAGGTATCAATGCCTCTCGCCCAAGAGAACGACCTCCCAAGTGTTGACACGAACATTTTCCGACCATTCCTTCCCAGTACTTCCGAGGGCTGTGCCAAATAGGGAGACATACTGAAAATACTGGTATTATGCCATTAGAAGAGATGCCCCGAGTGGGTCAACCAGGCAGGATGGGAATTAATTAAGTCAGTAAAGCCAATATTGGTAGAATAACAAAAATAAAACAAACATAATCAATGGCAGTATGAAAAACAATGGTAAACAGGCAAAGACAGAACAGTGTAGGAAACATTTTTAAAATAAAAAACAGGAATGACATTCATAAATCAATTTCGAAAGGACGTCTTTTTTGAAGTGCCAGATCTAATCCCAGCCCTTTGGAAAACATCTTACACCCACCTCTCTACAACTTCTGGCTGCTTACAGCTACGCACTACCAGAATTGGCTCAACATTCCACTTGACTAACAGGGCAAAGCTCTTTAAGACTCGAAAATTATCTCCCCTTCCACTCTACTACACGGTGGACCTGGCCCCGGGCCCCAAGACCGACGTGGCGGTGATGGACGGGATGGAGGCGCTCTATAACGGCATGGGCAAGAAGCCGGTGCGGTTCGAGAAGTTCATCAACGGCTATGTCGCCAACCGCTTGCAGGCGGCGATGGGATTGGAGATCACCAAACTGCTGGACGAAGGCTGGGCGTCGGCCAAGGCGATCGACGATTCCATCAAATACGGCCTGGCGCTGCGCATGGCGTTGATGGGCGCGTTGATGAAGGCCGATTTCACCGGGCTCGACATGATGCAGCGGGGAATGGCGAACATGACCTATACCCCGCCTGTTCCCAAGGGCAGCAGTCCCACCCTGGACAAACTCATGGCCGAGGGACGGGGCGGGGTTATGACCGGCGCCGGCTATTTCGACTATGGCGGCATGAGCCCGGAGCAATTGTTCCGCAACCGGGATATCGGCCTGCTGAAACTGAAGGCCGAGGTCGACAAGATCGAGGCCGAAAATCCGCTCGGCGCGTAGGGGCGTTGAAGGGCGGGGAACGGGCGCTTCCGTCAGAACGGCTTGTCACCGCAAATCGTGACCCGGTAGCCGTGACGGACCTGGGGATAGTAGTCCCAGACCGTGCGATGCTGCGCGCTTCGGTTGTCCCAAAACGCGACGGATTTCTCGCGCCAGCGGAAACGGCAATGGAATTCCGGCGTGGCGATGTGGTCGTAGAGCATTTTTAGGATCGCATCGCTCTCGTTTTTCTTGAGTCCCTCGATCCTGGTTGTGAAATTCTCGTTCACGAACAATGCCTTGCGGCCGCTGACCGGATGCGTGCGGACGACCGGGTGCTCGACCGGGCGGCCGATGGATCTCTGCTGCAAGAGGAAGTGCTCCGCAACGAGACGCGACGGCTGCTCAACGATCCGAGGAGTGATCGTTTTCTCAATAGCTTTTGTCGCCAGTGGCTTCGCCTGGACCGTTTGGCGAACGTGATCATTGATCGAGACGCGCACCCGCATCAGGACGATGATTGGGAACTTGCCGCGACGGAGGAAACCCTCGCCTTCTTTCGCCACATCTTCCAAGAGAATCGGTCGGCACTGATGATGAAGATGATGATGTTGATGACGATGAAGATAATGATAATGATAACAGTGGTTTTCGTAATGAGGACGTCAACACAATCAAGAATGCCGCTTTCCAAAACCCTCCATTTTTGACACCTAAGTTTTGCTAGTGCCGTATATGAAGCATTTCTGATAGCGAGGGCATAAATACAGTCTCCAGTTATTTTCGTACCTGGGCTGGACCTTTTTTGTTCCCAAGAAATTCGAACGTATCGATGAGGTAATTTGAATGGCATGAAAGCGCCTGGGTACATAAAGTACGTAAAGGGTAGTGGCCGTATGACTACTTGTTAAAATGGTTATAATACAAAAGTGTTATTATTGAGTTCCCCAGAGTACTAGAATCAGCAAGCTTCTATTCCGATTAAGTGGCAAAAATACTTTCGGAATGTTATCATAAAAAGAAAATTTCTGGAGCTTTGTAGAGATCACATTGAAATAAAACTTTCCTTGGACCAAACTGAATTTTCATTTAAATGCTCTTTATCAGTATACATAAGAAAACATAAAATTATCGCGTAAAAATTAAAACAATCATTATATAAAAACAGAAAGTTCAAAACAGCATTTGAAAATGTTCAGAAAACTTGTTACAGTGCACCAATCATATACCTCCTCTATTCTTCATATACACACCACAACA
>JAAAKM020073195.1:116544173-116563436 GCA_010016025.2 Alatinidae sp. Z8VKAUB7J3 | reverse complement strand
GTGTACTTTTTGCACTCTGGATGGCTGTGCGCGCACATTTAACAAAATAGGTGGTAATTGTGAATCGTCTGTGGTACGTCATCACCCTGCTTGCGCTGGCGGTGATGATGGGAAATCATTCTTTGGCCCAGGACAACAGTGCAAGTGAGTCATCCGAAGCGGCCACGCCAGCAGAGACCGAATCGGCTCAGACCGAAGCCGAACTCGCACCAGCGGAACCCGCGGCAGAAGAGCCAGTCGATCTCGAAGCGGGAATCGAATCAGCAGCGTTTGCGGCCAACAATGGATTCATGTTGATCCTGTTGGTAAACTGCCGAAGGTAATAGGACTACTTGCAGGTGCTTTGCTATCCATCGATTCATCTTTATATTCCTTGATGATATTATCTACCACTTAGATAACGCATTTTTATTTTGCCTGTGATCTCACTGCCTGTTACCAAATTGTTTTTAAAGCAAACATCAGTTCTAGTACGTAGATATGATGTCCCTTATGAAATTAGTGGAGCAGTATGTCTTTCTTCTTTTTACCTTCCATTGAATGGTATAACCAAAAAGATGATGACAAGATTTAGCAACAGGTAAAAAGTCACCAGAACCATAAGCGAAAGTTTGGACCTTGTCCTCAACTATTAGTTTTATGATTGGATTCTCTTCGAGCAGCAAAATCTCTGGAAATGTTACTCTACTATATCCGCGAATATGATAGTTGAGTTTTCTGTACTCCAAAGTTATTTGACTTTCCATTTGTATGACAATGTACGCATACATTTCCAGTTGTTTTACCGTTAAAGCTTGTCTCATTGTTTAAATATTTGTCTTTATTAGTATTCAATGCTACTATAACTCTATCATGAAGACAAGCTTTTATGAAATACAAATAATGTTTATTATTCAAGTGTTTGTAAGTGTTATAAGATGTAAGTGTTATTTTTTCCTGTGCCCAATTAACATTGATGAAAAAATGCAATAAACTAACTATTGTCAATGATATATACTGGAGAAACAAAGAACTACAGTTTCAACTATTCAGTAAGATGATCAAAAATCTCTTGCAAAGCTGAGTGACGGGAATCCTACCTGGGTGATAGTATCCATAAAACGTCTATGAATTGAAGCGTAAAACCCAGCAAATATGTTGCAAAATATATTGTCAATGATGTACCTTGGAGAAGCAAACGACTACACTGTCCACTACTTGGCAAGATGATCAACAAACTCTTGCGTAAGCAGAGTGACATGAAATATCTGGTGTTTGTATTAATGAACCTTCCTGGACCAAAACAAGCTCTTTTCTAGGTCAAGTAACGATAAATATCGGGTTTTTGCATCCATAAAACTTCTTGGACCAAAACAAGATCTTTGGTAAGCTCTACCAAAACAAATGTTTTTTTGATCCAAACAGGTCATCTGCCAGTAATAGTTCACATTATCCAACTCACATATTTGAAGCACAATATTCCTCCCGCAAACGTCTGTAGGCTATACCTCAAGGTAATCAATACTGTTGTAAACAATGGGCTATCTTCATAACTAACAGCCCTTCCCCCGAGGACTGTGGGGGATTAAGTCACCCTCAAAGGCAAAGTTACTAGATTTTCGACTATGTTGAACAAAATGGATATCTCAAAATTTTGATTGCGTGACTTTGGAAAAAATGAGCGTTGGAGGGAGCCTAGTCATCCTATAGTTTTTTTGTCACTTAAAAAAGGGTACTATAACTTTTAATGTCCGTTCGAATGAGCCCTCTCACGGTATTCTAGAACCATTGGGTCGATACGACGATCCCTGGGAAAAAACTACGCATCCGTAATCTTTCGTCTGGCGAAGAATACAAAATTCCAGTTTTTTGCGGATTTTTCATTAATTTTAAAACTGCTTCATACGAAAGAACTCCAAAGGAAAAAAAAACTTTCAGGGGCGTCGTTTCGGCGGAAAGAGGGTGGGTGCAGCTGACCCCCCCAGTAATGTGGAGAAAAAATGATTATATATCCCATGCCCCATGGCTGTCCAGATATGGACCCTTCTTCCCCCCTCCCCAAATAAAAATGCTTGAAATTCGTCCCTGATTCAAATTACAATAAGATCACGACCATACCCAAGTGGGTGGAGCTATTTGAAATGACAACCGCTCTTTTCTGAGATAAGAAATTTTCCAAAAAAGTGTACACCTTTGAGGTATTTAGTGGGCGATAAAGAAATGAGATTTTTTTTGTAGTTTTATTAAATAGGTTAAGTTTATTCAATGTGAATCTATAGGTGATAAACTTCACAAAAAAATCGGTTGTTTTCTTCTCAAGCCTCACCTTGTTATATTGAAACCTCTAGGTAGTCTTCTGAAATTTGTATAAGTTTGGTATATATCCCTGAATTCAGGTTAATTTAGCTATAACTTGAGGAATCATAGTCGACAGCGCGTAAGCTTATATTCATGCCAATCTAGGCGTAAGGTATAATCCCAGGCTATATTTTGAAGCCTGGATGAAACAACTCGAAGTGGCTAGGATCGGAGAAAGCTGGGAACAGGTGGAAATATTCCCAGAGAGATCAGGAATGACTTGCTTTAGACATGGGGACAAATGAGTTTGACATGGATCTGACCGGATCACTGATCTCCCTGGCCTTGGAAGGTCATCGCGCCTTCCGTTGCGCTCAGCCGCATGATGGTAGACGCCAGCGTGGTCTTGCCGGACCCGCTCTCCCTGACAATGCACAGCCTCTCGCCTGCCATGACCGAGACCGTCACCGGGTTCACTGCCTTCACGTGCTTGGTGTCGGCAACCACCGCGGTGGTCTTGTTCAAGCTGGTTCCGGTTCTGGTCGCGATACCGGGCCGCCGCGATCTGGAACACGCCAACAGCAAGCTGCTGGATGAAGTGGCCGCGCATGAAGCGACCCTGAATGTGCTGCGGCAGGCGCGGCACGACCTTGAGGTTCAGGTCGAGGAGCGCACGGCGGAACTGCGGAACGTCAACGCCAAGCTTGCCGTCACGGCGAGGGAAGCGGTGCACCGCAGCCACAACATGATTGCCGTGGTGTCGTCGATGGCGCGGCAGAGCGCGCGCGGCGTCACGAACGTGGACGAATTCGTCAGCGTCTTCACCGGGCGGCTGAACGCGCTGGCCTCTGCCACCCAGACCGTCATGCAGGAGCCGTCGGGCGCCACGGCCGATCTGGGGGGCGTTATCCGTTCGCAGCTTGAACCGGTTCAGCTGACCTTTGGCGACAGGCTGACGGTCGGCGGCCCGGACGTGAAGACGGGTTCGGAGGCGGCGCAGCAGATCAGCCTGGCGCTGCATGAACTGGCGACAAACGCGCAAAAGTACGGCTCGGAGGATGCGCGGATCAGCGTGACCTGGGCGGTCAGCGCAGAGGGTCCAGGGCAGAAACGGCTGCAGCTGCGGTGGGAAGAAGATGTTTCGCCGCATTCGGAGCTGCCTCAGGACGGGGCCGGGAGAACCGGGTTCGGCACCCGCCTGCTGACCCAGATTGTGCCGTCGATGCTGCAGGGTGAAGCCAGCAGGACGATCGGCGGCGGCAAGCTGGTCTACGAACTGGACATTCCGCTTTCTGCGCTGTCGGAAGGGGAGAGCCAGGCCGAGCATGTGCAGCTGGCCGCGCGCATTGTCGGGCAGGGCTTTGGGGCTGCCCAGGGCGGCTAGCGGCGTGCGAGGCAGGGCGGCCGCAATCAGAAAATTGCAAATTTTCTGAGCAAGAATTTTCAGTCAAAATTCTTCCGCCGCCTGCGGCAGGCCGTCAGTAATGCGGCGGGCGAGTTTCTAAATTAAATTTTTTTTTTCATTAATATTGCATAACAACAAACAGGGATAGACCGGAGCTGCTGATAACTAGTGCGATGCTTCAGGGACGCATGTTGGAAAAAAAATTCAAGAGTGAGGGGACTAGTAAAAAGATAGTTTTTTTAATAATAAAGTTAAAAAATTTTATATTTAGTAAATAGAAGTTTGATAGTTAGTAAAAACAAAGTCAAAATATAGTAAAATAAAGTTAAAATATATACTTAAATTGTTGAACTGATTTTTAAATCACATTCTATTCAAATTGAAGAAACAAATGTTTTTAGCAAAAATTAAAAAGTGGTATTTAAATTCAACATAAAAAACATTTATCTCATATAAAAAGTAATAACTTTTACGGATATAAATTACAACGAACAATAAACTCAAACTCAAAGCAAATATAAAATAACACAAAAGAGCTCCACTTCCCCTCAAACTCCTGTAACGACTAATGCCATTTGTTCTTTACTGAAAAGGGGATATATGTTTCTTTGAAGTTCTGAACTCCCCCCCTTGATTTGATCTAAAAAATCTATTAATTTTTTGAGAATTTGAAATGATTAGACTAAATTAGTTAATATCCTTGTTATTTGATTAATTAAAACATCATGTTTATCATCAGCATCAAATCTAAAGCAAATGGAAATTGACACCAAAAGAGTTGAGACACGCTAAACCTAACTAATTTTCTAGAGGAGTATATATGGTTGCTGAGATTTAGATATTTTACAATTTTTGGGGTAAATAAATAAGTTAATAATTTTGGCCTCTCGGGATATGAATAGAATAGTATATTTGGTGAAATTGTCTGTTACATAGTGTGTCGTGGCGGTTAATAATTGTAGTATGAACTGGATGCTAGTTTTTGACTTTTTTTTTAGTGTATATTTTGCCAACCCCTTCGGGCATTTTTTTTGTCCCACCGGACAAGTGGTTATTATCGTTACTAAAATTTAGATATTTGTACAATTTTTTGATCGTGTCAATTTATTTGACAATTTTTTTAGACATATTTTCAAATATGATCATGTCACACAATAGCCTTTTTGGACTGAAACTAGAGTAGATTAAAACCACTAATCTATTGGCTTTATTTTGTTCTCCATTACCCCAATAATACAAACAACTTTAATGGTTATCTCAGAATTTCGTTTGGATGTCTTTTTGGGAAAAGGGACAGGGAATAACAATAATTTCCTATATAATAATACTCCTACTTAATAATAGGTCAGAATCATAGAGAGCACAAAAGCACTGCCTTAGTAAAGCGCGATGTGAGCAAAAATGTATTATTTACTTATTTGGTTTTGCTTAGACCAGGGCACTTTGTATCGAAGGAAATGTCGTAGAAATTTCAAAAATAGATCATTTTAATTGGTAACTAAAAGGGCTAGTGCTCTTTTTATCGAAAGTGATTGGAGGACAACTTATCCCCCTCCCACGCCCACCATTTTCTCAGACACATTCAACCAAAATTTTAAGATAGCCATTTTGTTCAGCATAGTTAAAAGGTCCAAAAATTATATCTAAGTATGACCCCCCCCCCCTCCTCAGAGCCCCCACGGCAAGGGATGTAAGTTATGACCTGTGGACATATAAGATTTCTATAGAAAGGATGATCATATAAACTTTGGAGGGGGCTCATTGGAATGGCAATCAGAAGTTCTAGTGCTCTTTTTAAGGTTCAAAGTGATCGGAGGGTGGATACTCCCCCACTCTTCGTATTTTCCCAAAAAGTATCTGATAGAGATTCTGAGATGACCATTGGTTGTCATAGAAACTTTGGAAAAGGCTCACTCGATTGGAAATTGAAAAGGCTAGTCTCCTTTTTGTTAGTAAAAAGTGATTGAAGGGCAGCAAACTCTCCCCCTGCCCATTAATTCCCGAAATACATCTAATTAAACTTTCAAGATAGCCATTTTGTTCAGCGGAGTTGAAAGGTCTGGAAATTATGTCATTGAGGAGAGCAGCCACCCCCCCCCCCCGCCACATCCCTCAGTGCAAGGGCTGTAAGTTATGTCCCGAGGGTATATAAGGGTTATATAGAAAGCCTGGTCGCGAAGGAGCTAATTCGATTGGAAATCAGATTTTCTGGTGCCCTTTTTGCTGAACCAAAGCAATAGAATGGCAGCCACCCTCCCCCTCCCCCAAGTATTTTCCACAAATACATTCGACAGAAATTTTGATATCGCCATTGGTTCAAAAATAGCCTAAAGTTCATACAATGAGGCCAGCGGGGTTCACGGAATCCCCCAGAGTCTGGGGGGTAAGGGTGGTAAGTTATATCCCACGTCGTGGTGAACCACTGTGGCTGCCTTATGCGCCTTCTGGCGTGGGAGGACCTAAATCTAAGTAACTAATAAAAGAGAAAACGGTTACCGCTGATCTAGGTTTTAGAACTTAAAATATATGCTTATTCTTAGGTCTTAAGAAGAAGAAGAGGCAGGCCGCGCAATACACTCGGGCGCACCTATCAGACGGACCTGCGAAACATAAATGCTTCCCTTCAACCGACGTGGGAAGATGTTCTTGCTGCGGCATACATGAGGGATGACTGGCGGCTGCTTGTAGATTCCCTGGGCGCCTCTAGAGGCGCAGGAGGATCTAAGGTATAAGGTAAGGTCTTTGGTCCTAATTTTCATCGACAATTTTCTATTAGCTCAAAGCAACAGCAATGTTAACTAAGAAACAATAATCGATCACTAACAATACGGAGAAATATATTAATTGGCCAAAAATTTAAAAATGAGGCCTTCAAATGTAAAAAATAATAAATATTTAAAATATCGTTCCTAACTTCAAAACAAGTAAAAATGCTATTATAACCCGTAATATACAGAAGCATCTGGATTAATTTCTTAAATGTAAAAATTTGCTGGTTTCCTTCTCTTTACATGTTTAGAAAGGCTATAAAAACTTTGGAAAGATTCATTCTAGTTGAAAGATGAAACTTTCAGAGTTGAAGGGGATGCTGAACATAATCAAAATACAACTATGAACAAACCAATTGTCAGTGCACATGTGCAATATCTCGTGATTGACTGGCTAAGAGTACTTAGTTGAAACTTTCATGGGTTGAACTACATCACAAGATACTATGTACGCCCAGCTTGCTAAAATGATCTGTCCAGTAACACTTAAAGATATTAAGCAGAAGCTTTCACAGAATGTTGAATTCAATCGAAAGATGGTATCTCCGTTGTCAGAAGGGCGTATAGCCTATACAGCATTCCAAAAATGGATAATAGCTTTTGAGTAAACTTTTAGGGACTGCTCAGGGACATGGTGAAATAAATTAAAAGACAATAATTAGATCCAGTAATTAGAACCCGATATTTAAATTATTACACAGGAAACATGAAAAACTGGAGAAAGATTCATTATGTTGACCAATAACAAAACTTTCGGAATGAAAACTGAACAGAAAGTAAGTTTTTCAAAGAAAATTATAGCAAGGAATAAAATAGAATATAAAAAGAACTTACAAAAAAAAACGCATCGAAATGAGGTTAATAATACATAGATAAAGTATGTATACTGAAGCTACTACAAAATATCTATAATTAAAAATTTCGTATGTCAAATTTTTTCTGAACGCTATACTCACATAAATTCTATTTGTCAATTGTATTTAGTCTTCCCTATCATTAAATAACCCTTTTAATCCATCTGTAATGCATGAAAAATTTATGCAGATGAGCCATTAATTCTAACTATCTTGTCTACACTTTCTCATCAGACAATAATTTTTTTGGGAATTAACTGAACAAAAAGAGGAAAAACAACGAAACACAATTAGTTCCATCTATTATAAAAATTTACCATGAGAGGCATTTTTCAGATGGCGCTATTAGAAAACTATGAGAAATAAAGCCTAAATTTCCACTATTAACAATTTGTTGCAGCACCAAGCAATCTGGTGTCAGAACCGCCGTCCATGCTCCTCCTGAACCCTCGTCCATTCAAATTCTCACTATTTACCGCTTTAATGAAATTCAACCTATAAATCATTTTTTAAACCCTTCCAACAATTCAGGAGGACCTACTTTTCGGTTGCTCTAAGAAGAACGGCCGAAAAGCATCTCTTAAAATTCATCATCCTTAATCTGTAAAAGTGGCCTAATCATCTTAATTTTTCTCTCGTTCAGCCCTAGAAAGTGGGATCGGAAACAAACTTTTTGTACAGCTTTTGGTTGCACGAGTACCAAACGAGTATCAGAAACTATTACTGGACAGTTTCTCTGCAACATTTAACAGATCTTCCTCCGTCTTTTGGAGAACCCAAGCTTCACAGTCATACACATTGTCACTATAATGGCTTCCAATAATATATACTTAGTTAACAGATAAATCTTTATATTCCTCGAAATTAATGCTAATACTTCTCGGATTTAGCCGCATAAAGCAAGAACTATAGTAAGCTTTTAAAAGCTTTCTTTTAACATTGTTGAAATGTAAAAGCATGGAAAAAGAGGACATATCGCCTCCTCACTCCTTAACTTTCAGTCAAACGATTTCCCTTATAATTTCCATACAAGTCACCTTTTCTTTAAGGAGGAATGGGAGCTTTGTCATACTTAATTTTTAATTACGTAGGCCATCTAACCCTGATCGCTTAGATTCAACTCAGGACAAAGGCGCGCGATTTCATCTGGATAGATTAACTCCGAATCTACACCGACGTGCTTGTTTACTTCCGCTCGCCAGCGGGCGGCGGATCCTCGTAGCCGCCGAAGCTGATCACGAAGCCCTGGGCCGGGATCTCCGGCGCCGGTCCGGGCGGATCGAGCTTGAAGCTCGACCCGTCGGCGGCCTCGAGCTCGTCCTTCATGGGGTCGAAGTCGAGGGTGCCGGCGAGGGCATAGGCGACGCAGATCTCCGGGCTGCCGATGAACGACAGCGTCGCGGCGTTGCCGTCGTTGCGCTTGGGGAAGTTGCGGTTGAACGAGGAGAGGATCGAGTTCGCCTCGCCCTGCTCGATGTCGTCGCGCTTCCACTGACCGATGCAGGGGCCGCAGGCGTTCGCGAGGACGACCGCGCCGATCGACTCGAGCGCTTCCTTCTGTCCGTCGCGGGTCACCGTCTCGTCGACCTGCTCGGAGCCGGGCGTGCACCAGAGCGTCGCCTTGACCTTCGCTCCCTTCGAAGCCGCCTGCGTCGCCACGTCCGCCGCGCGGGAGAAATCTTCGTACGAGGAGTTCGTGCAGCTGCCGATCAGGCACGACGACAGGTTCAGCGGGTAGTCGTTGGCCTTCGCGTCGGCGGCCATCTTCGAGACGGGACGCGCGAGGTCCGGCGTGTGGGGGCCGACGATGTGCGGCTCGAGGGTCGAGAGGTCGATCTCGACTATCTCGTGCGCTACACCAACGCGCCCTGGCTGGTGATCCAGGACGAGGGCGCGGCGGATCACGGTCTGTTCGCCCGCGACGACGAGGGCCGTCCACTTGCCTGGAACAAATCCGCCGACGCGGTCGCCCCGGCGACGGCGAGCGAGATCGCGCCGGCGATGGTCGGCACCTTTACCCTGCCGGACGGGCGCAAGGCGGTGCCGGCATTCCAGTTGTTGGCCGAGCGCTACATGGATGCCGAGTACAGCCCGGACGCGGTCGCCGAACGCTGCGGTGTCAAGGCCGAGGTGATCAGGCGCCTGGCCGCCGAACTGGCCCATGTCGCGTTCCAGGAAAGCATCGAGCTGGACGTGGAATGGACGGACTGGGCCGGACGCAAGCATGACAAGATGATCGGCCGGCCGGTCGCCATGCACGTCAAATAATGGAAGCGTGCACGTGTTACAATAATAACAACATCGACCAATTGAAGATTAAAAAGCCGAATGTAAGTAGCCCCAGAAAAAACAGAGAGGCTACCAGTATAAAATCTTATAGCTCTAAAACTTGTTGCCTTTTTTACTGGCTTAAACATTCACACAAATTACCAATGGAACAGACTGTTCCAACAAAATATTCTCTGGAAGAGGAAACATAGGAAAAACCATTTTACTTGCCGCTCTGATTTGTAACCCTAAGCGAAACTGTCAATTGTCTTTTTTTTGTAAAATTTGACATAAGTGAGCTGGTTATTTTCTTTACTGTAGAAGAGCCACCGGCAGTAGACTACCGGTGGGAGTCCGTCTCCCACCGGTAGTAGACCATGAATATACACAAGCTATTGAACTTTGATATATTGGATAAGAAAATTGTTCGGCTTTTTTTCTACCCTTTTCTTACCCCGTGGAAAAATGTATGCCGGCTCCCTTCTCTTCAGAGCTCCATTCCTCCTTCTTTTGGCTCCCTTCTGACACCCTTTATGACTCTATTTCTTTAATGTCTTGTCTTTTGTCTTTGCTAACATCCCTCGCGCCTTAACTTATTTATCCATCCTTTTTTATCTAACCAGATCATTTTAATTGACTTTGATAATTCTATGTACTGCAGGTTAACCGCTTATACCTAATGTTGAAATATAACCATTGCTTGACACCACTTATTGTAGAAATGAGCCCCTTGATGCCCTTTTTAGAGGGCAATAAGATGGGTGAAACCAGCTGGAAGTTAAACTATGGTAAAACACCCCCTCCGTGTTTCCAATAATAAAGCTGCAAAGTTTTCCTGAACTGAGGAATACAATTCTCAGAGGCGAATATTCCCTAGGATCTCCAGTTGGCGCACAGACTGACAAAACCTTTTTCTCTATACGTCTTGGGGGAAATATTCATTTAGTCATATCGAATAGACTCGTGTTTTAATGCACGGCAAGACTCTGCAAGAGAAACTTGACAACTAACTAAAGAAATACTATAATTATTAAAAATTTTACTATCAGGACTTTAACTGGCGTACTCCTGGCATTTTTTATTCTGTCAGTGCTGCTGGTGCACAATTGACGGAAAATGTGAAACACTACATTGTGTTAATTCGACTTCAAAAACACACTAAGAGCATGCAGATTGTCAAAAGAGTGTTTCCAGTAATATACCAGTAGGGTCTTAAATTATTAATTTGAAACGTTCAGGGGATACTGAGCTGGATCTTGAACTATTCAATAAATACTATGTGAATGCTACTACTACTACTTTCACTGCAACTAGTGAGGATAATGGTATTAAGATGTAACTTTCTGGGAGTGTTGAGGGAGAGTTTCAATTAAACTCAAACGAAGTATATGCGTGCAAGTTTTCAAAAGGGCATAAAAGCAATAGCTTTGGAACAGCTTAAAGCATTAACTTGAATCTTTCAGGGTATGTTGATAGGGATGTTGAGCTACCCAAAAGGCACTATATGAATGTTACCCCTGTTGCTAAGACTAATACTTCTACTGAGTCTAAGGGCAATAAGTTGAAACTAGGATTCTGGACTAAATCAAAACACACTGTGTTGCTGGTTGCTAGAAGGGTGTTTGAGCAACTTCCCTGGAACAGTAGAGAGTACTTACTTGAAGTTTTCACCGCATGTTCAACTAACCAAAAGGCACTATGTGCGTGCTGCTACTACTACTACTGCCGCTACTTCAGCTAAAATACAGCGACTACAACTAGTGATACTACAGATATGAAAGTGAAACTTTCAGATAAGTGCTTAGGGGGATGTTGAGTAAAGTAAAAGGGAGTATCAGCAATATCACAGGAACAGTCTAGGGTATCAAGTTGAAGCTTCCAGAATATATTACGGGGATGTTGAACAAGGCAAAATCCAAGCACTCAAAATTGAAGCACGCTATGGGGATGTATGTAATTAAAAGGGCACAACAGCTATATTTCGGGAACAGCTTAGAGTATTAAGTTGAATAATTCAGTGGAATTTGAGGGGATGCTGAACCAGACCAAAGGTAATAGATTTTTCTTCGGAATTTTAGCAATTTTTAGGTAATGTTGAGGGGTATGTCAAGTTAACTGGGCTGTGTGTATGCAGGCTGTCAATAGGTCGTTTCCGCCGTATATGAAGAGTATACTTCAGTTTTTTCCAAATTCAGAGCATTTTTTTAAAAATTTCAAGGCTTGTTGAGGGGTGTTTCTGCCCTTGCTAGAAGCAGCAGTCCTATTACCGCAGTCCGTGCTAATATTATTAAGGCAAGATGTATTCTACTCAATTAAATTTTTATTAGAACCTTAAAATCGTGAAATCTATCCTTACATGGAAAAAACATGTTTTTGGATGGTGGGTGCTTGGAAATAACAAAGCTTCGTGTTTTAGCTCTAACGATGGTTTTTAAAACATTCCTTTTGAAAGTCAATATGAATTGCAATACAAAAAGAGGTGGTTATGGTTACTCCCCATTTTCTTGTAAAATTTGGAAAAAAGTATGTTTTTTGGAAAATATTTCATTGAGTCCGTAGACTATCAGTGCCCAAATCTTTTCATTTTTGCAGTTTTACAATTTTTCTTTTGACATTCAGCATGGTCACCCGAACTTTTTGAAACGTTGCACTAGTCTACTTCTACTGAGTTGCTACCCCCAAGTAGTTGCTACTAAATTTGATACATTCATCTATTTTCATTAATCCTAATCAATAAATCTGTTTTATCTTTTTTCTTAACTAGAATAGAAATTAAATTAGTAAAATCGCTGATTTACCGACTGAGAACGAGCTTTCACGACGTCCTGATTTCAGTCATTGTCATGCCAGTATTTGCATCTTATTTCTAGCATCATTCTTTTTTTTATTATTTTTTTAGTGTTATTAATTCTTGGCTGTTACTAAATCTGTAGCGTTACTAATTCCTCTACCGTCTTCTTTTTACCGTTATTAACTGTATTTGTTTATTTATTTAAATGAATAATGAGCCGGTGAAACAGCGAGACTTTGCCCCGCGAGTTCGCCAACTCATTTTATTTTTACCGTGTCATCACAAATGATCCCGTGCTGGGTGTCCCTCCAATGATTGATCAGTCATTAGCGGAGCTTTAAGAATTAAATAACCTTTTTTTCCTTTATCAAGTTCATTATTTCATGGTTGCAAGAATGAACCACGCCCACAGTAACCAAAAAATGTAAAAACGTGTTAAAAAAAAGTGTTTATAATTTGTATAACATCCCTTAAACTTCCATTTCAACGGCTTTAAAATTTGCCGCGATGTGTTTCACTGTAGAATCCTATCCAAAGCAATACCAATTTGATTTCTTTTTAATTCAGTTTTAAAAATTCAATGATCTATTGTCTTTTTTGTTTTTCTAATTTGAACTGTTTTATGTCTTTATTTCTTCTTGATAGGTAGGAACTTCTTGATAGATGTATAGATGCCAAGTGCCATAAAAAGTATGTGACATACTTTTTAAACGTAAAATATTTATATGAATTATGATATACAAATCTAAACCAACTGTAGAGAATAAGTTTTATTCTGCCAGTGCTGATGCGACAACAACTTAACTGTTTGCAATTTATCCAAACTGCACGCTGAAGGGTTCAGAAGTCCCTGCTAAATGGCAATAATAGCACAAGAGACAGCTTTGGCGTGTATTATCACTCTGCTGCAGTTTCAGGCCTTCAATCCACATCAAGTGGCCCTTGCACAGATATATACAAACCTACTAAATTTACTCGATTTTTAGAATTTTTTTCCTGAAAACGAAATTTCAGTATTATATTTCATTGTTGTATGCAGGAGAACGCTTGTTCTTGCCTCGGACTTCACAGATACATAAATATCCATTGACGCAGAGAGATACACAATATCCGTTGGCTTTGTTAAACTCTATTAATAATTTTTTCATTAAGCGAAACTTTGATATTGTATTATTTTACTAAATAAATGACACTATTTATGCAATAGGCCTACCATTCTTTATCATGAAGTCACATTTCTAGCTAGTTTTAGGATCATAGATTCAGTATACTACAGTAGTTCCATCAATCTTCTTATGACAAACAAGAAGAAAAAAATATCCAAGAAAAACGAGGTTTATGTCAGCTAGTAGACAAAATAGAGTGGGCAAATGGCAAAAGCAGATATTTCGGCAAGAACCTCCGCTAAACCGTCTTCTCTGCTCAGAAAAAAAAGAAAAAAAAACTATCCTTTTGAAGCAAACTCGAACAGAAAAAAAGAAAAACAGAATCAAACAAACCAACAAACCAAGCCACAATAAATGAAAGACTATTCACCATTTAGATTGACCAAGAATTCTCTGCTTAGCGATTGACTTGGCTGGCTCTACTGGCTCGATTTTCATTTAAAGTGCTGTCAAATAATCTTAATGTAAACTGAGATAAAAAGTGATTTGAATCTTTTAATGTTAGGTTATTGTAAGTTGGGTTTATACGAGAGTTTCCAGTATATCTATTTAATACAAGGTCTCTCTTTAGGATATTTTTTAAATTCAATTGCCCCTTTAAAAGACTGTGGTAAGCCATTTGCTGTAGACATTAAACTTGCCTCGTCAAAAAGAAACTAAATGATCAATTTGTCAGGGAAAGAACGGATTTTCGCGTATACTCAAGGGGTATTCCCGTCCAATCCGCATATTTTCCCCATATCGGGTTGTGAAAACCCTGAAATAGCAATTCATCTGTATTGATTCATGAAGCGGGAACAGCTTTTGGGAGACCGAGTTTTGCCTCATAAACACGGGTGGTGAGACATGTCCTTGACCCTTCGTATTCGTCTTTGTTGTGGGTTGCTTTTACTTTCGTATGGACACGGCCTTTTTGGACAAGACGGATTTCCGATCAATTTCGTAATGGAACCTTTCTTTGGCGCCTACCAAATCGGCGAAAACATTCGCTTTACCGGGGATGGTCAAGGGCGGGATATCAGTCGGTACGTCTGGGATATGGGCGACGAGACGACCCTTGAAGGAAAACAATTCGACTACCAATATGCTGAGGCTGGAATTTACGAGGTGATCCTTGTCGCTTTTGACGAGGAGGGATCACAAAGTGCTCCCGTTCATCAATTGGTCCTGGTCAACCCTGAGGGTGCGGATGCAAGAACCAGTATTTCGGTGGATGCACCCATGCACCGGCAAGTAGTGGCTGTCGGGACAGTACTGGATTTTCGGGCCTCTGCAACTGAACCGATTGAAGAATACATTTGGCAAATAGGCAACGATGGACTGGTTTTTTTCGGCGAACAGTTCCAATGGGAAGTGCCGCCGCATTTTGCCGATAATTACATCAATATTTTGGTGAATGGTGTGCATGCCCAGAGTGGAGCCGCCCGTTATTGGAGCAATGTCAGCCTTTATGTGGCCGGTGAGAACCAACCACCCGATGCGACGATTCTCACGCCACAAGCGGATATGTACGACAATTTGCGTACGAGCCTCGGTACACAGCTGGAATTTACCGGTGCTGCCGACGATCCCGATGGGCAAGGGCCGGCCGCATTGTTCTGGGAAATGGGCGACCCGGATGGGCAAATATTTAATTTTGACGGCCCTGCTTTTACCTTTAATCCTGAAAAGGGCGGTTCTCACTACGTATGTCTCAATGCTGCCGACGATCAGGGGTTGGTTGACCCTTTCCCGCCCTGTGTCAGCGTGTTTGTCAAAGATGGGAATCAGCTCCCCGAAGGTTGGATCAACGGTTCTTCCATTACTGTGGAAATTGGCGAAACCAATAGTCTAAAGGATTGCGGGGCAACCAACCCCCCTTCCATGCCCACCATTTCCCCAAACACACGCAGTCAATATTTTGAGATAGCCATTTTGTTTAGCTTAGTTAAAAGGTCCTAAAATTAAGTCTTTCAGGATGACCACATCCAACAGCTCTTACGGCAAGGGTTGCAATTTGTGCTCTGGGGGCACATAAGGTTTTTATAGAACGGGTGGTCGTATAAGCTTCGAAGGGGGCTCATTAGATTGCTAATCTGAAGTTGTAGTGCTCTTTTTAAGATCAACAGTGATTGGAGGGCAACTACACCACACACACACACACGTCGTATAATCACGGAATGCATCCAATTGAGATTTTGAGATAGCCATTTTATTCAAAATAGTTCAAAGATCATATAACGAGGCTTTTGAGGTTGAAAGAAACCCCCAGAGCCTGGGGATAAGGTTTTAAGCTATACCTCGGGGGCATTTAATGTTTTTATGAAGGGGACGATTGTATAAACTCTAGAGGAGTCTTATTTGGTTGAAAATTGGAAGTTCTAATTCCCTTTTAGCAGTCAAGAGTGATGGGGGGCAACTAGACCTCCCCCAACTACCCTTCTCTTCACCAACCGTATCTGATTGAAGTTTTGAGATAAGCATTTAGTTTAAAGATCGTATAACAATGCCTCTAGGGTTGGCACAATTCCCCAGAGCCCTGGGGCAAGGGATGTAAGTTATGCCCTGGGGCATATAAGGTTTTTGTGGAAAAGATGGTCGTATAAACCTCAGATGGGACTCATTTGATTTAAAATTGGAAGTTATAGTGCCCTCTTTAAGGTCAAAAGTGATCTGAGAGCAACCAGTCCCTCCCCTATCCACACCTACTCTTTCCCCAACATATCCGATCAAAATTTTTAGACGACAATTTTTTTCAGCGTAGTTGAAGGAAATTATCTCTTTGAGGATGACAACCACCCCACAGCCCTCGGGACATGCGTTGTAAGTTATGTCGTGTGGTCATATAAGGTTTTTATAGAAAGGGTGGTCGTATATACTTAGGGGGGGTTCTCATTTGATAGGCTTGTCAGAAGTTTAAGTGCCTTTTTAAGAGTCAAAGTGGTCAGAGGGCGCCCCCCCCCCCCACACGTCGTGTTTTCCCTAAATGCATCCAATGGAAATGGGGAATTTTTGTTTGTCATTTTTAGAACTCACCCTTATTGGAGAGAATGTTCCTTCAAAAATGAATCAACCTTCAAAAGACAATACGATGCTTTGACACTAAAATCTATGAAAACATCAAGACTGGACCTTATTTATATGACCTTTGAAAAACACAAATACCCTCTGTTTCTCCAACGCCCGAATAGCCTATATATCTTTTCAGGTTCAAATGTCCGAATAGCCTCTATATCTTTTCAGGTTCGAATGCCCGAATATCCTATATATTTTTTTAGGTTCAAATGCCTGAATAGCCTTTATATCTTTTCAGGTTCAAATGCCCGACGTTTCAGAGTTTACTTTTCGTCAGCTGATACATTATTTCTATACGGACCAAATTCCTTTTGTTTGTGTATCTGATTGCCTTCCACTTTTAGAATTAGCCAATCGCTTTTGTTTACCTCGCTTAACACATTTAATTGAAGATAAAATTGAGGCTGAACTCCGCATGATGTTAGAAAAAGGGAGTGACGTCATTATGGAGTGTCTCATGCTCCTTGAAGAATCTCAGGTATTTTACTTTTTCTCATCTTTTATCGTTATTTATTTAATTTTTGTTTCTTGCGATTTTTTTCTAATCTCGTAAAGTAAATTAGTTCCTATATTGAACTGAGACGGGATCTGTGCCACATACTTCGCATGCTCTATACCCACTTTACTCAGTTCAGAGTTTCACCCTTTGCCTACTCCCATGAAGCCCTTACCATCCCACTCGAATATGTCTGTCATTTCGTTTGGCCCCTATCCGGTTGCCAAGCCGCATCATATTTTGCAGCATATCATACTAAATTTGTAAAATGTAACATAACCACTCTACCCCCTTTCTTTTTATTGGTATTTCTCTCCCTTTCTCTTTGTCTTCTTTTTAGTCTTTTTGATAACGTTAGTTTTTTTTTTTTTTTTACTAAGTCTTTTGACTTTGTCATTTTATGAAAAATGATACTTAGCTTGATACGTAGCAATCACAGTTAATTGCACTTTACTGAAAATAAAATACATTTTAATAATTTTCACTTTTTTTACTTTAATAAATAAATAATCACTAAAACTTTAAGGAATAAATATCAGTGTATGTATATCAAATTGACAACCCACGGACCTTTTTTTTTCAGTATAGTGGGGTTGGGGTGGGATGATGTCATCAAGAAATATTAAAGGGAAATGGAAACATCCTGAGAGGGATCAAAGAGAGATTCTTTGAATGGAATGGGATGGAGGATGAAGGTGCGCAGCTGTATTGGCCTCAGGCAGCTTGGTGCTGCGGTGAGCTATTAGTTGTAGTAGAAATATTTTCAGGGTTAAAGTTTTCCATGCTCATAATATATTTGCAAGGACTCGTACACTGGGTTCTTTTTGCAAGCTTTTCATCCCTTTGCTTTTGATTGAACTAAGTACGCCGTGTGTGACCCAGAGACATATGGTAGTCTTTTTTTTAGTTTCATATCTTTAGAGTAAGAAACACAAGCTATTGTCAGATCCCTGCATATGATGAAATGGGACTTCTCACAAGAAGTTCTCTCCTGTATATCAGAACGTCATAAGAAGTAGATCTGAGCTTTATCTTGGTACTGAATTTTCAGCTAGCTTATTCGGCGTTTTCTTTCAACGCTGAATTTCTTTTAAAAGAAAATAGACAAGAGACAAACATAA
This sequence comes from Alatinidae sp. Z8VKAUB7J3, assembly GCA_010016025.2. Lineage (NCBI taxonomy): Eukaryota > Metazoa > Cnidaria > Cubozoa > Carybdeida > Alatinidae > Alatinidae sp. Z8VKAUB7J3. The sequence goes on along the minus strand of JAAAKM020073195.1, from coordinate 116,545,236 downwards.
TCTAATATGAAATTTCTTTCGTAGAAGTATAAATTCACAATGGATTTCAAACAATGTAGGTTTCACGAGTTTTATGAACTTTTTCTTGTATTTCACCAGCAAGGGTCCTCTAAAGTTGATTTTTTAAGGCTATCTAAGCTTTTGTTTGATTCACACTGCACTGCAGCGGTAGTAAGATCATGTTTTTTTCCTTTTTCTGTTCATTTCAACTGGTGGCTGTGCCTGTTGACCTGTTCTTATATTTCCATATTTTTCTATATTATCTTGTATATGTTCGTTCAATAAAATCTATGAATTATCCTCACCGCAGTGATTCCCAGATCGCTCTATTTCCCTATTCCAAGTCAGGTCAAGGACTTTTGTAACCATTCGTCTCAGAATGTTTCCTGGAAATTTAACAACTTCTTGCCAAAAGATTACACAACTATTTATCAAGACCTGACTTCTAAAATCGCCTTGAGCATCATTTATCAAATACCACAATAGGGAAAACGATGACGCCAAGGGCTACAGTATGAGTGATTTACGAGGTCATAGTTTCCTCTGTAAAGAATGACTGGAACTGAGAAAGACAATGCAGTACTGGTCAAATTATAACTGTGTTAATAGTGAGCAGTTAAGCTTTATGGGGTCCGAGGTAATTCTCGTCGCCGACGAACGTGACGGTTCGTTTGCGATTGCCTCTTTTGATGTCGGAGAAAGCCGGCGCGAGGCGGTCTTGCCAGCACCGGAACCCTTGCCGCCTAATCCTGTAGCCTTACCGAACGATCTTTCTGACGCTCGGCGTGTCCATCTTCAAATGGAAGGTGGTGCCATGGGTGGGATGCGTTCGGCCATGATGGGCGGGCGCATGATGGGCATGCGCGATCTCGTTGATGCCGGTCGCGTATGGGCTTTCAACGGTCAGGCCGAAATGCCGGAAGAGCCGCTTGCCCATGCCTCACTGGGCGAAACGCTGCGCGTTGTGATGGTGAACGATACTGCATGGCCGCACGCCATGCATCTTCACGGGCATCATTTTCAAGTGGTCCAGTCGGAAACGGCAACTGGCCCATTGCGCGAC
>JAAAKM020073195.1:116514089-116544163 GCA_010016025.2 Alatinidae sp. Z8VKAUB7J3 | reverse complement strand
AGAAATCGCGTTAGTAGCCGACAATCCGGGCGACTGGCTATTGCATTGCCACATGCTCGAGCACTCAGCCGGCGGCATAATGATCTGGGTCAAAGTGACATGAAACCAATGCCGAACGCGACAGGTCGTTTGATGGGGAAATTGTCATGAAGACATCGACGCTAATTGTATTTTTGTTTGCTGTGATTTGGTCATTCACCGCCAGTGCCCAGTCGTTCAGCCAAACTGAGGAGGAAAGGATCAAGGCGCTTGCTCTGGAGGCCATTCTGGAACAACCGGAAGTGCTGCGTCAGGCCATAGAAATACTGCAAAGACGCGATGAAGAGGCCCAGTTGGCCGTCGCGCAGGAAACCTTAACGCGCCGCCGTGATGAGCTAGAGCGTGACCCCAACGCCCCCGTCATTGGCAACCCGGATGGGGATGTAACTATCGTCGAATTCTTCGATTACAACTGCCCGTATTGCAAAAGGGCCGCCGAAGCCATCGATCCGCTTCTTGAAAGCGACAATGGTGTCAGACTGGTCTACCGCGAGTGGCCAATCCTTGGTGAAGCCTCCGTGTTCGCCGCTCGGGCTGCCCTCGCGGCTCGCTTGCAAGGCAAATATGCCGAAATGCACGTCGCTCTGATGAGACAGCGCCGGGTGACAGAACAATCAACGTTACAGGCTGCCGCCGATATCGGACTTGATGTCGAACGACTTCAGATCGACATCAGTCCTTGGAATGCAAAGGAAGATCTTCCTTTCGATTATGGGCGTATTTATCAGTTTGAAAACTTCAACAGGACAAGAAAGAGGATTTATAAACTTCAAAGAGAAGGGGTTAAACCTGGCTCTTATGTAACAATCCGTGTTAAAGATGTTCCAAGGAACCTTATCAAGCCACATGTTTATGATACCTATCCTCTTGTGATTGTCGGCTTACTGCCACATGAGCATAGGATGTCAGTTCTGAATGTTGTTGTGAAAAGAGAAGACTCTGATTCAGACAAGGTCATTAAATCTACAGATAAACTAGTCTTTCAATGTGGTTTCCGTCGTTTCATTGCTCGACCTATATTCAGCCAACACTCGCTTGGAAATAAGCATAAATTTGAAAAATTTTTGAAACCTGGAGTGCATGTTGTTGCCACTTGTTTTGCTCCTATAACATTTGCTCCGTCATCGGTCTTAGTCTTCGAACGTGATAGTGATGGTGACGAGTTGGTTGGTGTTGGATCAGTTCTAGATTCGAATCCTGATAGAATTATCGTGAAGAGAACAGTTTTAAGCGGTCACCCATTTAAGGTAAGCTATTACTGCATCTTTACCACGAATCATTGGTATTAGCTGTGCTCCGTATATGGATATTTTTCAAATTGACCCTGGCAATTGTATTCTAAGACGGAAATACGTATAAGCTGTTCCGATTTATTGCTTCTTATTTTTTCTATTACTTATTGTTCTATTCACCTTTTTATTTACAATATTTGTTCGTAATATTGAAAAAAGTCAAATAGCTATGATTTATTTCCCCTATTTAATTACAAATTTAATAACAAGTTCGTTTTGTGAATTCGTTGGATGTTTTCTAATGTCCTATCCTAGAGATTTGGAAAGCAATCATGAAACATTAAGCGAAAAACCAAGCGTATTGGTTGTATTCTTGAGTTTCCTATTTTTATCGATAGTTCATGCAAGCAAAAACTGTTATATGTTGCATGTTTGTCAAAGGAAAAGATGTTGACCTTAAAAAAAAAGAAAAAAAAATCATTTCTTGTACGACATGTTGATAAGGTGACATTTTTTTTTTGCGAGACTTGAAAAATATTAGTATAAAAAAAACATACTTTTGTGAAAGCAAGGATCGATCAGTCCTCACTAGCCAGTTTGCTCCGTAAGATTACATAACGTAACTCTTAAAGTTAACGTTAACGTAACTCGTAATTCTTAAGTTATGCTAGTGCGAGAGTTTCTAGGGTTTAGTGTGGAAGAATCATTAATTTTCTGCTTTATCAAAGGAAAATTTTTCAAATCAAATAGGTAAAAAGTCAAAAACTAGCCTTATTGTACGTGCCGTTATATGTGCATCTTTGTCCTCCTCTTTTTTCTGCTTGTTAAAGTCGAAACCCTCTCACTTCCAAGGGGTACCTTAGAATTGACTGATTGCGAAATGTGAAAAGTCTAATGTAATGAAAGGATAAAATCTCAAGAAACCAATTTTTAAATTTTTTATATTTTATTATTCAATTTTATTATTCAACTTCTTTTGTTTTGCCGGAAATTTGTGTTCTTTTTTTATGTTTTGTTTTCCTTTCCTTTCATGCGAACTTTTGAACGAGGCTCAACGTGAACAGAAAGAAAGAAACTTTAAACCAACCATACACTCAAATTATGCTTTTTTTTGTTGTTTTTTTCATTGTAAAATTCTAAAAATCTCTAGAATCGGTAGAATTGTGTATCTGGTAACTGGATAATTGGGAAGTGTTCATTAATGATTCATTTAATTTCAGTTATTCAGTATTCAATTTAAAGTTGAATAATAGGTTTTATACTTCAATTTAATCCCAAACACTAAATTTAATTTGATTAAAACTGAAATCATCATAATTAATCCCTAATTCAAGGTTACCTTTAATCAACATAATTAAAATGAACCCTATATCAAATTTAGGTTTGATTATTCAAATGATTAAGTTGAATTAATTAGCTTAAATTATTTGATTAATTATGAGCATTAAATTTCAGGACACTTTTAGAGACAACAAAACCATATCTGATCAACACGCTGAGACTCCCCGCCGCTCAAACTTTATTCCTATCTTCAAATGCTGTTGATACTTCTCTTGAATTTGACAGGTAATAATTCTATTCTTCTTTTCAAATGATGCTGATACTCTTTTTGAATTTAACAGGAAATAACTTTAATCTTTAAACACTGTTGAGACTTCTCTTGAATTTAGCAGCTAATGGCTTTATTCCTATCTTCAAATGCTGTTGATACTTCTCTTGAATTTGACAGGTAATAATTCTATTCTTCTTTTCAAATGCGCATCCGTGATCTGTCTTCTGGCAAAAAATGCGAAATTCCACATTTTTGTAGATAGGAGCTTGAAACTTCTACAATCAGGTTTTCTGATACGGTAAATCTGATGGTGTGATTTTTGTTAAGATTGTATGACTTTTAGAGGGTGTTTCCCCCTATTTTCTGAAATGAGGCAAATTTTCTCAGGCTCGTAACTTTTGATGGGTATAACTGATATAACCTGATGAAACTTATATATTTAAAATCAGCATTAAAATGCGATTCTTTTGATGTAACTATTGGTATCAAAATTCCTTTTTTAGAGTTTCGGTTACTATTGAGCCGGGTCGGTCCTTACGACACGAGTTAAACAAGTTCTGTAGCATACCTCTTGGCCTCGATGGTAACTGTCAGAATGACAAGCTGTGTGGGAGCAAGTCATAGTGAAGATTATTGCATAGTTTTCAATTAAAATTCCAGTAAAATGTTCAAATTTCCCTATAATTGCTCTATGTAATTAGACGGGGTAATGGTTAATCCCGTCGGTCCCTGTATAAAAAACTCCCAGACTTTGTGCTAAATTGAAATCAACTTGTTGCGTGCCGCATTGCCTGTGTCTGCCGCATTGTGCATTGCCCGTGCCGCCTAGCCTATTGGGTCTTTAGAACAAACTCCAACTTAGGTCCGTAACAGGCATCTTCTCGAGGATTTTGTGCACAGTTAAAACTTACTTCTTCAACGGCATCAGACAACACTTTTTCGTCTCTTTCCCATACTTTTTCATTTCTTAGTCTATTTTTCTGACGATCCTAAAACCTTCAAGCCAGGACATTAGTTCAATTGCTAGCCTGTTGCTTTCGGTTTCAACAATGAACATATTTTCAGGAAACTTATCCCAGTTTTCTGACTTTGACAATAAAACTTTGCTTACAAAAGCATGAGTTATTATAGGAAAATAACCCGTATCTAATAATGTTTTCGTGATATCTCAATTTCTTGCACGTTACTCTAAAGTTTGACTTTTTGTCCCAATCCTTTAAGAACGACTCCTCAAACACAAAGGTCGTTTAGTTAGAATAAGAAGCTTTTTAAAGCTCTAAAGTACTTTAGCGTGAAGAGCCAGGTACTAAGGAAAAACTCCACTCATATACTGCACAATTTTTGTTCGTTTTAAATATCAATGAATGCGCAACAAGCACGTTAACTTTATTGGGTTTGGCCATGATCCGAAGACAGCGTCAAACCTGAAGCACTCCTTGGGATTCTATTTGAACAATCAGCTGTGTGAAAACTACACACTATCGACAAAAGAGCAGTCATCACCGACTTCGTTCTTTGCTGCATCATCAATGACCAAGGGCATGGACGTCATTACCAGCATCCTCAACCTGGAAGCGTTTGGGCTGCTTAACAATCAGGCAGCTATTGAAGCGACAATGCTTGGACATGCCCAATCAGTTATAAACGAATTGGCGCTTCAAGCAATTCCGGCTGTGTATGTGCGCTCAATACATCCAATCGAAATCATCAGCACATTCATGGCCGTGTCAAAGCTGGTAGATGCCACGCCCGCTACCCGGCGCTTGTGCTTGATCCTGAAAAACATGATCGATGCTGAAGTTGCTCTGGGTGATTCGGTGTTCGTCTACTTTACACCAAAAGCTTTTGCCGGCGGCAGTTTGTCATATACCCCAAAACTGCTATCTTCAATGGACACGCCTGACGGCGATGCAGAATCTCGAATCACTGAAAATTTCTATGACGTTTTGAATGATCTGATTCTGGAGACAATGTCAGTACACAATGTCCCAGTTATTCGGATTGAAGATTCAAACGGTATGCCAAAAGCAATCCCCATGATTGCCAGGAACCTTAACCTGGTTTCGAATGTGGCTACAGCCGCATAGCGTCATTTAGACCCACTAAAGAGGGGCATCGTTATTTTTAAGGTGCCCCTCTCTTTACATTTTGATTTGTGTATTTCACAGTGAACTACACCCTATCAGGACGCCATTAATGAATATGGTTGTGATAGGTATGTAAACTTCCTAAATAGGTATAGGAAAAACATGTCAAACTTCATCACGAAACAGATTAAACTGGACCTTTACGAGCTCATGCGCGACCGGAATTCGGTCAATATGCTGTGTGAGACTCTCGAAGAATGGTTCAGGCACACCTGTGGAAGTAAAGTCGGCGACATCTATGACTACCATCAGTTCTACAATGATATCTGGCGTGCTATTGCCGGCGGGTATACTCTCGGTACTGAGGTCGCTAAACGTAGTCGGCCGATGGCAATCAACGCCTTTGACCGAAAACGCCTGTCTCCGACTTATACCTCACTCTCGGCTTGTTGACATAGCTTAGTGAGTTTGAACCTAAGTGGCTTTTTGTTAATCTTTAGGATGAATGGTTTCTGATGAATGATTTTGTCGAAGGTGACAATGAAGTCGTGAAAAAGTAGAATGATGAGTAAATTATTCTTTACAAATTGCTGAATGATGGCCCTAAGTGACAAAAAAATTTCAGTGAAGTTTTAGCACAGTCTTCTTTGATTTTTCTTTACCTCCTTGAGATGGGTCATTGGCCTAATAGCCTAATTCTTCAGTGATTTTTGCACTCGGATTAAGTGTTCAAACCTCTTCAAAGATAAAATGGAGCTGTTCAGCAGTGACTTCCCGGAACTCTTTCTGTAGTCTATGGGAGGCTGTCTTTACCAAGAGCTTTGTAGTCTATAAAGGCTTTGATTACCTTGAATGTTTTTACTCTAACTAGAGCACCCAAATCAATATAATGAAGTTCTTTTTTGAGGGAGAGAATTCTGGAATTGATGGTTTAGTTGGGTCAGAGAGTGCCCCTCCCATCTAGCTGAGTGTTCCTTCTCACAACTAGTGACTTCGCTTGATCTACCTTTTATTTCTTCGAACCCGTCAATTCTACAAGAATAAGGCGGATCATTGAGTCTGGGCCATAATGTGGTATAAAGTGACAAAAACTAACACTTCTCAGAAGTGCCGCAGCCATAGGCTTCGGGAAAATGCAAAATCTTACATGTTCATAGACAGGGGCTTGAATCATCAGATCTGAAGTTCTCAGACATGCTGAATTTGACAGCATAATTTTCTTCGAGATTGCGCTTCTATGTCTGAAATTCGGCAAATCTAGAGCTTCAATTGCTGTTAACATGGATCATTCTTTGCTTAGCGTTTATCACTAAAAACTGATTGAATAAAAACGAGAGAAGAATATTTCAAGATCAAAATAGAATGTGTAATTTACGAATTTATAAACTGAACATACAAAAACAAAAATTAGAATGAACAATTGAATGCAATTTCAAAAGAATAGAAATGATAAAAACAGAGCTGCCCTCCCCTAAAAAAAAACAAACAAACAACACACTATCTCCTTTTCCATCATGTGTTTATTTTTCAATTATGGCATTAAAGAAAGAAAATTTAAAATACTGATAAATTTTCCGTAAAGAAAAACATTCATACACGCTACGAGAATGGATGCCGCGAAATAGAGTTTAGAATCCAAGTTGAAACATGATGGAATTGTGAGGAAGTACGAGACGGCAAAAAGGTAAGAATTAATTATCAAAAGTACGAACATGTTCTGTTTCACAAAAAGGATGCACAGGAGAGACATTTGTGACCATAAAGACAACCCTCTGATAGCTTGTAAACGATTGGAATAGGTTCCCGTAATCTACACAAGGCTACTGCACGTTTGATATCCTCAAAAAGAGGACTAGAGGAATTTCTATCTAATTTTAATTGTCCCCAGGATGTTTATGGATTGGATTTGATGCTTATTTGAAATAGTAAATTAACGTGATATTGTGTTTGGAAAGGGGGTCAGTGGCATGACTATAAGTTTAGCCAGAATCGACCCAGCTCTAAATGGGTGCCTGGCACCTGGAGAAATCTGGGGAAGGTAAATGGGAAGGGTGTGTGAAAGCACAGGATGACTGGCTCCCAGCCCCCAATGCAATTCCAGGCTGGATGATCATGAAACGGAGATCAACTCCACCGTTTGGATTGCAAAACCTAGTGCCTTTTTACTTACCTTTACCATTTCAGTACATAATTTATTTTAATGGCTAAGGCACTTGGGTGAGTGACAGAGGTGCTTGAGCTGGCTGAGGTGAATGGCTGAGGGACTTGAGCCATGAGTTGAAGAAAAAATAGGGGCTTTCAAAAATATTAAAAAAGCAGAATAAAGAAAGAAAAGAAAAAGAGAAGAAAAATCAGAAGAAGAAAAGAGATCTAGATAAAATCGCACCTCCACAAGTTCATCACCGACTTGGAGACGTCCGTCTTTGTAAGCCGCTCCAGTAGGGTTTAAACCACATACAAATACTGCCATCTTTAGTCGATCTCGATGACCAGCGAGACTTATACCCAGTCCCGTAGGACTGCTTGATTTATCTAAATCCACCATCAAAAGTTCCCCATTGAGTTCACTCCATCTCTTCTGAATTTTTTCTTAAAAAGATAAATAAATAATTTAATAAAAGAATTTTATGGCCAATTATTGCGTAGAATAAATAATCGTATCTTAAACCCAACCTTCTACACAGACATAAGCATGATTACTTCTGACTGTGGTTAAAATTGGTTTAACGGTAATAGTGGTAAAAATGACAAAATGATGATTATGCAAATGCATAATTTATTTCAAATGATACAGCCACTCGAACATTCTTTGTTGTTACTGAATTTCCACATAATTAAAACAAAAATATAACAACTGAGGAAAGGCTTCGAAATAGGTTTTTGGCATCTATGACGAAATGTGAAATAGCGAATTTTAAAGCAGTTAAAGCATAAGGTAGTTTCGATCAACTCAGGAGCTTATGAGAGGAAAAGGATACAAATAGGTTTTTGAGCTACAAACACTTTAACAAGAAAACTAATATTACCTTTTAAAGCTGCCAAAAGTTTGCGCGTCTCCAAGAAATTTGCCGAAGTCAATATGGAACAAGTGGCCTGACGAGCATATCATAATATTGTCATTGTGGCGATCACATATTCCAAGAATGTATGTTGCAACACTGTATCCAGCACATGATGCTAAAAATAAATTAAAGCGTAAATCCAGCCTTAAGGCTAACGAAAGCCTTGTAGAACTGCTTTGTTTTTTACTTAACTGAATTTTTAAACTCTGATACAAGGGACTTCATATACATAATGGGGGGATAGAGAGAAATAATCCTTATCATACAGATTTATTCAACTATCATGCTGATTTGTCATGCTAATTTATCAAGAATTTTTCACGCTGTAGCGAAGGAGTTATCTACAAAATAGTGTAGTGTTTCCTGTAGAAGAGAAGACTCGTCTCTTAGTCTCCAGCTATCTGCGGTGGCCATGAAAGCAGCAGAAAAGTTGGAATTGGCTTGGTTTTCTCTAAGTCAGCTACAAAGACTTCCATTAGTTTGAAACCAATAAACAGCAGAATAGTGACAGCTCCCTTCAATTGACACTGTACAAAGGTCACGGTATGGACATTTTATGCCCCCACAAGCAAAGCTAAAGAAACAGTTAAGGAGAACTTCTTCATACAGCCTGCCTTATCGGCAAGATAAGGCAAATATCTCTAAGGGACACAGGGGTATACAGAAAGTCAGAAGTATTTTCAGATGATAAATTGATGATTGCGAGTGAAGCTACAGACAAAAAAATATTCTGTCTATAAGCCACCATAACTGAAAAATTCAAAAATGGAAAAACCAGGCAGAAGTTTGCTATATAGCTTATCAATACATTTTGAATACCTGACTCTTTGAAAGAAAGCAATGCTAACAGAAATTTTTTGGGAAGACTAATGAGGTAATTAGTTTTAAGCTTGCCCAGGAAAACAAATAACCTCGGGGAAGATACTCCCTGAAGATGGCATGTCGGAAGAATTTGTCGACAGTATGGAATGCTATTGCCAAGGATGTGCATCCCGAGTTAGATTCAACGGTGAATAGTCCTCACTGTTCAATATGGAATGGAATGTAAATGGAATGTCTCCACCTTTTCAGCTACTCAATCGTTTGGATCCTAGAACACGCTCTCCAGGGATTTGAAAGAATAGTGATAGAATAGTCAGAGTGACGAACTCTCTGGATTCAACAAGAGATTAGCTTGCGGGCAAAGATAAGCATGTTTGTATATGTCGACAGTGAGGGCAGTCCTACTCTATAGTGTTGAATCGTGGCCCGTTCAAAGCAGATCAGAGACGCGCTCTGTAGAGCTCTTTTCGATGACTGTTCCCTGCAATCAACCTAACGCATTCGGCTTCCAAATTCTAACGGCGAACTTTGAACAGCAAATCCGCCAACATAGTTACAACATCAACAGAATATCAAGCATCATCAAGTTCTTTCGTCACCACTGGCGTGGACACGCTTTGCGTTGCCTGACGACTACTTCATCAAACAAATACTGCTAGCTGAACACTTAGAAACATAGCGTAGAAGACAAGGAGAACAGTTAAAGCGATGGGGGATGCAAGCAAAATCTGGAACCATCTGAAAATTTCCACAAATTCAGCTAAAGTTCGGACAAGCCCTGGCTGAAGTTCGCTATAAAGTCTGCATATGATCGGTGACAGAGGAAAATCCTAATTCCAGATGCTTTGTTGAGATACCAGTTGAGATGGGGTTGCCTGATGCCAGCTTTGTTGTTAAGATGCCAGCTGAGCTGGATGGCTGATTTTTTACAATATTTGACTGAAATATGAGAGCCACCAAAGAGGAAATTTTTTGAAAAATATAGGCAATTTTGAAATCTGAATAGTATCTAGATACTAAGGATTATTACGATCAAATAAATAAGAGATAAACAGCACAAAACACTCGAAACATTCGAAGTTATTTGGTATATGAAGAAAAAAATTCCTAGGATCTAGGGTGCTTTAATTGTAGTAGAAATGTAGATAGTCCAGGATATCAAGAATTCAAAATAAGAAGTCGAAAATTCAACCATTTTACCCAGTTTAGATTTAAGCGAAGATATAAATTTTTCTGATTTCTTCTCAATTCCTTCCCAGGCTGTTCAAATCCCTGTTCAAAATACTTTAGCGTTTGCTATAAATGATGATCAAAGGAATGACACAGATGACGTAAATCATAGCCAGGAGAATTTACAAGAAAAGCAAACAGTTTTGCCCAACTTGGAGCTTATCAAACCAATTAGCTCTTTAGTATCCCAAGAAACTGTTCATCTAAAAACTAAAAATTTTTCAGATTTGGTTACGTTTCCTCCTCGGCCTATCCAATTTGAATCAGATGGTACAGCATTCCAAGACGATTTCTCAAGGAATCCAGCACGAGTTGAACCTCAGCGTACAAATGAGATATCCTTCATACCTCCTCCACCTGACGCTTTTAATCCAAATGGTGAACTGAGTGCTGCTCCCGCTGGAGCTGATATTAATGCTCCTCTTACTCAAACATTGCTTGAACCAATACTTTTTGAATCACCAGCACGAGCACCAACTGTCGTAACATCAATTCCAGAAGCTAAACGTCAAAAGAGGGATTTGATAGTTGAGACAACAACCTTAAATAGTAGTGAAATAGTTGTTGTTCCTTCTGAGCCCTTAGCTCTAGCAAAACCGAATCTTCCTTCTCGTACATTAGTTAATGCTACAAGAAGTCCAAAAAAGAAAGTGAAAATACCAAGGACTAGACAGAACAAAAATAGAACGTCGAAATTGAGGTCGAAAACAATTAAAAATGAAGGTCAACGTAAGGTCCGATCAAAACGATTAGTAAACTTCAGCTCAGTGGTCCAAAGGTATCATGATTATCTATCTAGGCTTATTGAGCTTTTATTTAAATCTGACAAAACTCAATTCAACACAACAAACGATGAGAGCCAAAATTTACCTGAGCCATTCACCCTGATATCAAGTTCAAATAATGAAATGTATGAAGCTATATTAACACCTAAAGCGGAACAACACGATGAAATCCAAAACATAAATCTGTCACCCCAAAAGAAAAGCTCTCTAGTCTGGCATATCCTGAAACAACCATGGTTATATATTTCTAGAAATACAAGTAAAGGAAAACAGAAAAAATTTCCAAAAAAGAAATCACCACAAAATACTAAATGTTTAATAAAAAAAAGGCATGAAATTCCCCTGGGTCAATCTTTGCAGTCCTTTTTTACTCATATTCTTTGTACTCATTCCGTTTATTACTGCCACGTTTGCAGAAACCATAAATTTGGGCCCTCTTTTTTATATGGAGAAAGATGAAGATGGAATTCTAATTCGAAGACTGTAGGATAAGAAAATTTTAGTGGCCGAATTTTAAATGCCTCTTCATGTGTAAAATGCTATTTTGATTGTTTGTAATTTGAGCCATTGGTGCAATATTTAACGAAGAAATTCGCACGTTTGTTCAATGACTCGAAAAATCTCGGGGAAGCTGCCCCAGGCACAGCTGTGGAGGGATCGGGGACCTCTGCCAAGATTTTGCGTTTAAAAGCTTCTTCATTGGCCCTAGAGACATCCCTATATCGCCCCTATCTTAGGTTAAAAATTGTAAGGTTGACAATTACTATTGTTGAGGTTAAAAGCAGGACTTAGAGCATTGGACTCTTCAGAAAGGCTTTAAAGCCATATAATAAAGTCACAATTCTATTCACTTGATTCAAACACAAGGAGCACATAGAAAGAATCATTCCTTCCTCTAACAAATCAAAAACATGCTACTACTAACAACTCGTAGAAACACCAAGTCAGATGAGTCTGACATAGCTACGCACGCTCCTACTCCATCCTAATCTATTTCGAACCCTCCCTCTTTACAAACTCCCCAAAAAATCCCATTTCCATTAAATCTTTCTTTACGACATCCTCCCACCCCAACCGCGAACGATCGGTTTTCTGTTTAGCCCTAGTCGGTTGGCCAAAAAGGACAACCTTCGGCAACCTGTTATTTTTCATCACGCAGAACGTTCCCTAGCCATCTCAACTTTTCTCTCATTATAGCCCCAGAAAGCGGGATTGAGCCACACTTTTTGTTTGAAACACGGTTATTCAGCCGGGTACTCAAAAAAATTCGTAAACAATTCCTCTGGAAAATATCTAGCAAATCTTGGTTCATTTCTTGGAGTACCTATGCTTCAGAACCATATTTGACCACTGTCATTAATGTAGCTTGATATATTGTAACTTAGGTTCGTAGACTTATCTACCTATTCTTCCAAACTTTTTTCAGCTGTGTAAACCCAGCCTGAGCCTTGGTTATTCTACTTTTAACATCTTCACTGCGCCCCTAGGGCCTTATAACCTGAGCCAGAAGCCATAGCCAGACTTCGGCCGGACTGGCATGTTTATAAATTGAGAGGGAATAGTCAATCTAGACATGTCCCAGTTTAAGATAGGAATGGGGCCACAATCAATGATAAGAAAAGAGATAGAGAGGGATTGGCAGAACATGGCTATAGATAGGGGTTACCTTGGCATTAATCTTTCATAACACGGCTGTTAAATTACTAATCGCAGATATCCGAACTGGAGTTTTTACTACTAATAGAAACTCGAGTTGAGCAGAGATTATATTAGAACCCCCGTCCGCCCTGCGAAGAAAACAAAATGAACTAAAATTTTTATATTTTTGGGGGGGGGGGATGAATAAGATTTTTATAATTGCCCTACAGATCCAATTTTTGTTGAGTATCATCGAAGAAAAAATAGTTTTTGGTTGAAAGGTTGTGTTTTAGGATTTTAAAGAAGAATCTGAGATTTTAAAGCGTCTCTAAGCCCACTCTGTCACTTCTAAGCTTCCACCGATTTCTATATTCTATGTAATCAAATCTAAATTTTCACCCCATTCACCCTATTGACATTTAACTTTTTGACAAATGAAAGAAACTTTTTCATTGGGTGAATAGGCCACTTTCTTAGTCTAGACCAGGCATGTGAATAGAGGAACTGTGTTCTTTCTGATGATTATTGTAAATAAATTAAACAGCTCTCAAAGTTTACATGATCTATTTCAGGTTTTGGCAGTATGGCCAATGGGTGGATGTTGTCATAGATGATAAATTACCAACTTATAACGGCAAGTTAGTCTACCTTCAATCCCAAGAGAAAAATGAATTTTGGAGTGCATTGTTAGAGAAGGCTGATGCAAAATTATATGGTAGCTATGAAGCCCCTAAAAGTGGCACCACCTCTGAAGCCATGGAGGACTTTACTGGGGGACTGGCAGAACTGTATGAACCAAACAATAAAAAATTTTTCATAGTCAAAAGTGATTGGAGGGTAAGTATCCCCCCAGTTCCCACTCTTTTCTGCATTTGTATTGTTCTTAAAGCGTTTGTTGATTGTTTAATGAGTCAAGAACTAAAATTCTTAAGACCTTACTTGGCAGTTGTTGCACAAGTTACAAAATTAGAATAAGTTGTTTCCTTCCAAATTTTCATCTGTGAAGCTTCTCCCCAATTGTTGGGAACAATTGTTCCCAACAATTGTTCCAAATGTTCTCAATTGTTCCCAATTGTTGGGAACAATTGGGAACTCAAGAAGTTCCCAATTGTTGAACATACAGTTATTAGTCTGTAGGAGTCGCAAGATTTTGAATGTTTATTCTTCTTAAGAGCACACGTTACTAGATCTTCACATTGTGTAATGCGGGCCTAAGCCTAGGGCAAGATATTTCATCATTTGAGGTGTCCTTTAAATCAGATATTCGGGTTGCAGGCCGTCATAGTCATTAGGCTCTTTTGGTTGTAAACCGCAAATAAGTGCTGTATTAGATCCCGATGAGATGGTAGCAAACTTTCTTTTGGGTTCTGGCTTTGTGAAATAACCTGGACAAACACTTTTTTCCTTGACCTTGCAAAATCCACATCTATATTAAGGTCGTTATTTGCGCTAAAATAAACACTTCAAACATCCCACCTTTTTTTGTTTTTTTGCAAGTGCTGATGCGAATGCTAATCCACTTAGGTAAAAAGATAAATTCAGGTAAACAAATGATTAGATGGTCATGAAAATTTTAGTTTGATTGATGCAATATTTGCTCTATTTGATTGAAGTTTATTTAAGTTATGATAAGCTATATATTATCACCCTTCAGCATTTAAAATCATGTTCATGCTTATTAGCTGTGCCATAAACCATTTTTTGCACCCCTGAGCGTAAGTACCAATATGAAAGTTCTTTAACTATGCTTTTCTTGAAACTTGAATTTCCTATAATGTCGCTATTCAAGAAAACACTTATGATAAAAAAAAATTGTTGAATATATTTTTCAGGTAGCTGCATGGGCTTCAACTGTGGCTCTTATTCCTATTACGCTGGTTTTTATTGTTGTAGCTGTGAAATTTTATCAAGCTCTGATGAGACACAACTACTTTCTTAGAGAATCTACGGTGCAAGAATTAGAGCTGCTTAATGAACAGTGGTCAAATACGTCATTTGTGGGCCCCAAAAGGAAGCCATCTCTGCAGATAGTTTGAAGTTCCAATTCGTGTTTGATTTATAATCTATCTATATTTGCTTCTTTTTTTTTACCAGTTATCGCATTGGTGGTGTCGTACCTTGGGACGGGCTTATGAGGGGTCTGTGCTCCCTAGAGCTAAAATTAAACATATAGAACGACCTGTCTATTCTTATGTGTGGGGGGATCATATGCCGGGCATATAGACTCGCAAGCATTCTCTGATAAAAAAATATATAAATAAAACTAGCCTACTCTAAAGAGCAAATCATCGTCTCTAAATGAAAGAAAAATATTCATATTGATTATCTGCCTTTAACTTTCGTTTGAAGGTGAAGGGAGTTTCCTGGTTGCGTCAACTCGTAAAAAATCTTCCTGTAGGTTTTTCTCTCTTATGACTAAACAATATTCTGTGATTGGAGGTAATTTGTGCTAACGCACAAGCAGCTCACTCTAGGGTTTGTCCATTAAAGAATAACCCATTTAAATATAGATGGAAAACAGTAAGTAATATTTTGTCACTTTTTTCTTAGATGCAACTACTTAGCCTCTCTTAAGGGATTAATAGCGAAAATAATAGTGTTATAGGCATTCTGATATGTCATTTGATTCTCACAAATGTTTCTGATAAAATTATTGTCATTTGTAATAAAATTATCATTCACTATACATAGACTTCATATTTTTTATGGGACGGAAGACGTCAAATCCCGACGGTATATCCACAGAGACCAGATGGTCTTTTGAAATCGTCTTGGCAGTTATAGACGTTCGCCAAAGTTAGGATTTTCACTTAATCGGATCTTAGCCTTGTCTGGATCAAGGCGCTGTTTTGTGGGTAAAAATTGGCATCTATCTATGATACAGTCCCCTTTGATACTTATAAAGGAAACTGGATCTAAAAAAATGATTCGTTTGAGTATTTCCACTTTAAAGTTCTAAAGCATGTTGATAGTGCAACATTTGTCAAGATTGCATAGGTTTCTGTGTTTGTTTCGATCCTCATCATTTCTAAAATTACAAATTTAGTTTTGATAATTATTTTCGAAAAGTAATTTCAAATTTGACATTTTCGAATACTTGGAATGAGGATCAAAGCAACAGGCATGCACATTCAAAAATTTGGTTCTGGACTTTCGTCTGATGTTTTCATAAATTTGCAAGAAAGCAAAAATGCTTTCATGCTTCTTGTGATTTATCAGGTACTTGAAACACAAAAGCAACTAAAAATGTTTATGTAGAAAAATATTTATGTGCTAAATCATTGTTGCTTTGTTTGATGCACTGTGAAGCATATTACGACCGATGATCGGATGCCGCCACCGGATTCGGAACGCAGTCTTACTGCCGAGCAACGAAAGATCTTAAGAGCCTGGATCGACGCCGGCGCGCCTTACGAAAGGCATTGGGCCTTTGAACCCATCCGCCGTCCTGATCTCCCACCAATCGATTCCGAAGTCGATGCGCTACGAAACCCCATCGACCATTTCATCCTCGCGCGGCTAGCCAAGCTCGGCATTGGGTTTTCGCCCGAGGCGACTCCTGAGAAGCTAGCTCGACGAGTGGCCTTTGACCTCACGGGACTCCCTCCGACATTGGAAGAATTGGATGCCTTCCTGGCAGATCGATCGCCGGATCGTTTCGAACGCTTCATCGATCGGCTGTTGGAACGGGAATCCTACGGGGAACGCATGGCGTCTGAGTGGTTGGACGTGGCGCGCTATTCGGATACCTACGGCTACCAGGTCGATCGGGACCGATTCGTTTGGCCCTGGCGTGATTGGGTGGTCGAGGCGTTTAATAGCAATCTACCGTACGACGAGTTTATCACCTGGCAATTGGCAGGGGATCTCCTACCGGAAGCTAGCGACCGACAGATTCTGGCGACGACCTTCAATCGCTTGCACCCGCAAAAGGTCGAGGGTGGGAGCGTGCCGGAAGAGTTCCGCATCGAGTACGTGGCGGATCGCACTCAAACCGTGGCCACCGCTTTTATGGGGTTGACGCTTGAATGTGCTCGCTGCCACGACCACAAGTACGACCCTCTCAAACAAGAGGAATACTACCAACTCACTTCCTTTTTCGCCAATATCGACGAGGCCGGGCTTTACTCTTACTTCACAGACTCCGTACCGACTCCGACCATGCATCTTGCCACGGAGAAACAAAAACAAACCTTGGTCGATGCCAAGGAGAAGCTTTCAGCGCTCGAACGAACCTATGCGGAGTCTCGGCAATCCGCGTCGGAGGCTCCGTTTGACGCCTGGTTGACGGATCGGCAGGCCGATGAGAGCGGTGTTCAGCCGGGAGTCGGATTCTTCAACTTTGAAACGTTTGAAGACGGCAAAATACCGAACCTACAGGATTCCGAGAAACCTGCCACATCCTCAGCTTCCAATCAGCTCGTCGAGGGGCGAGAAGGGCGTGGCCTGGCTCTCACCGGGGATGATGAGGTGGATTAGCCACCCGTTCGAGTGGACGGACAGACTCTTGCGGCAGGACCATCCAGCCGATCCTCCAACCCGTCATGCAGTAGTATTTCGAGAAGGAATTGATCACCACGCAGCGATCACTGAGCGACAGCGCGGTGGTTTCATCATCGCCATAACTCAGGCCATGATAAATTTCGTCGGAAAGGAATGTGATGCCTGCCGCATCGCAGTAATCGATGACCGCCTTCAGAGCCGTGCGCCCGGTGACCGTTCCTGTCGGATTGGCCGGACTGGCCAGAAGGACGCCGGCAATCGGGCCATCGGCTGATGCCGCCTCCAATGCCTGCGGCGTCAGCGTAAAGCCCGATTGGGCTCCGGCAGGTATTTCCACCGCTTCCAGGCCGAGAGCAGCCAGTATGTTGCGGTATGCGGGATACCCGGGGCGGGTAATCGCGACACGGTCGCCGACATCGAAAAACGACAGGAACGCCAGGTTGAAACCGGCCGAGGATCCGGTCGTCACTGCGATCCGCGACGGCTCCACGTCGACACCGTATCGTCGCCTATAGTGTTGCGATATTGCCGTCCTGAGAGCATTGGTTCCGAGCGAATCCGTATAGCCGATCTGACCGGCTTCGAGCGCTTCTGAAGCAGCCCTGCGAACGGCTTCCGCGGCGGGATGAGCCGGCTGGCCGACAGCCATGGAGATGACGGGATGGCCTTCGCGGGCACGCTGGCCGGCGCTCGCAAGCACATCCATGGCGTGAAAAGGTTCGACCGCACTGCGTTTGGAGATCTTGATCAACAAAGGTATCCGAATTGAAGGTTGCTGGAACGCGATTCAAAGCGTCGGGACAGCGTAAAAGCGTCACACAAATGCCCGATTGCGATGGCGATCACAAGCACACTGTTGTAATCACTTTAACGCGATAACCTAGTCCGGGCGGTGGGCTTGTGAGCCAATTGACTGTTATTACCAAGGAAATCGATTCCTTGGCACTTTCGTTCCAGGGAGCTTGAGCGATGCATCATCGACGGAGCAACGACCCCACCATGGTTCTCTTTGACGGCTCATTGCTGCGCAGAGCGGTGGCCCTTCTGGCGACCTTGGCGATCTGCATGACATCGCTCGTCCCGGCAACTCAGGCACAAGGCCTCCCAATCGTTCGAGACGCTGAAATCGAAGGTTTTGACATTTTGTTTCTACAGCAACTGTTGTAAAATCTGGGTTATATGTAAAAAAAATTCACACATCAGACTGTTTTGAAGACATTTTTCAAATTAATTGTATGTTTAGCAATATTTATTTTCCGGAGTGAATAAAAACGACTTAGATAGGTCACGACTTTGGGAAAATATGTTCCAAAATATGTCTTAATTTTCGAAAAACTTTTCCTGTAAATGACGTCACATTCATATGCGTTTCTTATTATTCTGTTTCCTTTATTAGTGTTTCCAAGCCTTCTTAGAACAATAGATAGCGAGTTGGATTTATAATTTGATGATCGAGGGTTCGACTCTTATAGTACTCGAAATTTTTAACTTGAATACTTTTTCAAAAGTCAAATTTTTCCAATATTTTTCGTATTAATGACAATTACTTGAAATACTTATAACAGATTTTTCTCAAGATGAGCGTCTGTGCTAGATATTTTAAAAACCACATTACCACTTAATCTGATTTGTAGTTTGTGTAGAATAGAAAAAGGTTTGCCGAATAAAATAAATGAAACTTGTAGTTTCTTAAATACGAGGAGCATCCTTTAACTACTTAAAAAAAAAATCCGTTCGTTTTGAGTTTTAATGTTACTCTTTAATTTCATTCGGAACAAAAACATGTTTCTAAATTAATTAATTTTTGTTGTTAATATCATACAAAAGATTATCCTAAATACAAGGGGACTACCACCTCTCCCTACTTTCACTTAAAAACGAACAATACACGAATTTGTTACAAACAAGTCGCGGAAATACATTAACTGGGTGGGCTTTTGAATCGTTTTTATAGCATAATCCTAACCCAATCTGGGATGGCGATACTTTCCCTTACTCCTTTAAGAGCTATTTAGTAAAATAATTATACGGATGTGGGATATATCAATTCTGGGGATAATCCATTCTGTCATAATACACATGCTGAGTGGTATTCAACAAAAAAAAATGCTACAAAAGACCAAATACAAAGAAGCCTCACAGTTACTCGCCCAACTCTTTCGTTGAGTGAATAAACACATAAATTGCCGAAAGAATTGGGAATTATTTGTATCAACAGTTTTTCTTTCTCAGCCAAAGACATGACTTGAATCAGTCCTGACAATTGCTGTCTATGGAATTATTTTTCCCTAGGAATTTCAAAAGGGACGAATAGACCACAGTAATTCAACAGGTGGTATGTAATATTTTATGTATAGTAAAGTTTCCTAACGTACAGTTTCCTCTGCTGATTGCTTAAAATATGTCTTACTGTATCTTATTCGGATGCATGTATGCTTAGAAATTTCTTTTGCTTCCATAGAAAATTTTATAATTCATACGAATAGCTATCAAATTGGAATTTAGGCATCAAAATTGTTTCATAGTATCCCATATAAACCTTTGGTAAGAAACTTTACTTTTTGTTGCTGTTGTTATTTTGTCTTACTTATTTGTCGAATTAAAGTTATATTTGTTTTAGTATTCTTTGCTAAAATATGCTGATATTATTTGGTGAGGATGGCTGGTTGGGACTGTGTTATTATCTAGTGAGTTTCAAGATGTTTTCCGGATTCTAATGTTTATTTTTCTGATTACTAGAAACATGACTGGAAAAGTGTCGAACTTTCTTGAAAGTGTTTTCAGAAAAAATTCAGAAAGCCTTTTCATATTATTTTAGAAAGGTGAGACTTTGATTAAATTAATCTGTTTTCTTGTATCCTGTTTATCCTCATTTCATTTTTTTAGCCGGTGCAGGAAACGATGAAAGCGATGAAGAGTCGAAGGAAAAAGAGGAGAGTGTCATTTTGCCAGTGCAAGACCAAATTTTAGTCTCTGAAGATGAAAGCAAAAAAGGAATTTTCTCAGGTTTTCTGTTTTGATTAAATATTTGATTGGGGGAGAGGACGAAGGTTTTAACGAACTCTAGTTTTTTTTTTTAGAAACTTCTCATATTTCTTCCGAACGCTATAAAATGATATTTTTCTACGTTGTATTGTTATCCTAAATTTTTATCTTGTCTAGCTTAAAATTCTTTTTACTAAAGAGAGAGGGAGTAGGACGCGGAAATTTTTTTTTTGGAAAATTAGTGTTTGCAACTCCTATTTCCCATCTTTAATAAGGGAACTTTTTGATCTAAATATATTTTAGTGATCCTGAAGTAAAACTGTTGGAAATTGTGTAAAATGCACCAACTGGCTGATTTTGAGATATTTTCTAATAGTTATTTAAAGATTGAAAAATTTAAAGATTTTCACTCTCTCCCCCCCCCTTTCTCTCTCTCTTTCTCTTAAAATTGATCTTTTTGAAAATGTACATATTGAACCATAGTTTGTTGGCATCGAAGATTGCAATGGTGATGTTCTTCTAACACAATATTTTTTTCCCCACTTTTAGTTTTGACTCGTTCTGATTTTCACTATCTTCTAGCAGCACAGTTCTGTGTCCTTCCTCTTTATTTTTTACACTTTCTTACAATTTCAGAAGGGTTAAATCGTAAACGCTCTTAGCCTCAGTTTTGATGCGATGTTTCACGATAAAGTTAATATTTTTTGGGAAAACTTGATTCCTACGGAATCAAGACTGTTATAAGAAATGCACCATAAGTTAAATCAAGCTTATGATAGGATTTTTAAAAAGAAAAAGAATTATATATCGTTTTTTCAACTGCAATTAATAAGAAGAGACATCAGACATTTAAGTCTAGGAGGACCGATCTCAGATTAGGAAAGAAAAATTTCACATTAAAAAAACGTGTTATAGATTTCTCCTATTTATTTCAGATCTTGTGTCATCTTAGGCTATCATCATACATCTTCGTTGGAGTGTTGATTTCAATGCTGTACTATCGAGTTGGCAACGAAGGGTCAAAAGTAATGTCCAATATTGGACTGCTATTCTTCTCTCAGATTTTCGTGATGTACAATGCATTAATGCCGACTTTGTTGACGTGTAAGCATTTTCTAATTAAAGCCAACTTTTAGATTCTTCCCCAAAGGCAAATGCACTTGATAACTTGTTTACATCCAAACTTCTCGCAGTGTAAAGTAAACTTCATGCAGCACTGTAATCTCAGCATAAGACATTTAGTGCTTGTTAAATCTGTCTTTGAAATGAAAAAATATCTTGTCTTAAAACACTTACAGGCGCTCCTTTTCTATGATATCCTCTTCAAAATTCTCCAGGTGGGGCTACAAAAAGTGTTTAAGTATTTTAAGTTTTTTTTGTTAATTAAAGGTCTAGATTATATTTTCTTGCAGCATATTCTCAAACATGTTTCTAAATTAAAGACAGAATAGTTTCAGTGAATTGCAAGGCGCTAACCATACTGATTATCTTTGAGAAACTAGTGATTCCGCCCATTAGAAAAAAGAGTACAGTGAATGAAAATAAGGTCGGTGAACCCGTTCTTCTAGGATTCATAATTAGAGCGAAAAAAAAGAAAGAAAGGAAACAACAATTATCATATGCATATGACACATAGAAATAGTAGATAGACTAGCTAGAATCAATAGATTAGAATTCTAGAACCATATTAGCCTCTGTAAATGGGTTTTCTTGAACTTTGAATTTAAAGGTGTAACTTACACCAAGATCGCTAGACTTTTGTGGTCTAATCAATTGGCTGCGACAGAATTTTTCATTAGCAGCTTTTTCTCCCTCTAAGAGGCGCAGCTTATGTTTTATGCCGCAAAATGCCAGGAAACGCCACTATGCTATCTTGCAATAATTTTCGCAACTTAAAAAGAACAGTAGAACTTTTTTAACATTTGTAAGGTTTTTATGGAAGCGATGGTCGTATAAACTTCAGAGGAGGCTCATCCGATTTGAAACCAAAAGCTGTATTTCCTTTCTAGTTCCTTCTAGTTCCTTTCTAGCTATACAATGGTAACTAGCCCCCTCCTACCCTCTTTTCCTCGAATACTTTCGATCAAAATTTTGTAAAAAAAAATGTTCAAAATAAACTGAAGGTCCAATAACTATGCTTCCGGGTTTACCATTCTCCCTATCCCCCCGGGGCATGGGCTCTAAGTTACGGAGGTTGCTTATATAAGGCTATTAAGGAAGGGGTTGGTCCTGTAAATTTCGTTTGATTGCAAATCAGAAAATCTAGTGCCCTTTGTAAGAGCCAAAAGGATCCCGAGGGGAAACCAGCTCTGCACGATCTTTTCCCGCAGATGCCTCTGATCAATATTTTGATACAGCTATGTTGGTAAAAATAATCCATGGAGAAAATAATTATGCCTTCCGGGTGGACAAAACTCTCCACAACTCCCTGGGCAAGGGCTTTAAGCTATGCAAGTAGTCCATTGCTAACGTATAAGGTATTTATGGAAGATTCAGTTTGAAAATAAAATTTTCTAGTTCTCTTTTCAAGATTCTAAAGTGAACGTAGGCCAACCAGTCTCTTCCACGTCTTTTTCCTCAAATGCTTCCGATCAAAATTTTAGGACAAACATTTCGTTCAAGATAGTCCAAAGGTCAAATAACTATGTTTCCACGTTTGACACACGCAAACCCCTCCCATCCCCCGGGACAAGGGCAAGAAGTTATGCAATTTGTTCATTTTTAACACCTAAGGTTCTTACGAAAGGTATGGTCGTATAAACTTAGGAAGGGATTACTTAAGAAAGAAACTAAACAAGGCGAGAGACGGGAAAAAGATTGACTGTTAATTAAATACCCTGAACTAGACTATTTGATCTGTTGCCGTGTATTCTAGAATTATGTCATTTAGATGAATGTGTCTGTAAATCCATAGCAAATCCATCACAAGAAGCTTTTTGGTACTGACTAGTTACGCTACATATTGTGACGGTACATCAAACAAGTATCTAAAAGGCCAATTAGAAGGCAGCCTCTCTTTTAAGGAGGTTGCTTTAGACCTCTTTGGACTCCAAGGGGTTAGAGCGTATTCGTTTTTATGACCTGAAGAGGACCATAGGCCATGGATGGATTGAATTGTCATTTTTTTTTGAGAGGGTGGCACATTCTGAGAAATAGCTACAAAAGAATACTTGGCAATTATCTCATTCATCTCAATTTTTTCTCAACATAGCCACCCCCAATCCTTAAATTTTAGAGCATACAAGAGTGCTATAAATAATTTAGCTATTAATGACCAGTAGGTAGTGATTACGAGAGTACGATTTTGACTGAAACAAAGGACCAGAAGCTAGGTTCTACTAGAAATACCCTAAATACCCTAACTAGAAAAAAACGTAATAGGATCGTATGTCAAACACCAGGGCCGTACGGAGAATGGACATTTCTAGTTCCAAATCCCCAAATCTCGAAATGGTCAATTTTCTAGTGCCTAAGTAATGTTTCGGATAGTGACTGAAAAAAGAATAAAATTGAATCTCAAACTACGCAGAAACTCAATACAAGAAATTTACTAATCTAATCCTGGTCTGAATTTCATTTACAAAACATATAAAAATAGAAAATATACTCGAGTTAGTCGATTCCATTTTCGGGTTCTAAGCCAATGAAGGTCACGATGGATAGTTGCATTTCTCTGAAAATGTAAATTATTAGTGACTAGAGTGCATTTCAGTTTCCTCAGAGCCCAAGGGTCTCGGGGATAAAACAAAATAACCTAATGTAACACAATTTTTTTTCAGCAATCACGGACTAATAAGTTCTGAACAAATTTTAAATTGAAAACATTTTTTTTTTAATTCAGCTGTCATGCTAAGAGTAGTCAGAGTAAGATAGTTCGTAACTCGTAATACCAGAGGGACTGGATGTATTCCACAAAAATAAATTTCAGTAGACGCTTACACATGGGGAGGTTAAGATGAATCGCTCTCCCCCTGGGAGGGGGGGGGGCAATCCTAACGGTAGAAGTTCTTCATGAGGAATTTTTAGCGAGAGAAATTCTCTGTTGAAGAATCGAGAATGGAATATTGAGGAGGGATTTTTCTGACGGATAGAGGTGGTTTATATGGGAGGAAATTTCTCTGTGAGAAGTTTTCCGTAGAAGAGACACTTATATGGAGGAAGAGGAGCAGATTTACAGGCATTTCTTAAAAAACGATCACAAATTAAATATAAAAAAATAAAATCAACTGAAAGTTGAAATTACCTGAATTATCGGTGAATCTATATTAAACAACTATCTCGAATACTCTATCAGTTCTGCAAGCCATTTGAAGGGAATTGGATACCAACAACGTAATTTGAATTATATTTGTAACATTATTATTTTTTATACATGATTGTTTCTTCCACTGCTGCTGTTGGTATTTAGAAAAAAATATATATTCATGAATTTATAGAGGTGCTGTTGCTGTTGTGGAGGAGAAAAATTGACGAGCTGCCTGATAAATTCTTATGATTCAATAGATTTCTTGATAAATCAGATTAAATTGCTTAATCCAGCGACTACAACTGTCGTGACAAGCAAATATAGTTTTTGCATTAGCCTAGAGAATGCATTCCAGTTTTACCCGTTGGTGCACACCTCACCTCTGTGCGTTTGATCCAACAGTTCTGTCAGGGGTACCAATTCATTAAACTGTATACGGAAAAAGATTTTTTGGAGGAGAAATATATTTTTGAAAGTTTAGAGGTGGGAGGGACATTTTTTTCTAAATCTTATATTCGATTTAAATACCCTTAAAAGGTATTTTTCAAGTTCAATGGATACCTCAAAATTCCAGAAACTTGAAATACGTTGGCTAAGATTATAAGATTCAGCATGTTATGAAGCTTTGACTTTAAAACACTATTTAAATGCTTTTATCGCCAGATTACCATCTTTACACAATCAGAGGAATATCTGGCCAGGCAAGTGCCTTGGCATAAACAGCTACGAACATGAGCCTATCAAACAGTTCGTGGTAACGAAGTGTAGTAAGGAGCCACCCGGCTCAATAGTAACCAAAACTCTAAAAAATGGAATTTTGATATCAATAGCTACATCAAAAGAATTGCAATAGGAACTTTCGATTCTTTTGAATATAATATTATTCTTAAAATTGTGAACAGATGTCTTTGCAGGATTATGCGAGGAGGCGGATAGAAGAAAAAAACACGGGAAGAGGGCAATTTTCCTTCTAGTTACTCTTGGATCTTAAAAGTGGCTTTAGAACTTCCAATCAACAATCAAATCAATCCTCCCCCCTCCGAAGTTTCTGCAGTCACCCCTTCCATACGAAATGGCTGGGAAAAAAGTGTTTATACACGGTTTGTGGTTCTCACACAGCACTAGAAAATGCCGTTTCTATGCGATACATTTTTCTCCTCTTACTCCCCAAAACCCTCAGGAAATACCTGCACGCACTGAAGCTGTAACTGCAATATAGGACGGACCTTATTCTTACCCAATCACTAATATCTACTTTAGCTGTATAATAATTATTTTTCTTCTATCATCTTTAGATTAAGAAAAAATTTATCACTAGATATTATTTTTCAAATCCAATATTAAATTTCGGTTACTATGGGTTCTGGATTGCTTCTTACAAAAATAAAGCTATTCCTGCAACTATGAAAATAACGATATTCTACTTTTGTGGATAAAAGGTAAAACTCTTGTTTTGCAGTTTTCACACTTGCCAAATTTTATGATATAATTAATCGAGTGTTTACCCATTTCTGCGACGTTCTTACTAATCTCCCAAAAATTAAACAAATCGTCTTAGGCGAGTTGGTTTTGAATCATTGCTCTAAACTGACATTTTTTATTTCCCTATATTTGGAATTGGTATTAAAGACAAATTGATTTACAACGCTCTGAAAGTTCTGTTTTTTAAAGTTTAGCTAAATATAGAGAATTTTTCCATTAACTTGTAGTTCATTACTATAAATAGTAGGATGACAGCCTTCTTTTTTCAACTAACAATTGTAAAACGTTTAATTATCTATTCAGTACGTCTTTGAGCCAAGGGATCCTGAAATGCATAGAGTAGGTGTCACTTGATGATGCAATAAAAATAACGGAGCGAAGGAGCGATGCGGCTCAATAGTAACCGAAACTATAAGAAACAGAGTCTTGATAACAATAGATACACCAAAAGAATGGAATTTAATGCTTATTCAGAATACGAAAAATTCGTCATATTTAATGTTTTCCATCAGAAGCGGTTCGATCAAGAGGGTGCACAGCGGCCCCACATTAGTAATCGATCAGGAATGGAAGAGGCCGATGTGTTGGAACACGAAGAAAATAAAAACGACGCAACTGTTTCTAATAACCTTAACATAAATTTTCAGCACTTTATTGATAAAAACAGTAATTATATGAGCAATTTCAAGCAAAGCCACTTTTAGTGTAAAGATAAGGATCTTTGTAGTACGAATAGAAAGGACATTATTTGTCAGCAGGAGGTCTGTTTAAGCCTCTCTTCCTGACTGATCTGATAGGAGTTATTGTTCCAGGAGTGCGTCGCAATGACAGGTAAACAGTCTGCAATGGAAGGCGACGCATGGGTCATCAGTTTCGTTGAAGCAGAAAATCGTTTGCTCGTCGGCGGATGTAGAAGAAAATGCTTGAGCATCTTGAAAACGCTTAGAGATCGGCATTTAGATATCCCTGGAAATCCTGTAACTTCTTATATTCTAAAAACGTTGCTCTTATACGAGTGCGAAAAACATCCACGAGAACTTGAGTGGGATGAAGCTTGCTTAGGTGATAGAATAAATGGTATTTTTTTGCAGTTAATATCATGTCTTCAGTGTCGACGGTGTCCCCACTATTTCTTACCAGCTTTAGATCTGTTTAGAGGTAAGCCGTCACCGTCGTTGGAAAATGCTGCAAAGCAGACCTGGCGACTCACGCGTGAATTGTTGACAAATTCTAGATCTTTAGAAAAATTATGAAAATATAAAACCAAAGAATGCCACGATTGCTAATAAAGCTCTTCTGCAGTTGAAAAATCGATATGTGTCGAAACTTATTGATGCATTATTTTTTAATCACAAAAGAGGGTAACGATCATAGCTAGTCTGGCAAAACAAATGCCCAAAGAATATGAAGAAGTAACGAGCTTATTATATACCATTGTCAGTTTTTTCAGCTTTAACATGTTAATTAGTCAGTTTTGTTGCGGTAATTAAGTATTATGTAAAAAGTCGTTGATTTTGTTTTTCTCTCAAGTCGCTGTTTGGTATAACGCAAAAGGCAGAATGGTTAAGCCAATGTAATTGAGCATCGCTAAAAAGTGAAAATAAAACCGATTGTTTATGTATCAGGATTTGATGTCAATAATTCTATCTTCTTCTTTAAACAAATTTCAAAACTCTAATTTTAGTTTCACCCTAATTCCCTTAGCCGATCTTAAAATATTGCAGATCCTCCTTTTTAATAGAATGGAAACACATAGTGCCTTTTGATTTAGTTTAACATGCCCCTCAACATTCTCCAAAGTTTCACCATAATGCCCTTTTTGGATACACCCAGAATCAAATTTTTAACCTTTTCCTAATGATAAATCATCCATGTAAACAATGATTGCATAATTTGCTATCCTTGCTCCGGGCTATGGGAAAAGTGCATCCCCGGGAATATAGCTATTATAACTTTGGACAGGTTTGAATAAAAGGAGAATTTCCAAATTTCGATCAGTGTTAAGTAGAGGGAACACCTGAAAAGGGCAAGGAGGGGGAAGGGGCCTAGATGCCCTCCAATCTTTCTTCAACATACCTTGAAAGTTTCTATTAAAAAGCCCCAATGGTTCTTTAGATATTGCTGATATTCTCTTTTCGCAACCAGCTAGCACATAGTGTGTGTGTATTATTTTCCGTATGCCTCTCAATATTTATTTTAAGTTTCACCTTAATACCCTAAGCCTTTTTGGAAACCCACAGGGGCGGATTTCAAGCTTTGACCCTTCTAGGCCAAAGCGTTTTTGCCACTCTGTTCTTGTGAGATTTTTGGGGAAGCCCCCGAAAATTTGGGGATAGTGGAAGTACTAAACAGAACGCAACTGATGAGCCAAAAGTAATGAAAGAAAGAGGTAATACCATACTCTCAGCTGCCATTCTTGGGAGGCATCTGAAAATTTATAAGTGGCCAAGATAATCCTGTGTTGTTTTGAAATCACTTTTCTGTGAATAGGCAGCGCGGCAGTGGAGTGCACCTGACACTTTGATGATAAATCACATTATTCCAGTTTTGGCTAAGAAAAAAAAAATCACTCGTGATAATTTATTGTGCTCCCCTGATATTGTCTGCCCCTAGACTCGAGCCTAGTGGGCCTATTGGTAAATCCTGGCATGGAGACTGAGGATCAAACATACCCGCTTTTCCATAAAAATCCTTGTATGTTAACAATGGGCAACTTCTATAACTTACAATTCTTTCTCCAGAGGCTGGGGGATGTCAAACACAAGGGCATAGCTATTTGACTTTTGGACTATTTTGAACAAAATGGCTATCAAAATTTTGTTCTGATACACTTGGAGACAAGGTTGCCGAGCCACGCCGCGATGATCACGAACAGGAGGCCGAGGCCGAGGGCGGCCACCTGCACGATCTGCACCGTCGCGACGCGACGCTCCGACAGGGTCTGCGAGCGGAGCACCATCGCATTCATGGCCTGCACGATGCGCGGCGACTGCAGCACCGCGCGGTCGATGGCGGCGGCCTTCGCCTGGCCGGCGGTCTCGAGGGTCTTCAGTCGGCTCTCGAGCTCCGTCCAGCCGTCGGTCACGTCGCTCATGCGCGACTGGAACCGACGATTGGGCACGCCGGCGAGCAGCTCGGTCATCTCGAGATCCTCGAGATCGATCACGACCGGGCCTCCGTTGACGAGACCCTCGTGCGTCGTGCGGAACACGTCGATGGCCGTGGTGAGCTCCAGCTTGATGTCCTGGTCGTTCGGGCTGCGGAGGTAGTTGAGCGCCAGCGTGCCGAGGCTCTGGGCCAGGAGGCGCTGGCGCGAGACGTAGCGCACGGCCTTCAGGAGCTCGGCCTTCGAGTCGTCGTTGATGACCTCGTTCTGGGACTCCTTCTGTGCCTGATCGGCGGCGGCCTCGAGACGCCCCAGCAGCTGCGGGATGAGGAACACGAGCAGGTCGCCCTCGTCCTTGGCGGTGCGCGCGGCTTCCTTGGCCGCGCCGGCCGCCGTCACGAACGTCTCCATCAGCGACTCGGCCTGCTGGAGCTTCTGCTTGATGACCTCGTCGCGGGCCACGGGCATCTCGGCGGTCGGCGTGTCGGGCGGAAGGGCACCGCCGGCCAAGGGGATCGCCTCGCCCATCTCGTCGAGCTCGGCGCCGAGGAGCTCCGTGGGCGCGGGGCCGCCGTCGCGGAGCGCGGCGTGGGTGGTCTCGAACGTCATGCGCGTGCCGCTGAACGCCTGCCAGGTCTCGTCCTGGGGGCTCTCGACGTACTCGAGCAGCTCCTTGGTCATGCGCTCGGCGAGCATGCGCTGGCGGCCGGCCAGGTTGATGACGACGCCGTCGGTCTTCTGGTCGGCGGTCACGCTCGACGTGACGACGTAGACGGCGACGAAAAGCAGCAGGAATGCCAGGGCACCGAAGATCAGCTTGAGGCGGATGCTCATCGGGGCGACTCCCTGCCGCCGGTGGGGCGGCAGGCGCAAGGGTATCGGATCGGGGCCGTAATACAAACCTTTTTTTCAACTCTATTAAATTAGTCCCAAGCCCCCTACTAATTTTTAACCCTTTCTTTCTTACTTGGTGGGTACTAGTTTAAATCGTCAATTTGCACCATCTTGGCGCTTTTCTATCCATAATCTAGAACCTTCCTCATAAGCCCTTCCAGGTCAACTGTTGGGAGACCTAAATCGTTTCTAAAACAGGCCAAGGCAATTTGTCCCTGATCAGTTTGAAACTTAAAGCTAAGTTTTTAGGTTGATAGGAATCTAATAAACAAAAATGAGTTACCCGGTGCCCCCTCTTCCCAAAGAAATGAGGCCCCAAATAGAAACGACAAACTTGTTTGAGGGATCAACCTTGTTTTATTGGCATCGAGGCCCGTTCAATAAAATCTAATGGAAATGGCCAGCATCCTC
>JAAAKM020073195.1:116501535-116514079 GCA_010016025.2 Alatinidae sp. Z8VKAUB7J3 | reverse complement strand
TATTGTAAGATAAATTTCAATTTATAAAAGAAAATTGTTTACATTCAACTGAAAACTAAAAGGAATGAGATCAATCCAAATATCTGTGAATATTGAAGATATAAAATTAAGCTATATTGAAAGATGCGTCTTTTTTTTGTGGGTAAAATACACCTTATGTTCAAGTTCGAGACAGTACAATAAAGTTCAACAATACTGTGCATCGGAAGTATTGTATTCTTCATGTTTTTCAATCAATCCTGTTATTCTTCACTGCCCTGAAAAAACGGTGAATTGGCCCTTTGGGTAGGACACAAACAAGATCTTGGCGATCTGAACTGTTATGTCATATCCCTTAATCTAAATGCGAAAAAAACTATCATTCTTATTCAATCCCTACATCCCCATCCTCACCGACCTTACCACTGTCCTTACTACTGTCCCCTGGAAATACTTTTCTCCAGAGTCTGTACACCCAGAAACAAGTGAGGCAAAAAGGAGATATGATGATTTTTTGTGCCTCTTTTTTACAACTGATGTTTTTTAACGAAATATAATCTTTGATGTACAGGACAAAATGAATGTGGGGCATCTAAGTGAAAACACCATGCACAATACTTTGACATTATTTATAGGTTAGTTTAAATCTGTGCACAATATTTTTTTAAAAGATGGCATCTAATCACAAATAGTTTGTTTATATTATAGAATTTGCTCGAATTCAAAGAGTAGGTAGCATAAAGAGCAAGGTATTTATAACTCCTTGTATCGGTCGGTGGCGATTGGACCAAGAACACGCCCCGAGTCGAGTATCCGTTCATTAAAGCGATCTACAGCCGTTACGGAGCCGAAGCGAGCGTTAGCAACGTCCATCTTGAAACCGAAGACCACGGTTACCAGTATCCGAAGCGCCAAGCCATATACCCGTTCCTGGTCAAACAACTCGGGCTCGATCCTACCGGGATCATGGATCCGGATAGCGGCGTCTTTGACGAATCCGGCACGGTCGTGGAAACACCGCAACAGATGCGGGTGTTTCGCACTCTCGCAGAGATGCCGGCCCACCGTCTAGCCCCAGGAAGTCCCGTCCCCCTGCACTAGGACAGGGATCACGTCACCGGTTCGTGGGAGGTGGGTCACTCGACGGTTGCAGCCAAAGGTAACGGCGAACGACATACAACGCGATCCCGGCATAGGCGACGCAAAGCAGAATCAGCGGGTAAATCAGCCACGGCACGACCCGGAACAATTCATTCGCCAAGTAGGCCTGCACAAAGCAAAGCGGCGCCATCCCAAAGAACGTGCCAAGCATTACCTTCCACGTCGGGATGCCCGCGAGTCCGGCGACATAGGACACCAGATCACTCGTGGTCAACGGATTCACACGCAGCGCAAATATCACCCAAGCTCCCGCGTCCGACAAGCGCTCCACCAGGGCACGGATCTTCGGTTTGCTGAGCAGCCGTTGAACCCGATCCCCTCGAAACGTGCGCATCATCTCCGCGGCGATGCCCGCCCCCAAAACATTGCCTACCAACGACAGCAGTCCGCCCCAAAAACCACCAAAAACCAAACCTCCCGGGGCATACAACATAAGCCCGGGAATCGGCGCCACCACGACTTCGATGGTGACAAAGCCCACGTACACCACCGGAGCCAGAGCCCCCCAGCCTTGGAAGAAGGTTCGGAGGCTCTCAACCCGTTGGTCCGCCGAGGCACCGGGTTGCAACAACGCCGCAATGATGCCGTCCGTCCGATACGACCAAACCAGCAAGCCCAGGAGCAGGACACAGCTCACGCCAAAGACAAGCTTCCGCATGAAAAGCGGGTTTGACTCGATATTGGCTTGCTCTGGTTCCATTGGTTCGTGAGTCCGGGAAGACGGCCCCGGGGTTTCTAGCGGAACCGGCCTGCCACTCAATCAGCCGCGGGAGGATCGAATGGCCAATTTTCAAAAATGGTTCACCCGCGGCGTCGAGTTCGTCGCCGCCACGATGCTGGCGGCGATGTTTCTGACCTTTCTTCTGCAGATATTCTCGCGCTACGTCCTGTTGACGCCATTCGGCTGGACGCCTGAGCTGTGCTTGATCCTTTGGGTTTGGATCGTGTTTTTCGGCTGCGCCTTTATGGTGCGCGAAAAAGATCACGTCACCTTTGACATATTCTACCTCGCCGCTCCCCGACGCACACGTCAACTACTCGCGCTGATCGCTGCATTGTCGATCGTGGTCGGAATGGGATGGGCCCTCTGGCCGACCTGGGACTACATCGACTGGATGAAAATCCGGAAGACCACGACCGTGGAGAACCCCTTCACGGGTGCGAAAATTCCCATGCGGACGATTTTTTCGATCTACGCCATCTTCATGGTCGCGCTCATCGCCCGCTATGCATGGCGCTTCGTGGATGTGCTGCGGAACGGCCCGCCGGACGAGGATCACGAAATCCCGGGGCATGAACCCGATCCTCCGCACATTCGCCATGGGGAGGACGCGACATGAGCCTCGAACTCGCCCTTTGCCTGATCACCTTGTTTGGTCTTGCGGGAATTGGCACGCCCATCGGTTACTCCATCATCATCGCGTCTGTCGTTTATCTGGGCTTTGCTGATCTGGACGTCGCGCTGGCCGGCGAAAAGATCCTGCAAGGTCTCTACAAGAGCTTTGTCCTGCTGGCGGTGCCGCTGTTCATCGTTGCCGCAAATATCATGAATGCCGGCACGATCTCAGACAGGCTTTTGAATTTCTGCGTTGCCGCCGTCGGCCGTTTCAGGGGTGGACTAGGACACGTGAATGTCGTGGCATCGTTGATTTTTTCCGGCATGTCGGGCTCGGCCGTGGCCGATGCCGCGGGCATTGGAAAGATCATCATCGAGATGATGACCAAGGACAATCGGTACAGTCGCGGTTATGCCGCAGCGATCACGGCAGCGACCGCGACGATCGGTCCGATCATTCCGCCCTCGATCCCGATGGTTCTCTATGCACTGGTCTCCAACAGCTCCATCGGGGCGCTATTTCTCGCAGGTATCCTTCCGGGCTTGGTGATGGGGGCGGTGTTGATGGGCATGAATATACTCTTCGCTAAAAAAAAAAAAAAAAAAAAAAAAAAAAATATAATAAAAAATAAAAATAAATAGTTTAAGAACCTTCGAGCACAGGAGGGTTTCGATGTGCCTCCGTTTTTCAAATTATGCAATAACAAACACTCCGACGGCAAGTATTTCCCCCAAACTTCACTCCCCATCCAGACTATGGCCGCCTCGAGCTTATTTTGAGCCCATCCCTATTTTGTCCCCAATTTTCTGCGTTACTTCCAGATATTCATCACAGAAGATCTAAATATAATATCCCACTTGTTTGTTTCTTTTTATTGGCTGATGGTGCTGTCCTGGTTATTGCACCTGTTTGCTTGTTTTGCCCCCTCCCCCCACTCATTTCATTTTAGAGGCCCTTTTAAATCTTAACATATTTAACTTTCGTTTTCTTGTTTGTGTTTATTCGTCTAGTTTTGTCCCCTCCCTTTCTCCTTTCTTTTGACCAATTTTTATCGTTTTTAACTTCTCTATTGACTTTATGCAGTTAAAATATTGGCATGTTTTATTGTCCCTTTTAATTTTCATATATATCTGTATCTCACTATTATTTTGTATTTATTCGCTTATTTTGACCCCCCTCCAACCTTTTTTCGATGTCACTTTTAACTATTTTTCAGACTTAAGTTTGTAGGTTTAGTTTGATCAGTTTTTATGTTTTATCTTTTTAATTTACTTTTTCAGTTAAATTATTGACTCAAAGATGATTATTCATTATGATTTTTCTTTTTCGTTGTTGTTTGTGCATTTTTGCCAAATTTGTGTAACCCTGTGAGTTGTCGACTTTGAAGTCATTTGGCCCTTTGTGCGCTTTTGATAGGGATTTAAAAAAAATAAATATCGCCTAAATATCTTATCTATCCATCTAATTTCCCCCCAAAACTCATGAAACTTTACAATGCGATTTGTTGAAGCCCCAAATGATTACACTTTAAGCCAGGTTTAGATTTTTTTATGGACTAATCTTATACGTTTTGATTTTTAGTTGGATTTTACCGCAGCACATTTTATCAGAGACACAAGCTGACTGTGTCTTAATATGTGGCCGTATGTATAATAGGTTAGTGTTTTCGGGGTTTCATAGCAGAACCAGATATTTGCTTATCCTGGTAAAAAACAAAAACAATGCAATGTTGTGATTCAAGCTACTTTTCTTCTAAAAATGTGATGAGCTACATGTTATTGTCTGCACATGTAAATGGTGAGTAAAACTGTAAATGAGCAAAAATTGCCAAATTTATAGGAATGTTACCCCTGCTCTCCGATCTTCCTTTAGCTCCTTGTAAAGCACAATAGGATAAAATTCACTGTTTACTTAAAACTTATGTAGGCTATGACTTCAATCCCTTATCATTTTGCTTAACTCGCAATTATATTTTGTTTTTTTGCAATTCTGTTTTTTAGGTAATTACAAATAATAACTTAGTGAATTTCGAAAGGAGGGGTTCGGTGGCTAGGTGGAGGCAGAGAGAATGGAATATCAGAAGTTAAAAACAAACTTCAAAAAATGATTTTTTACACGATTTTCTATGAACACCGTTCCGATCAGCCTCAAAAACCTATAAAACCTGGAAAATCTGTGGATAATATTTTTATTGAAATCTAGTCACTCAGTTGTTAGAGGGCGGGGGTCCAAATTTTTTGGAAGCATGATAATCAGGTGGCGATACCAAAGTAAGGATCATTATCAATCATTTTTGATGGTAACATATTGAATGGAAGGATAAAAAGCCAACCTACCTGTATCTGATAGGCTGGATAAAAAGCTAACCTACCTCCCGTAGTTTCTGGATTCGACTTAACATTGAACAAGGGCCACTCATTAACTAGATATACACTAACTTGTAGTTCTATATCATAAAACTGACTATCTAGAGCGAAAACATTAGTCAAACGTGAAATTTTATTGTATGTTTATGCTGTATTTATACAATTTTTAGCCCTAACTACGCCAGAGTCAGCGCAGTAGCGTTGGCTACTGCCAACTTAGGCTTGCTGCCAAGAATTACTGCTAAAGTAAATCGTAAGCAATCAGCCTCTTTTCTTGCATTTTATCCCCTAGGCACCCCTTATCCCAACCTTTCGCTGTAGCATCAGGTACGAATTTTGATAGCCGTTTCACTCAGAATAATCGAAAGATCCAACAAATGCGCCGCGAGGGGAACATGGCCCACAGCCCAAGGGTCCAAACTAGAATAAGTGGCATATTGCAATCCAGGTTGTTAAAACCAGGATTGTGCAAAGGATTCCCTTGCATATGATTGGAAGTCCAAATTGTGAACTCTAAAATCCTCCGGTCCAGCTTTCTAAGGCTCTGGTCTGGTCTTTGGGGAAATCGCTGCTCTTGCATTCGATTACTACGGTGGACAAAAATCTTTGGATGATAGAGGTTCCCTGAGGAAAAACTCTTGAAGAAAATGTCTTGAAGAAGAAATGTTCTAAATAAATAAGAAAAATTCTTTAAGAAAATGACATCTTGAAGAAAAAACCTTGAAGAAAAAAAATCTCGTTCGTCATTACGTAACACTCACGTTTGCACCGCCATTACGGAACACCCACGCGTGTGACGTCCTCAGGTACAAGCGGGGTTCCCCACGGGCTCTGAAGAGACAGGTCACACGAGATTACGTTCTCCTCATTAATTCTGACAAGTCACCCGAAGTTACATCGTCCTCAACATAGGTAAACATCCCCTATTATGCTGGCTTCCCCACTTGACTAGCGGAACTGTAGATCTTACTTGTCATGAAAAATTGATAAATAGGTGTACTATACCATTACAGGTGCACTAAAGTATTGTGTAATACCCAGATGTGGGTAATAACATCTTAAGGGGATAGTACCTCCAATAGTATATCCCGTATGGCTCATTTTAAGTCCATAACCTCATCACTACTCCTGTTTCCTGTCAAGTCCATCAAATTTTATTTGTCTTTGGTTGGCCGAATTATTTTTTCAACTAAGCTTTCAACTCAAAACTTCTCTTCAAAATTGGATCAAATAAGATATGATTTTCTATACATTATTAAAATTGATTCTTATGGGGAGTTTACTTATATTTTTGTATCTCGTTCCAATTTTTGTGGTTCTGAATGGATAAAATAGTTCTTTCATTTAGTGTTTGAACTCTTTTTTTTAACAAGCCAAACAAAGGACTTTGATCACAAATATGGCAAATTTAATAAAACGCATAGTACTTGTCTGTTATAGCACCTATGTTAAGCTCTGACACATTCATCCACGCACTGTAGAACCGGTTTCTTCGTTGGTTTCTTCCAGCTTAGCTTGAGACAAGACAAAGAGAAGTGACGGAATAGATGGGGAATATATAATTTGGGCTATATATTTGCACATTAGGAAGGGTGGGGATAAGTATAGCGGGTCTACAGGCAAAATCTGTTAGATAGAATTATTCCGCATATTATGAAGTAAGAATTGTTTTCTAACTTCATTATTTCCCAAATTTTAAGAAAAAGGCGAAGAGACAGAGTGTGCTAATTATAGAGGGACATCTTTCATTGACAATACAGCTAAATTATATGCCGCCATTCTACTACATAGATTACAAACATCAAGAGATAGCTGAGCACGAGAAAACTAGTCTGGATTCCGGCCTAGCAGAGGAGACTCGGGTCGGATTTGTTTTCTCCTCGATAATGCAAAAATGCGAAAGGTACAACCTTCCCCTTGTCAATATATTCATGGACTACACCTTTGATTCAGTTGAATGACAAACCTTGTGGAAGATTCTCTTTCAAGGTGTCATGCCACCAGAATTTGTCGACATGTAGGATCTGTGATGCCAATTGGTGACATGTAGGCCAATGACGAAGGATCTCTATTCCGAATTAGAGTCTATGAGAAAGAGTCGTCATTGTTCTTCATTGTGAATTGGGGTTTGAAATAAAGCTGTATACTTTCGTCGTTCCTTTTCCATTATTGTATCGATTGGATTCTCGGCCATACGAATATATGAAAGAATAGTAGTTAATACAAATATCAACTTGGCGGACCTTGACTGTGCATAAGACGTAACCTTTCTCGCGCCGGACCCAGACTCACCACAGCATTTGCTTAACAAAATAGTACTCCTCAGCCTTCCTCGGCCGACGAATAAACCGAAAATAAACCAAAAACGTAATGTCTGAACATCATTACAGATTCGCAACAACTAAACTTAGTGGTCTCCCACTTAAAAAATCTCATTTATCTTTGATCTGAGAGGGAGGAAGGGGGATAAGATAACTTATCCCCCTTTGAACGTTTATTTGTTCGTCATTGAAAGGCAGTGTGATCTTGGAAATAATTACAGGAATGTCAATGGGTAAATATTCTACCATATCCCTTCACTTTGCTTTTATGAGAATGACCCTTCAAGAAGTTATTATTTGAAAAATGTGCCCCTAAAAACGCAGAATTAATCTGCGTTTAAGTTACATTTTTATAAATACAAGAATTTATTCTGCTTTCAAGAAAATGTAGAATTTATTATGCTTTTTTATTCTATTTAGGTACTATATAAATGCAATATTTGTCTCTATGCAAATACAAGCCATTTACTGCCTTATTGTAGTTGTTATTTGTCACTATTTGTCATTACACTTGTCATACTGCGAAGAATTCCCCTTGAAATGGCGCCCGCTTCCCCGCATATCTTTCTTGCG
This sequence comes from Alatinidae sp. Z8VKAUB7J3, assembly GCA_010016025.2. NCBI lineage: Eukaryota > Metazoa > Cnidaria > Cubozoa > Carybdeida > Alatinidae > Alatinidae sp. Z8VKAUB7J3. The sequence continues at coordinate 116,506,342 of JAAAKM020073195.1, read as the reverse complement.
AAGTTATCTATCGACCGCTGCTCCTCTACGGCTCAGTCCTTCGATCTGCACTGACTAAGCCGACCTGCCGCAATTCCGCGGGCAGTAACACTAGGAGTAGACACATGGCCACTGGCACTGTGAAATGGTTCAACACCACCAAAGGCTTTGGTTTCATCGCACCCGACGGCGGCAGCAAAGACGTGTTTGTGCACATCTCCGCTGTTGAGCGTTCCGGCCTGACCGGCCTGGCGGACAACCAGAAAGTCACTTTCGACATCGAAGCAGGCCGTGACGGCCGCGAGTCGGCGGTGAACCTGCAGCTGGCATAAGCCACGCAGCATTGCAGATCGGAAGCGCGGTTCCTGAAAAGGGGCCGCGTTTTCCTTTTGGGCGGTCAGCCCTTGTTCTTCTCGTCCCAAAGCTTGGGCTCCCACAGCTCCACCTTGTTGCCCTCTGGGTCCATGATCCAGGCAAAGCGGCCGTTTTCATGGGACTGCGGCCCTTGCAGGATGGGGATGCCTGCGGCGGTCAGCTTCGCGATCATGCCGTCCATGTCGTCGACCCGGTAGTTGATCATGAAGCCGGAGGTGCTGGGCGCAAACCATGTGCCGTCGGGGTCGGCAGTGCCCCAGACGGTGAGGCCGCCGTCCTCTGCCGTGTCGTCCTGCCAGTTGAGGATGGCGCCGCCGAAATCCGCCAGCTCCAGCCCCAGGTGATCGCGGTACCACGCCGCCAGCGTCTTGGCGTCGCCGCGCGCCTTGATGAATACACCGCCAATTCCCGTCACCCGTGCCATGTGTGCAATCCTCCCTAATTCTGGGCAGATAGTCCGGTTTGGCGGAATTTCACCGGCCGCGTCCAGTTTCACGGATTTTTTTCCGTAATGCTGAAATCCTGTATTCCGGAAACGCATCCGCTATGATAGACACGCGACTCGAGACACGGGGGAGTTGACACTACTAACCACTTTCAGCTCATTTTGATGGTTTTTGCATGCACAGTTATATACACTGGAAAAAATAAACAACTGAACTATCTTATTGTTATTTCTTCGCGGTCTTTTCTTGTGGTTATAAGAATGGACCGAGATAAAAAATGAAAAATTAAAAACGGTATTCAAATATGTTTTTAAAAAGAGCTTGTTAATACTCGATTTTGTTTAAACCAAAGCTTCAAACATTTAAATAAGTAGCAAAACATCTCTTCTTTTACCTAGGAATGTTTAAGAGAATCAAAGCTGTGAAATGTCGATCAATCTATTAGTCTAAATATTTTTTCTGAAGGTTTACTAAAAGTTTGCTAAATGATGAAACAAATAACCGTACTTGCTTAAGCTCTATAATCAACCCTTATAAGATATTTGGAGCACTTAAATTGCATTTAAATCTATTGTATGTCTATTGACAGCCAGATCTGATACGGTTGTGCAAATCAAGATTAGAATATCGGAAGCTACAATGATGACAGAGGCCAAGTATGGTTTTGAAGCGTGAGCGCTACAAAAAAAAGGATAAAAATACAAAACGGAGGAAGTTTTGCTAGATGTTTTTCAAGAGAAATTGCCTATGGTACTTGACTGACTGACTGTATCTCAACCAATAGACTATACGAAAAGTGTGGTTCAATCCCCTTTCTAGGGCTATAATATGAAAAAGCTTGAGATGGCTAGGGCAGGTTCTGCTGATAAAAAAGGTTGTCCTTGTCGGCCAACCGTTTAGGGCCAGCCAAAAAGTAGGTCGTTCCTGGTTGGGTTAAGAGGGTGTGGAAAGGAAAAGTTTAAGGGAAATGGGAAAGATTTAAGGAAAACTGCTTGGGAGGGTGCAAAGAGGTAGGCTGTTAATAGACTGTAATGGAGAAGAAGCAGCAGAGGGAGCAGAGGAGATGCGTCCGTTGCTGTGTTGGCCTCAGGTGGCTTGGTGCTGCAGTAAATTGTTAGTATTAGTAGTAAAATTAGCACACGGACTCTCTCTGTTGCTCTATCTCTCTCTCTCTCTCTCTCTCTCTCTCTCTCTCTCTCTCTTCAAATCTCTGTTCTTCTTCCCTCTCTTTCTCGCCACCTCTCTGTCACTGTTTTTGTCTCCACCCTCTCATCCTCTATCTCTGTTTTATTAATTTTCTTTTTTAAAGTCATTTAACTAATTATAAGTTCTAACTATGAAAGTTAATAAAGGGATCCTCAAAAGCAAAAAATACTGCACATAATATACTATCAGTGAAATATAAGTAGCATTATCCATGGAACGCCTTACTAGATTTGGTAAATGATTGACGAGAATTGTCACTTTACCTTGGTATTCGAGCAGCCGCAACGCGCCTCCTTCGTGCGTTCAAAAGATCGAGACTGAGATTGGAATTATGCTTCTTTTTCCGCTTTGGCTTCCTGCGGCAGATCAGCCACCCTGGGTATATATATTGTCTCCCCCCGTCTGAACTGTTGAAAACTCCAAGGAACGGCGTCGGTAGGCATTTGCGAAATACGATCGAGCGTGGGCAGGATTCCGTCAGCACACCATTCGTGTGTAAAATGAATCATCTTCTGATCCTCGGACAACAACCAGACCCAGGCGCGATCCACCCCAGCAGCCTCGCAGATGGCACGAAGCGCGTCGTTGATACCCGCATCGATTTCATCGCTCGGCAGATTGATGAACTTAGTGGAGATCGACGTGATGAGCTCCACGAACCGATGGCGCTCCTCAAGCCCTGCCTCTGCAGCCTTGCGTTCGTTGATGTCATGTAGGTTTCCCGCCATACGCACCAGGTTGCCCGCCTCATCCCATATGCCTTGGCCACGAGCGCGAAGCCAGCGATAGTCTCCAGTCTTGGTCCGCAGCCGGTACTCCACATTATATGGGACCCTGTGGTCGATGTGTGCAGCAATGGCCGCAAGCACACGATCTTTATCCTCAGGGTGGAGATGAGATATAAAGCTCTCTAGGATGTTCGCAAATTCCTCTTCCTGATAGCCCAGCAGTTCTTTGAATCGCGGCGAATACCACAAAGGTGTGTGTGACAAATTCCACGGTTTGTTCGGAAAAGGTCGACCTTCCCAGAAGCCATCATTAGAGCCTTGAATGGCTAACTCAAATCTTTCTTCAAGTTGTCGTATAGTTTTCTCCGCTTGCCCTCGCTCAGCTTCGCTCAGCTCCAACTCCTTCAGGCGAGCACGGAGCGCAGCAACATCTTGCGAGAGTTCAGGGTGATTCTTCGTTGACATCTTTATTTTTGGCAGTCGATGGATAAAGAGAAGTTCTGTTCTGTCTGAGAGTCTACGGATAAAAACTATGGCGTTTCAGTGTCAAGAAGATCAACCCTTTTTTACCCGCCTTCGCAGAAAGCCATTGGTGTCAACCCGTGGATGAATGCGAGATGGGTAACCCTCCATAGCCGCGCTGTCGTCAAAGCGGCTATGGCGCGTCGGCGACTTGGCGACGGAGGGAAAATTAAATTCATGCACATATTTCCCATTTGTACTCCAGTGTAACCTCCAGTGTATACTTAACCTCCAGTGTATACTTACCATTCCAAAAGAACGTAACCCCTAAATACACGAATTCTTTTTTAATCTCTATAAAATCACCTTTAAACCTAATTTCATCTTCTTTCACCTTCTTTGCTTTCCATTCTTCTTTCAATACTTTCCTTAATACCTTTCCTAAAAACTACAATTACCGTTTCCTTCTTATTTAATTCTAATCCTTTGATATCCAAATATTACCCCATAATGTTTAATAATGTTTGCATGTCTTTTGCCGATTGTGCTATGAGAGCAATATCATAAGCAAACAAAAGCATGCATATTTTTGAAACACTTATCAGTACATCCGGAGCGTTTTTCTCCTTGAAGAAATCAACTATATCATTAATATCGGTGACAAAATCGGTGACAGTGGGCATCCCTGTTTTAAACCTATTCGCGTCAAAATTCTCCCGGATACCTTACCTAGTGTTCTAAAAACTAGGCCTGCGAACTATATATTCCTACAGTTAATCTAGCAAAACTTACACGCAGTCTTCACTCCAAAAGTCGCTTAAATAGCATGGCTCTTATCATATTTTCAAAAGCCCCTCTTACGTCCAGGAACGCTCCTTAAATCCTACCCCCTCTTTTCATGATTTCTTCTCTAACTATACTATGCAAAATGAAAACCTACTCTATTGTACACCCTTCTTTACCAAACCCTCTCTGCTCCTCTATTAATTTCCCTGTCTGTTTGCTTTGTCCGTAATTCGATTGCCAAAGTTTTATGGAAGCATTGAGGCGCGAGTCTCCGCCGAATTTTTCTTGACATAATTTGCCCAGGTTTTCTGCTTTCTAAAATTTGCCTCACTGGGGGGAGGGAGGGTTAAGATAAACGTAGAAGCTGAGCTCCTGACATCTCCATTCAGAATTGAGCATGGATATTTTATTCAAATTGGTCACTAGATTAAGGTTGGCCTTGTGTATATCGGTGTACATCAACCCGACATGGCAAATTTAAATGTCACAAGTTCCAAATATAAAGATTCAGAATGGACTTATCAAATGCCGCAAAAAAAATATATTTAAATTAGACTGTGGCACTGAGAATTATAATCAATATTTTATAGACTCTTGAGCCGCTGCCGATAGCGTCGGCATGAACGAGATTCAGTTCTGCATCATGATGATCACGGCGCTCGGTGTCGGCTTCATCACCCCGCCGCTGGGTCTCAACCTGTTCGTCGTTTCTGGTCTTACAGGCGAGTCGATCTTGAAGATCGCCTATCGAGCGATACCGTTCGTGCTGTTCATGTTGATCGTCACGCTGTTCATCGCCTACATGCCGGTGATCTCAACGGCGTT
>JAAAKM020073195.1:116464990-116501525 GCA_010016025.2 Alatinidae sp. Z8VKAUB7J3 | reverse complement strand
AAGTTCGACAAGTACGAGGGCGACATCATCCTGTCGCCCGAGGCTGTCGAGCAAGCGGCGGCCAAAGTGCCGGAAAGGCTGCGGCGTGACATCGAATTCTGTCATGCCAACGTCAAGAAATTCGCCGAGGCCCAGAAGGCAACCGTGTCCGACTTCGAAACCGAAGTCGTACCCGGCCTGATTGCCGGCCAGAAGGCGATCCCGGTCAATGCCGCCGGCTGCTATGTGCCGGGCGGGCGCTACAGCCACATTGCCAGCGCCATCATGACGGTGACGACGGCCAAGGTTGCCGGCTGCAAGCATATCGTTGCCTGCTCGCCTCCTGTTCCCGGCGTTGGCGTCGCGCCGGCCATCGTCTATGCCGCCCATATTTGTGGGGCCGATCGCATCATGGCGATGGGCGGCGTCCAAGGCGTGGCCGCGATGACCTTCGGCTTGTTCGGATTGCCCAAGGCCAACATCCTTGTCGGCCCCGGTAACCAGTTCGTCGCCGAGGCAAAACGCATGCTGTTCGGCCGCGTCGGGATCGCCATGATCGCCGGGCCGACGGACAGCTTGATCCTCGCCGACAACACGGCGGACCCGATGGTCGTTGCCACCGACCTCGTCGGTCAGGCCGAACACGGCTACAACTCGCCGGTTTGGCTGGTCACCGACGACAGAAGTGTCGCCGAAGAGGTTATAAACCTTGTACCTAGTTTGATCGACGATCTGCCGGATCTGAACCGCGAGAACGCGACGGCAGCTTGGCGCGACTATGCCGAAGTCATCCTGTGCGATAACCGCGAGGAGATGGCGGCAACGTCGGACGAGTACGCTCCTGAACATCTGACGGTCCAGGCCCAAGACCTGGATTGGTGGCTGGACCGCTTAAGCTGTTATGGCTCGCTGTTCCTGGGTGAAGAAACGACGGTGGCCTTCAAGCTTATCTACCTTAGGTACACAGGAATTAACAGTTATTTCTTCTATTTACTTGATGTCTTGGGTACCAGAATTTGGTATCTATTACAAGACTGCATGAAGGGGGCTTATGGGGTTTGAACACACACGCCCTCGAAAGGTTTTTTCGACTAATAAAAATGTAATAAAAATAAATAAAAACAAATTTTGGTCCATTTTTTATTTTTTATTTCCCTCCCCCCGGAAAAACTTCTTTTGTAATACACTCCATGAAAATAATTCTGGATACGGCCGTGAGCTGTTATACCAAGTTTAGATCCCTTTAGGTTACTGAATAATAAAGCTACCATCCCAATTCCCGATCCCAAAGGTACTTGTTCAGATACCGAGGGCTCAATTTTAATGACAACACTGGTATTTCACATTTTCTAAACTTTCTTTACCTTTCTATTATGATTTAACCTTTATTTCAGGTAGTCGCAGCTGTTAGAACGAATTCGAGGTTCATATGTTTATTTTAATGCTACAACCTGTCTTAAATTATTCTTAAAGAATGCGCGTTCGTACTTGGCATACCAAAACAGACACTTTTGCGTAGAGACTCACCAAAAGCTATACTGATTCGTTTTATTTATTACAACCAGTCACTAAGTACCTAGCTGCAAGACGCTGCTTGGTGCTGCGCGCCAAGACGCGCTGCAAGATGCTGCGCGAACCACGATTTGTGTTAAAAAACGTACAAAAATATGATAATCTTCTCATGCTTATAAATGGTGAAACAAGTGAACATATATCAATAAATCCATTTCACTGAATTATCTGGTAAAGAGCAATTTAGCATTGGCTCTTTGTTGTGAACCCAGAATATGTCATCCACTCTCCAATTTGTCCAGTCGTTAGGGAGCCTTCTGCAGTTTTTGCTAACGTAGACTGTATAATTCAATGATAACAGAAAAACCAATCTATCTAAATCTTCTGTTTGACATGGATTTGCAGATATATGTCTGCCACGGAACATTACACCCCATTCCATAAAAATGTACGGGATATGCCAAACTTCAAATAGATTCGGATCATATAAAGATTTGTATTCGAATCCCTCTAAAATATAGACCCAATTAGTTTATCGAAATAAATTTGTAAAAATTGTAAATTAATTATTTCTTTTAATATTCTATGGCCTCCGCCAGGTCGGCCCGCGCGCCGAGCTCGAGCTGGGGGTCGTAGACCTAGTGCGGCGCATCGCCGAGCCTGTCGACGCCCACGACGTCGGCGCCGATCTGCACCGCGAGCGAACGCGTGAAGACGCCGCGGCCCCCGGTGCTGCCGAGGTGGTCGCCGCGGACGATCTCCGTGGTGTCCACGGGGGTCCACGTCGTCGGGAAGAGCGAGCCCGGCTCCAGGGCGTAGCCCTGGATCAACCAGCGGTCGTGCTTCACCTCGCGCCAACGCTTCTGCTCGGCGGGGATCCACACCATGCGCCACGCGATCAGCGGCGGGCCCACGTCGGCGCGCTTGCGCGCGAGATAGCGGAACTTCGTGTAGCGCACCTCGATCTTGGTCTCGCGTGCGCGGCTGTTGAAGTTCTCGAGGTACTGCAGCTCCTCCTTGCGCGCGCCGCGGCGCTGCATCTCGAGGTCTTCCTGCAGGGCGCCGCGCTCCTCGTTCGCGGACACGACACGCTGCGAGTACTGCGCGCGGCGCCCGCGGCCGGTCTGCAGGTCGACGTTGCGCGGCGCCATCTCGAGCCAATCGGCGAGCTCGCGACCGTAGGCCTGGGCGAACTGGGCGCGGAACTCGTCGTCGCCGAGCGGGAAGATCTCCGGCCAGTGACGCACCTGGCCGTCGTGGAGCTCCCAGCTGAACCAGCAGCGGATGAGCGGGTCCGTGGGCTCCTCGGTGAGCTCGCTGGACTGGAAGCCGAGCTGCTGCGTGACCTGGTCCTGGGGCAGGTACTCGCTCTGGTACTCGTAGTAGTCGCGGTCCGTCTCCGCGCGGCGGATGCGCTCGAGCTCGTCCTCGGCGGCGCGGACGCGGCGGCCGAGCAGGTCCTGGGCGGATGCGCCGACCGCGTCGGTCACCGGGTTCCAGATGTTCCCGTCGGTCGCGCGCTGCAGGGCCTCGCCCGGGTCGGTGCCGTCTTCGATCTCTCCGGCCCGACCTCTGACGTTGGCACCGCGTACGCCAATGGCATCCGGGGCTACATCGACTGGCTCAACAGCGAAGGTGGCGTCGCGATGGCGGACGGCACCCGCAAGCCCGTCGAGCTGCTCTACCAGGACTACGCCTACAAGGTCGATCAGGCGGAGCAGCTCTACTCCCGCTACGTGCAGCAGGGCGGCCCGTTCGATCATCGCTTCCGCCCGCGGCGTCTGGCCGACCGCCTCATAAGCCGCGATCAGGCGCGCCGTCGCATCGACAAAGCGCGGACCGCTCCGGTCGATCCGCGCCGCTTCCTCGAAATCCTCCAGGGCGAGGTCGGGTTCGCCGTTGCGAAGGTAGGCGCGGCCGCGATCGATCAGGCAGAAATTCGCAACCGGCCGGGCTTCGAGCGCGGCGTCGAAATCGGCAATCGCCCGATCGTACTCGGCGCGCCGAAACAATACGCGGCCACGGCCGCACAGCGCATCTGCGTCCCGCGGATCAATCTCCAGCGCCCTGCTGAAATCCGAATGTGCGCGCGTGTAGTCGCCGAGCGCCAGTCGCACCTCACCGCGATGGCGGTGCGCTGGAGCGTGGTTCGGGTCGATCTGGACGGCCCGCCTCAAGTCGTCGGCCGCCTCACCGTATTCGATGCGTGCGAGATGCGCGGCGGCACGACCGGCAAGGGCCTCGGCGTTCCTGGGCTTGCGCCGAAGCAGTTCGGAGAAGTCTGCAATCGCGCCTTCGGCATCGCCGGTTGCGGCACGCGCCCGGGCGCGCTCCGACAGAGCGCGCAGGAATCCCGGATCGGCGCGAACCGCCGCATCGAAATCGGACAGGCTTTGCCTGACCTTGCCGAGTTTGCCGAGGGCAAGTCCCCGGTAATAATGGGCCGCTGCGTAGCCGGGGGCCAGCCGGATCGCCCGGTCGAGATCGGCAACCGCCCGCTCGAATCGTTCGTCGGCGCTATAGGCGAGGCTGCGATAGACCAGCACAATCGCCAGCTTCTCGTTGCTGATCGGTCTGCCGCCAAGTTGGCCGGAATCGACGATCCGGCTGCACGCTTCGAGCCGCGCCTGCCCTTTTTCGGACTGGCAGGCCGCCGCGTCGTCGACCCGCGCCGCTGACACGGAGACAAACACCCCAACCATCAGGACAACAAAACCGGGCAGAAAGAGGAACCGACGCAGCATCTTCAAACCGAATCACACTCGAAAGGCAGTTTTAAGGTCTCCGCGCCTTCACCGCAAAAACACAAAGACGACGATCAGGCCCGGTTGGCGCATGTTACCAAAACTTAATTTGAACTGATGGCACAATGTTGGCAGCGTCGCGTTGACCACCCCGGTGACCACGCACCCGTGATCGGTCTTCTGGCAAAAAATACTAAGTTCCACATTTTTGTAGATAAGAGCTTGAAACTTCTACAGTAGGGTTCTCTGATACACTGAATGCGATGGTGTGATTTTCGTTAAGATCGTATGACTTTTAGGGGTGTTTCTTCGTATTTTCCAAAACAAGGCAAATTTTCTCAGGCTCGTAACTTTTGATGAGTAAGACTAAATTTGATAAAACTTAAATATTTAAGATCAGTATAAAAATCGGATTCTTTAGATGTATCTGTTGATATCAAAAATCCATTTTTTAGAGTTTCGGTTACTATTGAGCCGGGTTGCTCCTTGCTACAGTTCGTTACCACGAACCGTTTGATTACTTTTATTTAAGAGCGTGGCTTAACTAATCAGGGCTGTTGGTGAACAGTTGACAGTAGAGAAACACGAAACATTTTCCCAGTAGGATTTGGCTAATTGTTATTCGCTTAAAGTTCTTTTTTTTTTTTTTAATACATTTTATGCCATGAAACAGAATATGGCCATAAAGTTTCCCGTAAATATGATTCAACTAAAATAGCAAAATGTTTAAAAATATATCAAAATATTTAATTTTCGAGAATATTCAACGTCTTGTCTACCTCTTTATGCCCGATCCATACATACAAAAAAGGAGTTGAAAGCAAAATCCCGTACAATACTGATTGGGTAATATAGGGAGTTCGGCAATATTACCATAGGTCAATCTTATAGGGTAAGGTAACAGAGCTCTGGCTTATCATTGTTTTGTCTTTTACATTGAATTTTTCTGTATTTCAGGTTGGTCTGGGAATTGCAACCTTGTTAAATTACGTTCCTGTGCCACTTGCTGCAATGCATCAATCCGGTTCATTAGTTCTCCTTTCACTGTCCATATGGCTCACACATGAAATGAAACTCATCAAGCTCATCAAGAAATGAATTTATTAAACACGAAACTAACAATATTTAAAGATTTAAGGTTTAATAAGTTTCGCCATTTCTTATATTATCTTTCCCAGTTCTGATTAAATACATTTGTCGATTTTTCATTACACGTTTACCAACACCTTAAAATATAGACGTTAATTGAAAGTATATCCGACAACGCTTACAGTGAGGAACAGCGAGCGAACTTTTCTTTGCCCCATATTACCCCCCAACTACTTTATTTCCGTAAGCTATCCGTTTGTCAAAACAGACCATCAACACTTTAAGCCTGCCATTAATATGCCAATATTTTTCTAGCTAACTTTTAAACTAGAGACTATAACGCACAGTCACGGGGTGATGCTTCCCATCAGATACTTTAACTAGCACCTTATCCCCATCAGAAAGTACAATATCGGCAGTCATTTTATTACCGCCAGCAGCACTTAATTCAGCTTCTGATTTTTTCCCGGCTGCCAATACCATAATGGAACCCGTCAGTTTTTCTGTGTCTACGGGTTTGCCGTGGTCCTTAATGTAAACACTTGTGTTGCTTTCACCTCTAACCAATTCAAATACCAGTTCATGTTCAATTTTAACTATTCCGCCATGCTCTGGCTCTAAGCTTCCGTGGCTGAATGCCAATGGGGCATACGCAGACAGGCCAAAAGCCACTATTAAGGTTTTTAGTAATACGTTTTTCATCATTTTCTCCTTTAGAATTTTCTATCTATCGTTAATTTTTAAACTATTGTTGTTGCTTTATTTTGTTGCCATTGCTTTGTGGCTTCTTCTCCAAAGACTTTATAAAGAAGAGGCGTCAGCAAAATATCGAGTAATGTGGAACTTAACAGGCCTGAAAAGATGACTATTGCCACGGGGTGCAATATCTCTTTTCCAGGCTCATCTGCTGCCATCAGCAGCGGAATTAGTGCGAAAGCAGTTACCATTGAAGTCATCATGACGGGGGCTAGCCTTTCTTGGGCCCCTCTTATAAACAGTTGTTTGCCAAAGACTTCGCCTTCATGTCGTATCAAGTTGAGGTAGTGACTTATTTTTAAAATGCCGTTTCGAGAAGCGATGCCAGTAAGGGTTATGAATCCCACAACAGACGCGACAGACAAGGGAGTGTGTGTCAACCACATTGCGATGACAGCGCCAATGAGAGCCATGGGTAAGCTGCACATGATGATGCTAGCAAACACCATAGATTGATAGCGCAAATACAGCACAAGAAATACCATTGAAAAAGACAGTAAGGACAAAATAACCAATAATCTCATTGCTTGTTCTTGTGCTAAAAATTGTCCTTCAATACTAACGAAACCATCGGCTGGCATATCAATTTTAGCTATCTTTGCGCGTACTTCGGTTAGTAATTTTTTGACAGAGACTTGGAGATGCACGGCATCAAGGTAAACGGATCCAAGCCCTGATCCGAGGCACAGCCATCAACCAAGACGGCCGTAGCAATGGGTTGACCGCCCCCAACGGGCCCAGCCAGGAAAGAGTGATCCGCCAAGCCCTGAGCCAAGCCCAATGCGAGCCCAATGAACTCGGCTATATCGAAGCCCATGGAACGGGGACGCCACTCGGCGACCCAATTGAGTTTGGTGCATTGCGCAATGTGCTCAGCTGGGGTCGAGGCCCCGAACAGCGTTGCGCCATCGGCTCTGTAAAAACCAACATCGGTCACCTCGAAGCGGCAGCCGGCATCGCCGGTCTCATCAAAACCGTCAAAGTCCTCGAGTCGGGGAACATTCCACCCAATCTCCATTTCAGGACCCCAAATCCAGCCATCGATTTTGGCAAACACTTTTTTGTGCCGACCGAACCTCATCCCTGGCCCATTCAAGAGGGCCGGAAACTCGCCGGCATCAGCTCATTTGGGTTTGGCGGAACCAACGCGCATGCCGTTCTCGAAGCAGGTCCACGCCAACAGAAACCTACCGGCAAAGAGGAAAAACGACTTCTGGTGCTCTCAGCCAAAAGCGAGAAAGCCCTTCATCAGACCGTCTTGGATTACGATCGCTTTGTGGCAGCAGACACCGAGGTCGCCTTATCGGACATTTGCGCCGTAGCGGCCAGAGGCAGAAGCCACCACGAACATCGACTCGCGTTGGTTTTCCACGACCGAGTAAGCCTCCAACGAGGATTTAAGGACTTCTTGGCAGACCGAACCAAGCGAAACGTAAAGTATGGCCGGGTTTCCGCCGGCCATCCTCCCAACATCGCCTTTCTCTTTCCCGGTCAAGGGACTCAATCGCCAGGCATGGCCCGGAATTACTATCACACAGACCCCTACTTTCGAGAGGTTATCGACAGGCTTACCGAGGTTGCGCCAAAGCTTAAATCTTTCTTGCTCGAAAAGGACGAGGATCCAGGCCTGATCGCGGACACAGCTTTGGCACAAGCATCGCTTTATGCCTTTGGTTGCGCCTTGTCCACCATGCTCCAAACCTACGGCATCAAACCGAAAGCCGTGCTCGGCCATAGTATCGGCGAACTCACTGCGGGTAGCGTGTCGGGCATGTTCACCCAAGAGGATGTTTGATTTCACCGAGCCCAAAGCGCAATATTGGGTCGCTGCGCCCTGATCCGGCCGCCAACCCCGCTCTTTAAAGGCCATGGTCAGACCGCGAACCTCAATGGGGTCACCCAGAGGAGTACCCGTGCCATGGGCTTCAATATAACTAATTGTATTGGGGTCGACACCAGCATCGCCGATGGCTTCGGCCACCAATTCTGCTTGGGCCTTCGGGTTGGGTACGGTGAAGCCGTTGGTTTTTCCGCCCGAGTTCACGGATGTACCTTTCACGACGCCGTAAATGTGGTCACCATCCCGTTTTGCGTCACTCAGCGGTTTCAGCAATAAAGAAGCAACACCTTCTCCGAAAACGGTGCCCGTGGCATCTGCGCCGAATGGCCGACATTTGTCGTCTTTGGAAAGGAATTGCAATTGTGCGTACTGAACGAAACGGCTCGGATGGAGAAACAAGTTCACGCCACCAGCGATGGCCACATTGCATTCTCCCTTGCGAATACTTTCGCAAGCCAAATGAATGCAGGTACCTGAGGAAGAACAAGCCGTGTCCACCGCCATGCTCGGGCCCTTGAAATCAAAGAAATAGGAGACTCGGTTGGGGATTTGATAGTAATCGCTGCCCCGGTAAGTGCTGGCGCCCAGCAGTGATGCTTCGTTGGTGTAAAAGGTGTAATCGCTGGCGATGACGCCGACAAAGACGCCGGTCTTGCGATCAATGGATTGGCGCGTATAGCCTGCGTCTTCCAGCAGATGCCAAACCGACTCCAAAAACAGCCGTTGCTGGGGATCCATCAATTCGGCTTCTTTCGGCATAATCTGGAAGAATGAGGGATCGAAACGGTCGACTTCGTCTAAGAATCCGCCCCACTTACTGTAACTTTTCTCTGGTGTTTTCTTGCCGGGCTCGAAATAGGCATCTACATCCCATCGACTTCCCGGAATTTCGCGAATGGAAGAAACGCCCTGAGCCAGGTTTTCCCAAAATTCTTCCAAATCTTTCGCGCCGGGAAATTGTCCGGCGATGCCGACAATGGCAATGTCATCCATACTTGCAGCGCCCCCCGCATGGCCCCCGCGGGCCGGAAAATCACTCTGATCGCGCATCACACCCCCACCGGCCCACTCGCAAACGCCCCCCGTACGTCCGCGTTGCACTTTCGGTGATCGGAAACTTCCTCTTCGGTGACCCAGCCGGTGCCATCGATGGATGGTATCTGGGCATGCCGTCCCTCTGGGGGTCGTAGTTGGGGTTCTGGCCGCCGGAGAAGTTGTGCATCAGGTTGTGAATGTTCTCCAGCGCGCCGAAGAAGTGGTTGTTGCCCGGTCCGCTGGCGAAGCTGAAGAAATTGTCGATCCTCAGAATGTTCGCGATGTCGTCGGGCGACGGATAGTTCTCGAAGTAGATGCTGGAGCCACCCGGCCAGCGGGCGCGATGCCAGGCGGGATTGGTGATGGCCAGCTGGGCGAAGATCTCGTTGATCTCCTGATAGGCCGGATCGCTCTGGGCGGGATACTTGATGCCCGCCGCGGCGAGCAGACGCGTGCCGGACATGAAGACCCTCTCGTCCGGCTTGGCCGGGTCCCAGCGAATGCCGTCGAGCGCCTTCAGGTTTGCCGGCGAGATCCTTCCGCGCAGCGCAGCGATCGCCTCCTTGGTGATCCAACAGCCGTAGCGCAGGGGAATGAAGCCGTTGTCCAGCGTGTTCTTTTTCTTGCCGACCCCCAGCGACTTGTTCTGCTGGTAGTACTCGGACCAGGACCAGTAGGGCAGCGCCACGTTGGGATCCCAATCCTGCATCCGCCGTTCCATTTCGTAGAGGTAGGCACGATGCCACGGCAGGAACTCTTCCCAGCCGTGCTGGCAGTTGTTGGGGTGAATCTGCGCCCAGAAGGTCCAGCTGCGCTGATCGGCCGGGAAGTTGTCCCAGCGGCGCATCTCCGCGATGGCCACCTGGAAGAGCCTGAACTCCTCCGGGGTCATGCAGTTGATGTTCTTGCGCAGGCGCGGGCCGTTCAGCTCCAGCCGGTGGCCGTTCACGTGCCCGTCGTGGGGCGGGTGCGCCTGATCGCCCATGGCCCGGCGTTGCCGCTGGTCGGCCTGGACGCTCACCTTCGGGTCGTCGCTCTCCGGGCAGCCGGCATCGATCCAAGCTTCGATCTCGGCGATCTGCGCAGCCGGCACGCGCGAACCGCCGCCCCACATCAGCGGCGGGAACTGCATCCCGTCGAAGGGATAGAGGCCCTTGAGCCCCTTGATCAGGCCCGAGCGTGCGCCGCGGCCGCGGTCGACACCCGAGGTCCCGCAGGCCGACCCGCACGAACAAGCCTACCTAGACTACCTCTCGCAACTCGCGACCTACGAGGGACGCCTGATCACCATCAAACAAGCCGTCCACAATGCCGTCGATGAACTCAACGCCGCCTGGGCCCAAGTCCTCCAACAAGCCCACAACCTACAACTCGCCCAAGCCAGCTACGAACTCGAAACACGCCTCTTCCAACAGGGCCTTGCCAGCAGTAACGACATGATCGACGCGCTGGTGAATCTGACCACCGGTCGACTCAACGAACTCAACGCCATCGTCCGCTACCAACAGGCCCTGATCGGCCTCGCCACCGCCACCGGCACCGTCCCCCAACACGCGGGTGTCACCCTTGCCGACGTCCCCAACCAAAACGAACGACTCAAAGGAAACTAGAGTCACCACCCACCCTGGAAACCGAAGACCTCTCAGCGCCACTGCCTTCAAGGCATCTCAAGCCGTTGAGCGAATCCGGAACATCCAACACTAGAGGTTTAGTTTGAGCCGAACGACAACGGTTCTTTCCCGCAGCAGAGTCCGATGGAAATTAAAGGGATCAGTCAGCCCCCGATCTGAAAAGAGAATCTGGATAGCAACCTGACTGTCCGCCTTCCCAAGGAAAGCGTCCCGATGAAACTGGTAGGCGAAAACGCTTGTTACAACGAGTTACGTCGTCACCAGAGAACGTTGAACCACAATAGGGCGCGACTCTATACCCAGTCCGGTTCCCAACCATTTTGCATCTTGCAATTTGCAGTTTCACTTTTTCATTCCCGTCGCAAGCCGGCCTCACCACCTCTGATCCTCCCCGCCCAAAGCACCACCACAAACCGAAATAACGATTCTAATAAACCCGATTACACAATCGTAGAAAGCCGATGATACCCAACACTTCCCCGTGTTATGCGAACACAACCGAGCGCACGGAAGAAAACATTGGTTCAGCTTCCTTGAGCCCTACGTCGGCCAACGATGGCCGGAGGACCGTTATCTTGCCCGCCGCAATATGTTCGCCTGTCCCAGTTACACGCGCCTTCAAGGTGGCTATTCCCGCTACCAGTCCTACCGACCGCTGATTCGCAATGCCGAAGGCGAGTGGGTCCCTATGGAAACCTCGGATCCATTCCAATTCACCGCTGGCGCCTACAGCTACAACGTATCCGGAACCGGCCCTGATGGGCGCCATGGAAATGGTCGTGTCACTCTTTCGCTTAAGGTTTTTGGGGTTTGTTTGCCTGGTCTTTAATTTGGGTTTGGCCCAAGCCCAGGACTGGCGTGATTTTAAGATCAAAACGGGCGACCGACTGGAATACGCCAATCCTGATTTTAACGATGAGGATTGGTTGAGTTACCGACAATGGCGAGGAACGGAAGAGGGTAATGATTTCAAAGGGAGTTTATGGCTTCGAGGTCAAGTTACCTTTTCCGAGCAACCCAAAGGTACGAGCTATTCAATGGCGGTTGTGGCTATTTCGTCTTGTGAAGTCTATTTGGACGGTCGTCTGATTGGTCGCAATGGCACTGTAGGGTCCAGCCCCGACCATGAGGTTCCGGGGCATTTGTATTTCTTGGCATCCGTACCGCCAGATCTTCTGACTCCCGGTCCCCATCACCTGGCGATTCGCTTCTCCAACCATCATGGTCTTTACCATTTCAGAATCATGGGGATTGGCCACGGTGATCTGAACCAGTTGCTTCACTTCCTGCGCCGGCTCCTGTTGCCCATCGCCCTTTCCAGCGCCTTTTTCATGGTGGCGATTTACTTCTTTTTGGTCTATTTCTTCAGTTTCCGCGAAGCCCGCTTTTTACTTTTTGCCTTTTTGACGACCTTGGTGGGTGCGCTTTACGTTGTCGAGCAATGGCGCTTGATCGGCTATCCCTATCACTGGCATTTCCCAAGGCTCTTGACCGTGGTGTGTTTGGCCGCGTCCGTGAACCTCTTGTTACCGCTCTTCTACTTGAGCATGTACAAGCTTTCAAGAAATTACGGATGGTGGCTGCTCCCCATGATGACCTTGGCTGGGTGGTATTTCGGGCCTTATATGGACGGGTACGCCTATGGTTTCTTTATCGCCGGATTGACCATGGCTCAAATTCTCACAATCCGTGCCTTATGGCTGCGCCGTCCCCATGCGCTCTGGGGATTTACAGGTTGTGGGTTTGCCATTGGGACGCTCCTTTTTTCCGGTTATGACTTTCTGGAAGGACCCTTTTTCTACTGTTTCGTTCTCATGATTGTGTTGTTGATGATCTCGCTGAGTTTACAGATTCGCGAGTCGCGCCGCCGTTACGAAGAGTCCCGACTCACCTCGGCCAGACTTGAAACCGAACGATCGGCGGCACCCGGATTTCACCCACGGCCTTTCTGACCTTTGCCCTGGTTTTTGCCGTTGGCTATGCGCTGACGCGTCTGGTGCAGGGGAGCTTGCGCAACTCGCTGCTGCCCAAAACCAAGATCGACCCGGGCGGCCAGAACGCGATCACCTCGGGGCTTGGCTACGTCGGCATCTTCCTTGCGGCGGTGGTTGCAATCTCTATGGCGGGACTCGACCTCTCATCGCTCGCCATCGTCGCCGGTGCGCTGTCGGTCGGCATCGGTTTCGGCCTGCAGACGATCGTGTCCAACTTCGTCTCCGGCATCATCCTGCTGATCGAACGCCCGGTCTCCAAGGGCGACTGGATCGAGGTCGGCGGGCTGATGGGCTATGTCCGCGACATCTCGGTGCGCTCGACCCGGATTGAGACCTTCGACCGCACCGATGTGATCGTGCCGAACTCCGACCTGATTTCCGGCACCGTCACCAACTACACCCGCGGCAACACCGTGGGCCGGGTGATCGTGCCGGTGGGCGTCGCCTATGGCACCGACCCGCGCAAGGTAGAGGCCATCCTGGCCGAAATCGCCAAGGGCCATCCGATGGTGCTGCTGAACCCTGCGCCCTCGGTGGTGTTCCAGGGCTTCGGCGCCGATTCCCTCGATTTCGAGATCCGCGCCATCCTGCGCGACGTGAACTGGGTGCTGTCGGTGAAATCCGACATGAACTACGAAATCGCCAAACGGTTCCAGGAAGAAGGGATCGAGATCCCCTTCATGCAGCGCGACATCTGGATCCGCAACCCGGAGGCGCTGGCCCAGGCCACGGCAGCCCCTGGCGCAGAGGAGCCGGCAAGCACCCCGGCCTCCGCCCCCGCGGCTGCTTCCGTCAAGGCTCCGCCGAGGCCGGATCTGGACGATCTGCAGCAAGACCCCGGCGAGGATGCCGATGGAGACGGAGATGGAGATTCAGATGCCGACAAGTGACCTGCTGTTCCGCAAGGATGCCTATGCCCGCATGACAGAGGCCGAGGTCCTGGCCAATACGGAGCAGGGCGGCATCATCCTGGACCGCACGCTGTTCTATGCCACCGGTGGCGGCCAGCCCGGCGACAGCGGCAAACTGTTGTGGGCCGAAGGGCAGTGCACCATCGCCACCACGGTCAAAGGGGATGGTCAAATTGCAAGCGCCGTTTAATAGGGATGCAAAAAATGACGTACCAATTATAAATTTGATGAATTTTTTAAAATTTCAAATAAAATGCACTTATAATAGCTTCCATGGTTACCGAGTTACGAAAGCTTCTCTTAATCAAAGTGTGAGGATCAAACCAAGTCAATGGCTTTCAACTCTAGGACTACCTCATCAAAAGCTTCACGTCATCATTATTTGTCCTATAAAGCAACATATTTCAATCTTTCATCGTCCTACTTCTTCTCATACGTCATATAAGTAATAAACCTGAACAACAAAAGAAATATAAAATTGATTATTGAATATCATGTGTTTTAATAACTTTTCCTACTTTTCTCGTTTTGTAATATAGGTAACTTCAGGCACTTTGAAATCTGTTCCAATTAACAAATTCAACCTACTACGTTTTGGCAAGAGCCTTCGACACGATTTATTGGAGTACGCATTTATATGGATGCGAGAATTTTGCATATGGCAAGCGGTTTTATCAGACAATGAAGTAAATGCTGTTTACAAAATAGGCAAAGGTACGGGGTGAAAGAGCTATCTGGTGAAGAACAACAAAAGTACTTCGTGTCTTCAGTAAATTTAGAAATAAATAGCAACTCTTACACTCTCTACTTAAAGAACTGGAAGGTTTTACTTTGTGACTAGTGACTAAAGTCTGAAGTCTGTAGTTAGACCTGTGGACATTGGGACGAGAGTTATGTTTCCTCTGAAGCAGCCGCAAACTTGTCTTTTCAGGAAGACAGTTAATACCACAATTTTCTTGGACTTTAATTACCACTCGACGTGAGCACAGGAACTTATACGAACGGTATAGCACAGTTTTAAAATATCTTCAATTTTTCCCTTGACCTTTGAGAGCATTCACCAGCTTTTGGAGATATTCATTAGCAGTGACTTTGCTACTAGGAAGCTCTACAACATTGACTGCGATCATACCAGTTTGACGATCGTTGGTTTTGTATCGAGGAAGCATTTGGTAATTAACGCATAATACATTTTTCTGTTAAAATGTTTGATCGAAACATATTTATTTTTTTAATGAATAAAAATACTGGTCTTCTCGGTCTGTTAAACATTGTAAAAAATATTATTAACTTTTTTTGATAAAAAAGCTAACTAAGAGTATAAGAATGTTGTATTAGCGAATTATGCTTGTCCCTTCCAGCAAAAAGCTGTTGAAGGAGTTTCTAGTGGAGGACAGGGTGACTCGAAAATACTTCCCGTTGATCAGGTTTCTGGCTACTTGGTCTATTAGCTATATCTCAAGTATTTTCAAAGAAACATTGAGTAGGATTGAGAAATCTAGAGGAAGGCTGTGATAGTCTACTGTTGAGTGTTCATAGCTTTTTGCACTTTGACCTGCAGGGATTAAATGAGCTCCGAAACCATAAATTACTTACTTACTCATTTATACTAACATGAAAATTGACAGCTGGGCGTTAACATGATCTTCGGAGGAGATTTTATTTCACTGTTTGGCTTTATGTACGTTCTGTAATCTAATAATGATTAGGGGATTGCCTTGGCTAACTTTTTGTAAATGCAAACAAATATTGATTTCTATCTATTAAATGACTGGGTATTTTTGAGCATAAAAGAGGGCTAGGTGAGAATTCTCCCATACCCAGGGTTGCTATGAAAAATATTGACGAAAGATAGTAGGCCTGAAGCACAGTTTCAAAAAATGTTGATAGGCTGTCTTAAACTGAACAAAATGTGGACATTCAGTTTAAAAAGTTCCCCTTAGGTCATATCTAGTAGGTCTCTTGGCCTCACAACCCTCTTCCCTTCAAAACCAGAATATCCCTATAAGTCTCTGCTCTTCTCCCGGTCTATCGGTCTTTGAACTTTTGGCTGAAGGGGGACAGGAGAATTCATTCTACATTTTGAGCTAGGCTTAAATGAAGCTCTCAAGCTGAGGGCCGGATTAAAATTATCATTGAATGTTTCACATTCACACTAAAAAGAATCACAGTAATAAAGGTCTTATTTACGAGGTCTTATTACCAAAAAAAGAAACGTGTTTTGTAGTACCACAATGTTAATCCGCTCGGACCTTTAACAAAATCGGACTGGTATGGTCTAAAGGCAGGCTCGACGAGGGGGAAGGGTGACATCGGCAAGGCGTCAACTTCAAAGAGACCTGGTACTAGATTTATTTTAATGTGTTATCAACATTTGTGTTATAAATTTTCTCTTTCTTGGTTTAATATATAATGAATTTTTTTCTATTCTTCCCATTATAAGCTATTATTAACCTATTAACCCATTACTAACCTATTCTTCCGCTCATACCATATGATCTCTTGGCTCTTAGCTCTTCTTGCCTCGTCACAAGTGCCATATGAGCTCTTAGCTCTTGTTGATAATGGCGACTTCAGTATTGCATTTCTTATTTGACTTGATGTTATTTTTGAGCGGTTTTAGGCTCTTCTCTAAAATCCTAAAAAAAATTCTACAATAATTATAAATTATAGTTCTTCTAAATCTGGATATAATTATTATTTTGGAATTAACTCTCATTTAAGTACTTTCAAAATCTTTCTCACTACATATATTCTGACAAAATCCGCTTTTAAACTTTTGGTTACTATAGGCTGTGGCTGCTCATTTCTAGGTTTCGGCAACTTACCAGAGCTTGATAGACGTGGTTTGGAAAATACCCGAAATTTTGGTATAGTGTTGTAGAATCTTGAACTTTGAGCTATTGAGTGTGCATGAATACAGAGTGCATAGTTTTGGCTTCCCATGCAGGCCGAAAAAATGACAGCATAAAACTTCAAAAAACGATAACAACAACCTTTGTCTAAAAAAAATTCAGAATAACTGGTGGTTACCAGCCATACGCCACGCTGTACCTGTGCAGAGTGTTCTCCCTTAAACTGTGTGGGACAGGTGAGCGGGAATCAACAATTATATTTTTAATATGATAAGGTCAAACCAGAGCCGGACCATCAACTGATTTTGTGATCTGACTTGGATGGAAGGGTTTATCTTTTCTGCCCATTCTGAGCAGAGCAGATCAACTGTGGATAATCGAGTGCAGGACTCATACGGATAAACCGGCGTGGTTCTAAACTCTGAAATTCTTTTAAAGAAAGGACTTCTTGAGAAATGTACAGAAAATGAAATAGTGCTGCGAAAATTAGCGATGTACAACCCTATCTGGGTTTCCACCGTCAAAGAAAAGGCGAATACAATCTTAACTGCTAAATTCAACGAACTATTTACCAAGTTTAACAACTATATTAAGTCACTTCTTAGCCCCTCACTTTCCCTAACAGTATCCAATTAACAGCCTCACAGGCTTATGTGAGCAGTAGTAAAAAAAAGAAAAGAAAGAAAAGCCCCAAAGAACAAAAAACGCATATGGTCGGCCTTTGCGATGAATCTAATATAAAAAAATCAATATAATAAAAAATTATTTACGTTATACAAAACATACCCGGGTTCGGGGGGGGGGGGTGTAAACCCTAGAATTTGTTATATGATCTTTGGTCTATTTTGAACAAAATGACTATATCAAAATTTTTATTAGATACATTTGAGAAAAAAGGGCACGAGGGGGGCTATTTGCCGTCTGATCATTTTTTGTCTCTCAAAACGGAGGTATAACTTTCAGTTTCCAATCAAATGAGCCCCCTTCGAAGCTTATACGACCGACCCCTTCATTAAAAACCTTATATGTCCCTGGGGCATAAGTTACAGCCCGGGCTCTTGGTTGTTGACCCCGAAATTTTGTTATCTGATTGTCGGACTATTCTGAACAAAATGGCTACCTCAAAATTTTTATCGGATGTATTTGGGGGAAAAGGAGTGGTTGGGGCGGGGGTAGATGCCCCTATACCTTTTGACTCTTAAAAAGGTTACTAAAACTTCCAATTATCAATCGAATGAGCCCTCCGAGGTTTATACGACCATCCCTTCCATATGAAGTGCCTCTGGAGAAAAAATAAATATTGGAGCCTTATGATCTTTACTATAGGCAACGCTATAGCGTTGCCTCTGACTTGCTTTTTAAGTAAGCATGTGTTTTGCATCGTTGACAGAGACACTCGCAATATGCTAACATACTACAAAGATGTATTTAGATATATGTCTAGCATTTTAAAGGCTGAGATCAATCTGGTACGACATAGTTATCTGGAATATCTGGCCATTTTCATGTAGAAGAGTAGTAATTTGTTCAACACGTATATGTATAAAAATCTACAAGGATGTCTAGAAAATAAATTTTTATTCGAAAAGAAATTTATGTTTTTGAAATTATTGTTTATTTTCTAACTAACAGCAAATCATATTTAGGTACGGATAAGAGGGTTTGGACGCTTTAGGTCTGTAGATTTACAGAGTTTTATAAGGGTCGCAATGGAAACTTGGAATATGCTAAATTGGTACTCCAAAAGAACAAATCTAGGCTTTTGACTTAGCTGGAAGAAGCAGAGTCTTATTGTCAGAGGGGGGGGGGTCAAGATACAGTAGGCCTACCATAACGAAAGGTTCCCTTTTTATCATTGTAAATAATTTTCCCTACTGTATTTTCTAGCCATTTCAATCTAAAATGTCGTATTTTAAATTTAATTGGTTTTTCTAAGGTACTGGGCTATTCATCAAAACCTCCATATTTCTCAGTCTAGGCTCCATTTAGCTTCGCAGTTGTTGGATTTCTCTCTTCTATTGCCAAGGCGCGAGAATACGGCACCAAAGAAGTTCGACGCCGCGACCAGGAAAAGGATAAGAACCGAGATTTCCAGCGTTTTGATCAGCGCTTCGCGAAACCGACCCAAGGTCAATTTGCCATACGCGATGGTCAAAATCAGAGCACCTGCGGCTCCGCAGGCTGCCCCTTCGGTCGGCGTGGCCCAGCCGAATAGGATCGACCCTAGGGCGAACGCCACCAGCGCGGCCGGCGGAACAAGGCCCAGAAAAAACTCGCGGGCCACGACCATCCAGTCATTCGGTCGCTCGTCCTCGGGCAGCGGCGGACCCAGTTCGGGGTTCAGCCAACACCGCACGAGCGCATAAGCGGTATAGAGAAAGGCCAGCATGATGCCCGGGATGATCGCGGCTGCGAACAGGTCCGTCACCGGCACCTCAAGCACCGGCCCCATCACAACCAGCATGATCGAGGGCGGGATCAAGATGCCTAATGTCCCCCCGGCTGTAATCGTTCCGGCCGCCAGCTTCACATCGTAGTTCGACCGGTTCATCGTCTTGGCTGCCATGATGCCCAGAATGGTCACCGAAGCGCCGACGATGCCGGTGGCAGCAGCAAAAATCGTGGAGACGAACAAAACGGCGATATACAGCGCACCGCGCGTGGAAGAGAGCATCAGTTGGACGGCACGGAACAAGCGTTCCATCAATCCGGCCTGTTCCATCATGATGCCCATGAAGACGAACAGCGGAACGGCGGCAAGTGTCTGTTCCAGCATCACCTGATTGAACTGCAAGGTCATCAAGTAGAAGACCAGCTTGGCGCCGAACCCCCAGGCACCGAAGACAAAGCCTAAAAAGATCAGGGTGAAGGAAATCGGAAATCCGACGAAGATCGCCAGCAACATGACGGCGATCATGATGAGGCCAATGAATTCAGGGCTCATCACGGCCACCTATCATGCTTGACGGCATAGACCGATTTCAAAAGTTCCGAGATGCCCTGAAGAATAAGCAAGAAAGCACCGATCGCCATCGCCGAGCGTACCGGTCCGACCGGCGCCATCCAGGCGGTGTCCATCGAGCGTTCGCCGCGGATCCAGGCTTTTCTTTTTCAAGTCAATAATTTCTTCTCTAAGGAGACGAACCTCTAATATCATCACAAAAAATATTGTGAAAGGAATTAACGTTAGAGAAAGCCCTATCAAAGGAATTAGACAAACTGTCAAAGTCGTTGATGGGTGATTCCAAAGTACTACGTTCATTAACACAATTATGAAAAGTCGGACAACACAGGTAAATACCTTCCATACCTTCTCCAGTATTGGTATGCAACACCACAAATCCAAAATTGTCTGAACAATAAAATAATGTAGTCCTAACTCATATACTTTCGATACATATAGTAAAACAATAACAAGGAAACGTATAATGGGAATTTCCAAATTTTTATGTAAGCAAAAATAAGCTTGCAATAGCATATGAAGCCTAAAGCTTATTTCAATAAGAAAAAATATTTTTGTTAAGTCAGTTAAGGAGTCAGTTTGCCACAGGTAAACTGAGTTAGCCACAGGTTGCCACAGGTTACCCAGAGAGCCATACAGAACACTTGTAACTGCTACCACAAGAGAAATTACTAAATTTAACTTATATTCTGCTAAAACATAAAATCTATTTCTTTCTATAATCCCCAACATTTGAGCTAGCCATCTTAAAACTGAAAATTCCAAGATAATGCCAAAGAACATAGATATCAGCATATAAAAAAGGATATTAGCAATATCCATCCACTCAGGTGCACTCCAATATCCATGATGTATATAAAAACAGTACTCTCTCAGTGGGGTTAGTATACCCGCTCCAATGACTGCGATTAAACCAAGCAATAAACAGAAGTTGTTTTTCAGGCCAAGCATCAGAGAATCTTTTTACATTGAAAAAAGTGCTACTAATTGACAAATTTAATAACACAAATTGAAGAATGAAATACACATCCCAAAAATGGGCCTCGGATTTTTATTGAAAAATCTAATTAATGTTATTTTCACAACAGAGACAAGATTTTTTTATTATTCGGAAAACTAATAAAAGCTCATTTCAAAACTTTTAGTCAATAATGTTTTTAAATGTACTGCCACTTTACATGACGTATAAAGTAGATATACATGTAATTCATATGACGTACCAAGTCCTATGATCTTAGTACATCTATATCTATATAAATAAAAATGTACTGTCTGTTGTCTGTTATCTGTTGTCTGTCGGTGGAACAATATGAAGTAAAAATAAGCAGATATTTCGACAAGAAACTACAAATAAATCCAAAAAAAAATTAACCTTTTAAAGTAAACTTCGCAAGAGCAGATACAGAACAAGTCTACTCTTGTCAAGTTTGATTCAAAAGGTTATATTGTTTTCGTTCTTATTTTTTCTGAGCACTGAAGACGACTTGGCGAAGGCCCTCGTCGAAATATCTGCTTATTCTTACTTCATACTGTTCCACTGGCTGACAACCCTCGTTTTTTCTCGTTTCTTTGATTTTATTTTTCATTTACTATTTTTTCTTTTTTCTTTCATGCGTCATGTATGGCCAGTGTGATCTTAGAACGTATTTAGCCACAGTGCGACACAAATTTATCTCGCTACAAGTATTTGCACCAAAAAATTGGTTTTAAATACCGGTGGCAAAACAGAAGCAAATTCTCCATCAAAATCAGTTGTGAAACACAACCACTCACACTAAGGCCACACACTTTTTGCTTAACAAAAATCCATGAAAGTGTTACCCCTAGGTATAATATGCACGCAAACCTCCAGTTAGTAATTAAATGATTATATCTTGCCTTATAATAAGCTGCAAAGCAGTTTCAAAATCGTTACTTTAACTACTGAATGAGATAAGCAAACCGAAGCTCTATACCATACAAGGCATATTCTGCTTCATAAATATTGCTTTTGTTTGACAGTGCGGAGAGGCGAGTTGTGCATAGCTGCCAACAGCTTGCTTTTCATTTTTTATTTAAAGCTAAATAAAACCGCAAAAGATGTTTAATGAACCTCTGTAACCATAAATGTTTTGAGAACACGGCATTTTATTAGCCCATATTTTGGTTTTCAAACTTTTCGGTTAGCAGAGCAAACTAATTTTAGGCCAACAGTCTATAAAGCCTAATTAACAAACGATGTGTAAATTTATGGAAGTTCTTAAATAATAGTTTGTTTTTTTTTTACAAATTTGCTCATGGTGATGAACGGCAAGCAAAAAAGGCCTTTGTCAACGGAAACCAAACTCCAAGAAACAAATATATGAACCTTTGAGTCCCGCAAAACAATCTACCTTTAATATTGGTTAAATAAAAAAAACAATTCTGACAGAGAAATTTTTCAAGGAGAGTCAAAGAATTATATTATACAAAAAATGGCCCATTCTCAAGTTTAACATGGTAACCTTGAATAATAATAAACAGAAAAGCAGGATTATAATTAATGGTTAGGAAACCTTAGAGCTTATGAGTATCATCAGGAGATATCTATGAATATCATATCCACCCTCTCCTTTTTATCAAGGTAATGATTTCATAAATTATGTTAAATTAAACGAAAAGTAATTCTTAAATGGGGCTTAAAATTGGAATTCCTTTTATTTCATCCTTTTAAAGACAGCCTATTTGCCCCTGTCAAGATTTACCTCCAACACATTTAACAAGTTAAATCACCTTCTAATTTAACAATAGGACAGCTTCACCATTAATTTAATGACCATTATTGACTGAATGTAACAAGAGCTAAAAGCTAATATGGCACCTGTGACAAGGCCAGAAGTGCCAAGAGCTCATATGGTTTGAGCTCTAACAAAAGTCTAAGAATCAATAGATTGATTTAAAAGGAAAATCAGAGGCTTAATGCTGCTCGGAATTTAAAATAAGAGCTCTGAGTCACGATGTCCTTCATAATATCAAAATTCATTAAAATCTGATCATCCACTCGTAAATTATAAATACCTCATTTTTTCTAATTTTTCCTCTCTCTTCAGTCGTGTCAGGGAAAAAGACTTTATCAAGTGAATTCGTGCAGCTCCCTGACATGCCTACCAATTTTCATCTTCCTAGCACGTTCGGAAGCACCAAACACGCCAAAGCACTGAACCCCACCCCTAACTCCCCCAAAGAGAGCAAATTCAGTACGGTTACGTCAATCACGTATCTACAACATTTGCTTATTCTACCAACCAAGCTTCATCCCGATTCCTCTACTCTAAGCGTTTTCCAAGATTTCTGATTTTTCCCTCAAACTCTCCCCAATGTCAACAGATCTAGTCGAGATTTGAAATAAGAGCTCTGAGACATTGGTTCCTTCTAAATATCAAATTTCATTAAGATCCGGTCACCCGTTCTTAAGTTAAAAATACCTCAATCTTTCTAATTTTTCCAAATTAACACCCCCCAGCTCCTCCAAAGAGAACGGATCCGTTCCAATTATGTCAATCACTCTAGAACTTGTGCTTATTCTTCCCATCAGGTTTCATCACGATCTCTCCACTCTAAAAGTTTTCCAAGATTTCTGTTTCCCCCCTCCCACCAACGGCTGAATTAGCCTAGACGAACCTAGCGTGAGAAGAAAGCTGAAGTAGTCAGGAATTTTCCCAACCCCCTCCGATCCGTGGGCTTGGCTCACACGCCGCCAAGCCACGGCGAGGGATCCTTAGTGCCCGCTGGAATTGGCGTTCGGATCCGACTCAATAAAGTGCCGAACGATCATGATGTAGGTCACGGGAAGCATCGCAGCGGCAACAAAAACAAGAAAGGCATCAAAGGTGATCATAATCTTATGGGTTTTGACTGTTTTTTATCGGACTCCGGTCTTCGGTGTCCTCGTTGCCAATACGGTAGGCCCGCCCTGAAAGCGTCGCTCTCCCTCGCTTGCAAGAAACTCTCCCTGAATTGCCCCCACCCCACCAAGATCGGGTCACCGGCGAGAAGGACAAGAATCGGAGAAAAGGAGACGGCATAGGTTTGGCCCGTTTCCACGATCGGTGGCAGATTCATGGTAGATGAACTCACGCCTCTTCAAACAGATCCTACATCCGACCGATTTCACGGCGGGTGATGATATTGCCCTAGCTCATGCACTCCGAATTGGTTTGGCCAACGAAGCGGATGTCACGCTGCTGCACATCAGCGAAGAAGGCGAACAGATCGATTGGCGCGATTTCCCTTCCATCCGCGAGCGGCTCAAGGCATGGCAGTTTCTTCCCGAGAACGCCTCGCGCGAACAAGTTGAAGCCACCGGGATCCGCCTCAAAAAGGCCCTCCGCCGAGGACGCCATCCCGCTCCCGCGATAGCAGAGTATTTCGAAGAGCATCCGTGCGATCTATTGGTTCTCGCCACCCACCAACGCACGGGCTGGGCAAAGGCTTGGAAAGGTTCGCTCTCGGAATCCCTCGCCCGGAAATCCCCCACCATGACCCTCTTCGTTCCCCGAAACGTGCGCGGTTTTGTTTCCCCCTCAACGGGATGCGTCCGGCTCCGCAATATTCTGGTGCCCATCAGCACGACCCCCAATCCCACGCTAGCCACCCGAGCCGCTGCGGCGTTAGCCGGAATCTTCGCCTGCGCGGAACTCCGCATGACCCTCCTCTATGTCGGCCAGGAAGACGACGCCCCCTCGGCACCGCTCGCGGATCATACCGGTTGGACGATCGAACGGACCTGCTGGGAGGGCGATGTGGTGACGAATATGTATTCAGATCATGAGATACAGTCGCACAAAACAGGTACAAAATCCAATTATGAACAATAGGTGCAAGATATTACCATGTTCACATCATCGAGGATCGCTTCCGCGGTTTCCTGAATGTCCTTCTGCCGCGCCACAGAGGCCAGTGCGTTCATCTGAAACGCGCCGTCGCGATGCGCAAAGCAGGGGATCATGATGTTCTCAAACACCGTCAGATCGGCGAAGATCTCAGGGGTCTGGAACACGCGGCTCACACCCATCTGGTTGATCTCATGCGGCTTGCGGCCCAAGAGGCTCTGCCCCTGGAACGTGACCGAGCCCGTGTCGGGGATCAGCTTGCCCACCAGGCAGTTCAGCAGGGTGGATTTGCCCGCACCGTTCGGTCCGATGATCGCGTGCACAGTGTTCTCTTCGACGCTCAGATTGACGTCCGAGAGCGCCTTCAGCCCGCCGAAATTCTTGCTGACATTCTTGATCTCTAGGATACCCATCAGTTCAGCTCCTTATTCCGCAGGTTTCGTGTCGGCGTCGGCGGTCTCAGCCCCGGCATCCTTGCCGCGCCCGAAGAGCTTGCCGATGCGCTGGCCACCCTCGACCAGGCCACCGGGCAGGAAGATCACCACCAGCATGAAGACGATGCCGAGGGTCAGGTGCCAGCCCTTGCCGATGAAGGGGTGAATGAGCGTGATCAGGAAGTCCTCAAGCCCATCGGGCATGAAGGCAAACCACTGGTGCAGGATGTTGTCGTTGATCTTGGAAATGATGTTTTCCATGTATTTGATCATACCTGCGCCCAGAACCGGGCCGATCAACGTACCGACACCGCCCAGAATGGTCATCAAAACCACTTCGCCAGAGGCGGTCCAGAACATGCGTTCGGGGCCCACTTGCGTGTCCATCGCGACCATCAGTCCACCGGCGAGACCGGCATACATGCCCGAAATCACGAAAGCGGCGAGCGTGTAGGGGCGGGAGTTCAGCCCGGTATAGTTCATCCGCTGCTGGTTCGATTTCACCGCCCGCAGCATCATCCCGAAGGGGGAGCGGAAGATACGGATCGAGACATAAAAGCCGATCAGCATGAAGGCCGCCGCGATGTAGTAGCCGGCGTTGAAGGTGAAGAGCCAATTGCCCATCGCCAGTTCAACGGAGGAGCGCTAAGAATAATTGAACTATTTGGGATCTTGTTAAAACATGTCGTTTTTTGTAAAATTCATTCTTTCGGTTTTGTAAGCGATATCACTGTGTATCGCTGTGCCACTCTGCTCTTGAAGTTGATTTTTTTCATACCTCGGATCTATTAAAACCAGGAAAATAATGAAAAATATGAAAAAATATTAAATATGCAGAATAATCTCGTAAAACTCTCAAAACCTCGACCCATAAGCCCTAGAAAACGTTAAAAATATTAAGTATATGTTAAAATATGGGAAATAATCGCCTAAAATCCTCTAAAGCAAGTATGGTCTATCAATATGGTCCCCAAATATATGTGAAAACGGTATCTCTATGCCACTCTCCTCTCGAGGTTGAATTTCTTATGCGCTCGGTCTATTTAACCCCGAGAAAACAATGAAAAATACGAAAAAATATATTAGAACATGGAAAATAATTGCTTAAAACACTTAAAAGCTAGTATTTCCTTAGTCAAATGGCCCCAAAATACAAAAAAAAAGTAATTTCTGTCTATGACCAGCCACAGAGTACCATGGGTGGCAGCAGCATAAAAAAATCCTTGATTTGGCGGAACTCTGAGCAGGATTGGTGGAATTGGAACCACGGAATCTGGGAGCCCAGAAGTGGTGGAACCAGAACAGGAACTGGCGCAATTGGGACCGGTGGAACCAGACCTGGAACCGGGGTGAGAGGCAGCAGAATAGGAAATGAGACCGCTGTAACTGGCACCAAAAGTGGGGGAACTGGAATTTGATGTCATTTTATCAAAACAAATCTGAAAATTCCTAGGCGTAATAAGATTGGCTAGTAAAAACACAAAGGAATGGATAAAGCATAATTCTTATCAAGAAAATATCTGAAAATGCTTTGGGAATGACAATGTGTGCCATACGGTGCCGTGTGCCAGATATATAGTGCCACGGAGCATGAAATGACATGGAGCATCACGATTTAATAATGAAATGGAAAGTACCACTGTTCAAACAAGAAACATCTGTCAGGATATTCTAACGTCTGAAAACGCTTAAGTGAGGATAACAGGTGCCACAGGGTGAAACAGGGCAGCCATAGACTGCCATGGTGGCATAAACTGTCATGGCGTATCATGATCTAATAATAAAATGGAAAGTCCCGCTGTTCGAATTTTCGTATCGGCCAGTAACAAGTCAAGGTCTTTATTATTTTCGATCTTGGATTACGTCTGTGAGTTGGGATTATGTTATTTCGTGTGTAAATCTTAATTCAAAGGTTAGTTTGTTTCAAACAAAATGAATGTCAAATAACCAAAAATGTTTCCCCGAGGTTATGAAGAAGGTATGTTCCTCAGAAAAACCCCACATTAACGAAAAAATAAAAAGACTAATCCATTTGTAAATAAAAGTTTTTTGTCTTGGAAAGAAAGAGGGTGGCTTAACCCTGTGTAAACAAATAAAGAAAGAAATACGTCGGGCTGCTTCTTGTTATGGTAAGAATAAATGAAATTGCTTAAAACAGACCAAGCCTCAGCGATGGTTTGAGAAAGTGAAAGAAATAGGAGGTCGCTCGTGCAACAACCATGATTTCCTTCTGGATAAACTGCCTGAACAGAGAGTGGATGAACTTGATAAACACCTAGCAAGTATTGTGCCAACGCTTCCCCCTTTCTTTGAAAACCATCTATGTCCTGAAACTCCAAAAGATAAAATCCCAAAAGTTTCAGCGAAGTAAATAATGGATAAAATACAGAAAATGAAGAAATCTAGTATTGGTCCCATTGATATCCCAATTGATCTAATAAAAGCATTCCCTGATAAACTCTCGACTCTCCTTTATAGTTTTTTAATGATGTTAGTAATTCCGGACGCTACCTGTCGTGCTGGAAGCTGGGTTATATTACTCCAATCCAAAAGAAGGGATGCCGGAACGATTCTGCTGGAGTACAACCAATCACCTTGACCCCAGTATTCCCAAAAATGTACAAGGGTTTCTTAGCTAATTGGTTGAAGACATAGATTTTTGAGCTTATTGACTTACAACAATTTGGAAACCTGAAGGAGAGATCTACTTCGCATTACCTTGTTAGTTTTCTTTACGCCATTCTTAAAAACTTTGAAAACCCTGATGCTTGGTTTACTCTCTTATTGATAGCTCCAGAAATCGTTCAACCTAATTGACCGCAATATCCTTGTAAATAAACTGCTGATGGAGTTTCAAGCGAGTCTCTTTCTAGTTAAAATTGTTGCCTTCTTTTTAACAAATCGTTCTCAAGTGCTTAAATACAAAAATTTTTATTCTGACCCCCTCCCATTACTTATGGGGATCAAAGGATCAGATTTGCACCGATATCTACTATCACATGGCGATCACCGGCTGGAATGAGAATATTTTCAATGAGATGGAGGGCGTGGTTAAAGAATGCGGCATCAACACCTTTAAGCATTTCATGGCCTATAAGGGCGCGTTGATGGTGGAGGATGACGAGATGTTTGCCTCCTTCAAGCGCTGTGCGGAACTGGGTGCCCTGCCGCTCGTGCATGCCGAGAATGGCGATATCGTCGCAGAGTTGCAGCAGAAATACATGAATGAGGGCATTACCGGGCCCGAGGGCCACGCCTATTCCCGCCCGCCGGAAGTTGAAGGCGAGGCCGCGAACCGTGCGATCATGATCGCCGACGCCGCCGGAACGCCGCTTTATATCGTGCATGTGTCCTGTGAGCAGGCGCATGAAGCGATCCGGCGCGCGCGCCAGAAGGGCATGCGGGTCTATGGCGAACCGCTGATCCAGCACCTGACCCTGGATGAAAGCGAGTATTTCAACAAGGATTGGCAATATGCAGCGCGGCGGGTGATGTCGCCGCCATTCCGCTCGAAAGACCATCAGGCCTCGCTCTGGGCCGGGCTCTCGGCGGGCTCACTGCAGGTGGTGGCCACCGATCACGCCGCCTTCACCGATGAGCAAAAGCGCATGGGGGTCGACAATTTCACCACAATTCCCAACGGCACCGGCGGGCTTGAGGAGCGGATGGCGATGCTCTGGACCACGGGTGTCGAGACCGGACGGCTGACGCCGGAGGAGTTCGTAGCAGTAACCTCGACCAATATCGCGAAAATCCTCAACATCTATCCGCTGAAAGGCGGGATCACGATTGGCGGGGACGCCGATGTGGTCGTGTGGGATCCGAAGATCACCAAGACCGTCGCGGTCTCCACGCAGAAATCCATCATTGATTACAATGTCTTCGAGGGAATGGATGTGACCGCGCAACCGCGTTTCACGCTCAGCCGGGGCGAGGTGATCTGGGCCTATGGCCAGAACTCACAACCACAACCGGGACGCGGCAAATTCGTGCGGCGCACGCCCTTTGCCAGCCCGTCCAGGGCGCTATCGAAGTGGAAATCACTGAACACGCCGCGTAAGATCGCGCGTGACCCGCTGAACATTCCGGCGGGCATCTGATCAACTTGGGACTGGGGAAGTTCACCGCATCCTTGACCGTAACCCAGCCACCTTTGGAGCCAGGAACAGCGCCTTTGATCATGATCAGGCCACGGTCGATATCGGTCTTCACCACTTGCAGGTTCTGCGTGGTGACACGGGCAGCGCCCATGTGACCGGCCATCTTCTTGCCTTTGAAAACCTTGCCCGGATCCTGACACTGACCTGTTGAGCCGTGCGAACGGTGAGAGATAGACACACCGTGCGTCGCACGCAGACCGCCGAAGTTGTGACGCTTCATGGCACCGGCAAAGCCTTTACCAATCGACGTACCAGCGACGTCTACGAACTGACCTTCAAAGTAGTGAGCGGCGATGATTTCTTCGCCGACCGGGATCAGGTTGTCCTCGGAGACGCGGAATTCCGCGACCTTCCGCTTGGGCTCAACCTTGGCGGCTGCAAAGTGACCGCGCATCGCTTTGGATGTGCGCTTCGCTTTCGCCGTACCAGCACCGAGTTGAACGGCAGTGTAGCCGTCCTTGTCAGCTGTGCGGTTGGCCACGACTTCGAGCTTGTCGAGTTGAAGAACGGTGACAGGGATCTGCTTTCCGTCTTCCATGAAGAGGCGGGTCATGCCGACCTTCTTCGCAATTACACCGGAGCGCATCGATGAGCCCTCCTTAAACCGAGATCTGAACGTCAACGCCAGCGGCCAGGTCGAGCTTCATCAGCGCGTCCACGGTTTGCGGCGTCGGGTCCACGATGTCGAGAAGGCGCTTGTGTGTGCGGATCTCGAACTGATCGCGGGATTTCTTGTCGATGTGAGGTCCACGCAGAACGGTGAACTTCTCGATCTTGTTCGGAAGCGGGATCGGGCCACGCACGTCAGCGCCGGTGCGCTTTGCGGTGTTGACGATCTCCTGGGTGGAAGCATCCAGCACGCGGTAATCAAATGCCTTGAGGCGAATGCGGATGTTCTGGCTAGCTACGGCCATGTCATCTTCCCCTTGAATGGGGTTTCAACGGATTGGACGAGTACCGCTCATCGGCACCCTTCGTCGCGTCTATTTTGCGAAACGTAAGAGGGGCACGCGCGAGCGAGCCCCTGTTTCGTGAGCGGGGTATAGGAGAGTCGGGGGCGTGTGGCAACAAGAAAATATGCCTCTTGCATAGGACCATTGTCAGAACGCGGCGGTTGGATTCAGGCAGATCCACCCAATGCGCTCCACTTCATTAATATCTGAGATTTCATCCTTTGCTTTCTGAGGAAATGACAGTCAAAAAACCTGATGAACACCAAAATACATATATCAAATGACTATTGTGTAACACTATAACAGGTACGTCTAGCATGGATACATGGTGCCCATGTTACACAAAACACATTTGTGACGTAGCTGGTACCGAAGCTATTCCTTGGGCGGGAATAGCGCTATAACGTATCCGGTACATTTTGGGTACCATGCAACTGCTCCATCACGATTGTCCGTCACACTTTCTGCTCCGAAACCTCTCTTTTGAAATGATGTTTCGTTATTAAGGTTATCTCAGAACAAACAATACTAATGTTTAGCCGCCGCGAATTTACCAAGTATTATACAACAACAAGTGACTCTCATGCCAAACACTGTGCGGTACTCTGTAAACGCTTCCTATCGGCAATCACTTAATATCAATACAATATATAGCACGTCTTTCAAAATTCATTAAGTTTGTTAACATCATTTTCTATGCATGGAATTTAAGTAACGTGCAAAAAGATTTTTTTCTTGATGTTTCCACCTTATCAGATCATCAGGTCCATTCGTATAAAAGCTAAATTTGTGTACAGTACACCATATATATAACAATTATCGTTTTGCCACCATTGTATGCCAAAAGAGAGTCACGTTGACAAGTGTTCGTGTTGACACATCAGACGAAATTTCAGAAAAATGAAGAGATCTTTCAATACAACTAAAATTTTGCAATATCACAACATAACATGCAATTTTATTAAAGATGAGGCATTACCTAGGTGTTACCTATTCATACTCATTCAAAAAAGCACTGGAGTAAAAATATGCAACAAGACCAAATATCATTAAATTCGAGGAAAGAATGAAGCAATAGAGAGAACAGACTAAGTGATGGACCGCCATCGACCGTCTTACCTCGTGATTTGCGATCAAAGAGGATTTACCAGCATATGGTAGTAAATACACATGCATTAAATAGCTATAAGTGTTTTAAACATTCATACCACTTTTCTTTACTTAAAGGTGTATTTATTGCTAAAGTAATATCTAATGAACAGAGAGCACCATTCTTCGAGATGTAGTGGCTTCAGTATCATGTTGCGAAGACAATAGTGTATAAAGCTCCCCATCCGAGCAGAATCGTATGTGAAAAAAGCCAAAGGAGACTAAGGTTGAAGACCATTATTTAACAAGTGGAAAATTTCCATGATTAGTAACGAAAAATGAGCAAGCAGTAACTACAAGGAGAACATTTTCTAAATAATAAAGGTTGGTAGATTAGTAAAACTTATTAACATGTTTTTGTCCTTTAGACCTATGATGTTATTAGTTTCGTAGTCAATTTTCGGAATCACGGAATCGCAAAACAATAACCTTTGTTTACACGCTGATGAACAGAACGAATATTAAGGAACTTGTTCCGTCATGCTTTCCATGTGTGCGCGACCGCCCAATGCTTCCTGTAATCATCATCATTTTCATTGGATATCACAACTTAACAGATGGAAGATGGCCATACGCAAAGTTGCCGCATAATGTCATCCATACAGCAAGATCTAAATTCCGCGTGCAGCAAGTTTTTCCGTAATGAAAATCAAAGACAGAATCTTTGCTCTACAACATAAAGGAAGATGGTCTCAGAGTTTAGTCATCACAGCGAGTGACAGGCCAAAGAAATGAGCCTTCATGCTTGATTAGTATATTATGGTATCCCAGAATACAAACACTTAGTCAACAAAATAATGCTTAGGTCGATATTGCTTACAGATTTGGTTTACGAGAACATGAGAAACAGATGAAAGTTAATTAGTGAAGACTACATGATTGTCAAGAAGAGGAAATGAGCATGATGCATAAAGTTAGGCGAAATGCTAACTCTAGAAACTGATGTCGTTTGTGAGTCCAACTCTTGGCAAACTTTCTGTTCGAATGCATGTTCTAAAGCAGCTACATCTTTCACATAGGATGTTGCTTACAGTCGTCTTACCTAACCTGTAGCTTATAATAAACTATTGCTATGTGTACAAAGTTGCTCAAATTCCTCAAGTGACTCGTAAGCTTTGCATAGGGGAAACCGAGTGACAATGATTATTTCCATGTTCAGTTGTTAGATTGATTTAGCCTTGTAGGAAGTCGAGCAATTGAGTAGTCATCCAAATAAAACGGAACTGTGTTTCAGGATCATGAAGTCGCATTTCCGTTACCAAAGACGAAAACTCTCCACTAGTATCGAGGGGCCTGTTTTCTTTAGGTCGGACATACATCTTTCTTTTGTCTCTTTATCAAAAGAAGAAAAAATAATAACAACAATATTTTACATTTATATTGCGGCAGGTTTCATAATAAGATGCTCACCTGCGCATTTTAAGATAAAATCGCTGGGAATATACTTGATACAGAATATTAAAAACGACGAGTTCGAATGTCATGCCCTCTCCAATTTTTAACCACAAATGCTAACACCAGAAATTAAGGGACTCAAGCGCTGAAGATCTGGTTTACTCAACACTATCTATCTTAACGACTAAAACTTCTTGTTGAACATAATTTAGTAATTAATTTGTCGACTCTTAATGATGGTTGTTACTGTGCCTTTCCTCCAAAACCTGGCTGGTCAACCACTGTCACATAGAGTTGGAGGCACTTCTATGAGATTCTGAAAGCCATCCTCTCTGCGTCATATGACTAGAATAAGTGCCAATTAGCAAATCAAACCATCTAAAGCCTGTTATAAACATCAGAGGTAAAGAATTTATATGGCAATACAGAAGGATAGTTAAGAAAGTATCCCACCACCGGGATTCGAATTCGGGAATCTATACAAGGTATTAAATCTTCGAGAAGAGAGGATTTGAAATGCAAGTTTGGAAAAGAATACTAGAGAAATAGAAAATATGTCACCACCACGGATCGACCCCGTGACTCACGCTTTCCTGGCGTGTTCCTTACCAACCGAGCTAGGTGACCTCCGATGTTAACATACTTCTATTTCTCTAGCCGCCACATTAGCTCCCAATCATCCACCGGTGGACATGGACATCCAGCTCAACACAATTGGAGACCCGCCTCTCTGCGCCATGTGACTTGACCAAGGAAGAGCTGCCCTCCGACCCGTCATCAATCCAAAGCCCATTAAAGTTAGAAAGTATCATTGAGAAGAGAGGATTTAAAAATCTTCATAACTTGAGATTAGACAGAGGGGAGTCAACCCGCCTTTCACACTAATCCGCTCATCCGAAACTAGTTGCCATCATAATCACTGTGGGCGTTTCCTACCCGGCTCTCCTACATATTAAAAAATCCTTACCAAGAAGTACTTAGATAAGAGAACCACATGTGCTCAGTGGTTAAATTATGTGAGTGATGGGGAGGAGTCTTTGATCATATTACAAAATTCATTTATTAACACGTTGGCAAGTAAAAGTAAAGTTTTGGCTCCCACACTTCTACTTTCTGGAATGCCCTTGCTTCTTCTTGCTTCCCCAATAACAATACCTGTACTAGGTTCAAGGCCCCTCAGCAACAGGATAACAGTAGCTAGCGAAAGCTGCAGCACGCTCAAAAGGGGGGGGGGGGGGGGGGCAACATTAAGCCAATTAAGCGAAAGCTCTCTTGAGCGGACATCATCCGTTCTAGTACGTCTGTTGTAGAAAAGTCCTGTTGTATAGCAGATTGCAAATTACCTAATGTAGTTTAGGCAGGGCAGAAAGTTCACGTGTATATATGGGCTAGAGCATGCTTAAGTATGCATTTTGTGAGAAAGAAAAAGTGGTGGTCTCATGTCTCACACGTTAGCCTGGATAGTCCAGAGATTCTATTTTTGATACGGTTCTGAGCTGCAGACCACTCCTATAGATAGTGCAAAATTAGAATGATCAGGAAATGGCAGTAATGAGGAAGATAAAATAGACGCACGCTTTTTGCACAAAAATAACATAGGCTTACCGAGAGCATAAAATTAAAGGCGAAATAAAGGAAAGGTAATTTGTGAAGCTTCAGAGGAAATAAAATTTATCAAAATACTCCAGTCATTCACGATGATGTAATGATCCGATAACAATATCAAATGCAACGTTTGTGAGGTACTTTTTGAAAACATTTTGGGTTTTTTACCTTCTCACACGAAATATAAAGACTTGATACTTATTCCTATTTGCTGCTATCTTACCGAAGGTAATTTTTGAGGCGCTCATGAACATGTTTTCAAGGAAGAGGGTCCAGCTATTTTCTGACGTCTGTCAGACTCAGTAACAAAAATATGACATGGGACTCACAACCGACCCTACTTGTAGTTATGATACTAAATCATTATCATCGAGTCCTTTCAGCAAGTGGACAAAAAGTGACTTTCGACCCCTTTCCAAATAATTGCAGCCGCCAGGTGCCCTCTTGCTCTCCCAATCAATTTTCACTGATGCTACATGGCTGGGTCAACGTTATAGAGGGGGGTGGGGGGCATTCATTGGCCATGCCTACCTACTCTGGTCGATCTTTAATTAATCCACATAGAGTTGAGATACGAGTGGCAGTTTCTAATTTACTAATTACATTTTTTGGTCTCGCTGCAAATTTCAGGGCCGACTTACGCCTGATAACCAAATCATGGTCACAAGGTTCTAGAAGCCTTATCGTAAATTGAACACCACCTGCCGGACGGAGTCGGCTACGAGCAGATCCACACGCGCATGCGCGAGGACGGCTTCGTGCTCTACGCGGGCCAGGGCGACCTGGGCCGGATCGCCTTCCGCGTGTCGAACATGGGACAGATCCCCGAGCAGCGCCTCGCCGACTTCGGCCCCGCGCTGAAGCGGGCCATCGCGTGAGGGCCGTCCTGCTCGCCGCCGGCGTCGGACGCCGCCTGGGCCACGACAAGCCCAAGGCCCTGCTCGAGATCGGCGGGCGCACGCTGCTCGCGCGCCACCTGGAGAACCTGGCCGGGCTCGGCATCCCCGTGCGCATCGTGAGCGGCTTCATGGCCGGCCTGCTCGAG
This sequence comes from Alatinidae sp. Z8VKAUB7J3, assembly GCA_010016025.2. Taxonomy (NCBI): domain Eukaryota; kingdom Metazoa; phylum Cnidaria; class Cubozoa; order Carybdeida; family Alatinidae; species Alatinidae sp. Z8VKAUB7J3. The sequence goes on along the minus strand of JAAAKM020073195.1, from coordinate 116,466,626 downwards.
GCGCACGCGCTCGACGCCGAGTTCGTGCACAACCCCGAGTTCCGTCGCGGCAGCGCGATCTCGCTGCGGTACGCGCTCGAGGGCCTCGAGGAGGACGCCGTCATCATGGACGCGGACGTGCTCTACGACCCGACGATCCTCGCGGACATCGCCGCGCTCGAGCGCGGCTTCGCCATCGACCCGCGCACCGATCCGGGCGACGAGGAGATGATGATCGGCGTGCGGGGCGGCAGGGTGCGTGCGATCCGGCGCGGCGCGCTCGACGGCTTCGACCTCGTCGGCGAGGGCGTGGGCTTCTTCAAGATCGACGCCGCGTCGCTGCCCGCGCTACGCGCGTGCGTGGACGCGGCCGATCCGGACGGCGACTACGAGTGCGCGCTCGACGCGTTCGTCGCCGAGCATGGCGCCGACTTCGTCGAGGTGGGCGGTCGACCGTGGACCGAGATCGACTTCGAGGAAGACGTCGCACGGGCGGAGTCGGAGATCCTGCCGCTACTCGCCTGACGCACGCTCGATGACCGCGGGCTCGCGCGCCTCGCGTGCGTGCTGGATGCCCACCGTCACGAGCGTGAGCAAGGCCATCGGCCCGACCGCGATCCAGACGTACAGGTCCGGCCGGTGGAACACGAAACAGATCGCCATCGCCATGAAGTGCGTCGTCGGTCCGTTCAGCAGCCACAGCCGCATCGGCAGACGCACGCGCGCCTGGTAGGCGGCCCGGTCGGGCACGCGCACGCCGCCGTCGAGCTTCGCGGCGTACGGCAATGCTGACAAAACATCTCCCTGCTTAACTCCTTTCAAAATCTTAACTGGCCTGGTGATTCCAATGTCAGTTTTAGTTTGTGCAGCAGAATTATCATATGCTTGTCTCAGAATATTGATGTAACCTTGGTCTATATTTGTTGTTTCCAAGATGTTCCACTGTTTTTAAAGTTTTATGCTGTCAAAGGGTTAAGTGCATAAATGCAATGTGAAGAGGATTATTGGATTACAATGACTTCTCAATTATCTGCTCCAATGCAATAACTTGTTCAATTTTTCCTCTTCCCTCTTGATATGCTGCCTGTGATGATGGAAAAGAGGCATAAATGTCTTGTTTAACATGATTGGCAATGACGCTGATAAAATGTTTTCAATATAGTTGGGATTGCATCATCATCCTCAAATAATTCATCATTATTTCTACTAGATGGGGTGTCATGATACAACTCTTCCTTGAACTCAGCCCAGTGCTCCAACACCTTTTCTTTATCAGTTACAATGTTGCCGTTTTTATCCTTAAGCCCCCAACAAATATGCTCTGGTTTGCTTTACAGTCTTTTTAGGGCAACATAATATTGTTTGTGCAGTGGACGAGTGCTTACTTTGTCAATGTCTTTTTTGTTTGCTTCAGGCTATCTTGTTGGACCATTGTTTTTGCAGTATCTCTGGCTGATCAGTATTCTACAGATTTACGCCCATGTTCTTTCCTCATTTGGCGTTTGTGTTTAATTGCTTCTTTTGCGTTTATTGACATTCATTGCTCACAATGAGGCTCTTGTTGTGGTAAAATTTCTTTCACTGTTGTCAATATTCCTGTTGTAATTTCAGTGAAAATATCCTCTGGTTCTGATATGTCACTGAGGTCTGTGAATCG
>JAAAKM020073195.1:116422306-116464980 GCA_010016025.2 Alatinidae sp. Z8VKAUB7J3 | reverse complement strand
GGTTGGCTAAATCAGTTTGAAAAGGTGCCCTGGTAGTATTGGACAGTGTTTCAAGATTGTATGTTTTTCCTTTTGGTTTGTGTTTTGGCCAGGAATAAAATATTTTACTCTAGTTTGTACCATTCTGTGATCAGATATGTCTGGTACATCGAAAGCCGTGCTGTCAAGGATAGCTTGACGAACTGGCATGTTTCTGGCAAGAATAAAATTGATCTGATTTTTGGTCCTGCCATTTGGGGAATTTCCGAAATGGTCTATCCTACAACTACATATGAATTCAGACTGCATCTAGCTCTACTACCTTTTAGAGTTTTAAATTAACTCTAGGTATAGATAAAGAAATACATGTAGATGTACATCTACTTTCTGCTGTAGTTGAACAGGTAGATGTAGACCGAGAAGTAGACATAGAGGTAGAAGTAGTTGTACATAAATAATTTGGTCTGGATCTAGATGTGCGACCATTTGTAGATTTAGAGTGAGCTCTAGATATATATAAAGAAATAGATGTAGATATAGATCCATTTTCAGCTTTAGATGAACAAGTAGATGTAGATGCAGACGTAGATATAGATATAGAAGTGGAAGTAGTTGTACATAGAGAATTTGGTCTATGTACATACATTCTTAGTTTTAGATTTAGCTCCAGAAATAGAATAAAAAAGCAAATGTAGATATAAATCTAGCATCATCTGTAGGTGTAGACATAGTATTTAAATATACAAATCATGCTCTTGATCTAGATCCACAAGTGTATGTAGTTTTGATTGAGCTTCAGCTGTAGATGAATAGGTAGATGTAGATGTAAATCTACCTCTAAATCTAGATTCAGCAGTAGATGAGATAGAATTTCGCTAGATGAGACATTGTTCATCAACACTGGCGATTTTTATAAATCCTGCACGACCTTTTTGGGTGCACATCTAACATAAACTTATTTCCGTGGATAGCTTTAAAGGTATATTCAAGAGTAGAAAAGAAAAAAAACTACATAGAATTTTGTGGAGAAATGTCGTCTAAACAACGAACATATAGTGCGACCACAGATTATTTACAAGAATGCCTAAGCTACTTGGAACTTGCATTCCCTTTGCTTAACTTCATCGTTGAGGGAAGAATTGGAATTATTGAAATGAAAAGCCTCCTTAACTTCTAATTTATAACGAGTTTGACCTTTATCAATAATGATAAGTGATTTCAGACTAACCTGAACCCCGCATCTCAATTTTTAAACAAGGTTTGTAAACTTGGTGTCCTCGATACCCTTGATTTTCCCTAAGTGTTTAGCCATGCGTTGTCCTAATTGATTCATTATGTGGCCTATATGGCTAGCTTTAAAGCTTCAACCTGTAAATTTTTTTTTTTTAAACTTCAATGCCATTTATTTTCATACTGAAATTGTACAACTCAACGTTACAATTTCTAAAACTACCAACGTGCGCATGGTCACCGGACGGGGTTCGAAAGCGGTCATGTGCTCCCGGTACAGAGCCATTTGTTCTGCTTCCGTAGGAAACCGGTCCTGGGACATGAAGGGTATTTCCGTGCGGAACAAACCGATACCTTCAGCACCCCGGTCCAGCGAACGAGTGATGTCGCCGGACAACCCGATGTTCACCCACAATTGCACGCGCCAACCATCGCGGGTAATACACGGCAGCTCTTTCAGTTCGTCCAGCTCTTCATCGAACACCCGCTCCTGTTCGATAAGCTCGCGGCTTTCCGCCAGGCGTGTCGCAGACGGCCGCCGGAAAACCTCACCATAATGGCCGTCGACCAGCAGTTGATCGCCTTCCAGATCGTAAGCCGGCAGATCCAGCGCACCCATTACGGCGGGAATGTCCATGGCCCGCGCGAGAATCGCCACGTGTGAGCTACCGGAGCCACGCACCGAGACAATGCCGCGCAGGCGTTCCGGCGGTACGTTAGTGAGCATGGCCGGGGTCACTTCATCCCCCACTAGAATCATGTCTTTGGGAAACTGGCTTTTTTTGTCGCGTATGTCCTGCAGGTTGGCGAGCAGGCGCAGCCCCAGATCCTTCACGTCAGCGCCACGTTCACGCAGGTATTCATCTTCCATCAGCTCAAAACGGTCGACGTGCTCGCGTATGACCTGCCGTAACGCCCCTTGCGCCCACTGGCCCCGCTGGATGCGCGCCCGAATATCCCCGGCCAGCGCATTTTCGTCCAGCATGTGCAGGTAGGCGTCAAACAAAGCCAGTTCTTCTTTGGGCAAACTGGAAGCATAGTCTTCGTTAATTTTGCGTATGTCGCCGCGCACGCTTTCCAAAGCCCGGTCGAGCAGCAGCAACTCCTGGGTGACATTGTCTGTCTCGCGTTCCGGAACAGCATCGAGATCGGCTACCGGGTGCATGACCACAGCGCGGCCAATGGCAATGCCCGGGGCACCCGCCACCCCCTTGAAACAAATGTCATCGTGCCCGCGCCTGCCATGCAGATGTGTACCGTCGCTGTCCGGTATGATGGCGCTGTCACCCACCGCTTCCGCATGGGCGACCAACGAGGCAAGCTGTGCCGCCAGGGTGACGAGAAAGGCCTCCTCCGACTCGTCAACACGGCGCGAAGCGGGACTAGAGAAATAAAAGTGTGTTAACATCGGAGGTCACTTAGCTCAGTTGGTAGAGCGCACGCCGCGAAAGCGTGGGACACGGGTTCGATCCCCTGTAGTAACATATTTTCTATTACTCTAGTGTTCTTTTCAATAATATCATCTATTTAAACAGAAACTGCGATTCATAAAAAGAATGTTAGTGGAGAAATTGTTCTCTGTTCGTTTGTCTAACTAGAGACCTTTAGCTTCAGTCGATAACCTGCGGCCTAACAAAACACACTGGGCTTGCCCATGGTTCCATGAAAGTGTTGACAGTTGTGTACCCTTCCAAACAACGAGCCTTTACTTTATTCCTCACATGCCAAGCTGATCATGTGATGTGAACAAATACTATCTTGATTGGCTAACAAGCAACTGTGTGACGTGGCATGATTTTGAAAAATGGTCTGAACCGTTTCTCGAGTGGCACAGAAGTAGCACGTCAAATTTGCCACGTGCCATGCCACTTCGGTGTGAAAGGTTTGATACTGTTGTATAGGTTCCTTCCCAAGTGACATGCCACGTCGTATGCCACGTCGCATATGTTACTTCGGTGTGTAAGCTCTCTAAGAAGTCACTCGATTCGACGTTCTTCCGACATCAGAATAACACCTTGCAGCTACCAAGGAATTGCTTGAGTTGCACCCGAATCCCATCTTTGTAGGATACTCCAAATACTGAAGACGTGAAGAGGGTGTGTAGTCTTGTCTTTCCAAGATACGGCAAGATTTGATCATGTTGCAAAGAAAGACATTCGTGTTTGATTTTACTTCTGCTTTCTTAGCTGAATTATTTATATTGTTGTAATAGTAGATTTTGTATTGATCTCTTAATATTTGAGGCTTAGAACAGTCGGGCTGGGAGATGATTAGTTTGTTAAATGTCTTCTCCAGGATTTCACGGGTGTAGAACGGTTGAAGAACGCTGTTTATTCATTTCATTGATTATGTATTTAATTAGTGGGCTTGTTTTTGAGTTCTGGTAGTTAGTTGGTGATTATAGAGAGTTAGTTAATTAAGTTTAGTTTGCTAGTGATCAGGGTAAGTTGCTTAGTTAATTAGTCTCATTAGATCAATTATTTGCAGTTTGTTAATTAGGTTCAAGTTACATCCATTTGCTCATTAGATTGTTAGTTAGAATGAAACATACGCATGAAGTTAAAAAAATGTATTTGTATATATAAATCTATATTATATATATATATCTAAATCTATATTATATATATCTAAATAGATAGATATGTAAATAGATAGATAAATATTATGGATAAATATATAAGAAGTCACTTTTCCCCCTTTTCGATAATGTTCTCTCTTTTATCTATAACGACGCTTCCTCTATTCGAGCAATGAGAGTAGTTGGTTTCGTGCAGGCTGCACAACGTTATATTGAGTCACAAATCGAGAGCAGCGAAGCCGCTACATCACTGCCCTTTGTACTACGAAAGGACCCTACGAAAGGCGACAGCCTTGGGATTTCGGTCCGAAAGATTTTAGAAGATACCGAATAGCTACAGTCCAGCAATAAAGAAGATAATAATAGGTGTATAGTAAAACAGGTCGTAGCGAATCGAATCGACATCACGATTTTATGAAGACAAAAGTACGACTTGAAATGCATGGAGGAACACAGCTGAAGGTTTTGGTTTCTAGTTAGGTAAGACACTTAACTTAATAAGGTTAGACAAAACAGGATAAACTGAAAATTTCACTGACCTTAAGTGTAACGGATATTAGTATAGAATATCCGCCATCGGTCAATGTTGTGTATGCCTTGTAATTTATAACGCCCTCAACGTGGCGCTCATGCGTCAAACTCATAGCTGGTGATATTTGGCAATTGTAAATGCAACAAAAACGATGTCAAAAGCCAAATCCATGAATTAAGATTCATATCTGTGTATTTAACGTAACTATAGTGCCTGTGAAAGTACTGTTTCGACATTGACAAGCTATACAAACTGATATAAAAACAAAGTTTGCGTCCTTGAAGGTGGTAATTATATTCACTCACTCAAAGACCTCGACAAGAAGTAAGTCCGGTCTTCAAACTGTCCTACGTAGACAGTGTATATGTAAAACCACCCAACAGGAAGCGCTCGGACCCAGTACAAAAGCGCCAATTCTGGCCACATTTCTATTCATACACATTTTTTTCATATAAGCAACCCAGTTTGCTAAGGCTTCAGCCCTCAAATTAGCCAAAAAAATTTAAGCGACTTGCTTAGCAACCCTCAGCCCTGACAGTTAGTTAGCAACTTTTTTTCACAGAACAAAATTACAAATTTTCTTAAACTCTCTGAGTGTGTCTTTCTGAGTATTGGACTGTACGTCATATAAATTAAGATTTTAATAGTTATTAATAGTAGTCTTGATTTGACAACATTTCAGTTATCAGAGAGTATTTGTGTGTAAGTTGTTTTATAAAACGCTTGCATAAAAAATCTCTAGTTCATTGAGGACGTGCCCATCAAGTATTTTCTAAAATTGAGTTTTATCATTAAAAAATCTAGAGAAAAGCCGGGTTCTCCTCCAATAGATCAGCCCTCGAATAAATTAATTCAGTGACAGGTAACCTCTGGCTCGCAAGGAACTTTTTACGGACCCTTTTTACCTCCAGAGGTTTGGACCCAAGTCTAAATAATAAAAAAACTCTGTTCAAATCTCTCAACTAAGCATATAGAGGTATTATTATGTATAACTTCCAGTAGCCTGCAAGCTTTTTGAGACTCACCAGCAATATGCAGCGCTAAAAGCAAACAAATCTTTAAACTCACGTTTTAGAGAAACCTTTCATTTTTCCTTGAAACTTAATTTCTGAACAGTGAAATATTGCAGCTGAAATACAAGTTTTGTAAAATTGAAATCTGTTTTTGGATTAATTTACCCGGTCTTGTCCCAGAGAAAGTAAACTTGGTCTCCACGTTAAAATATTTCCCGTCACTGTATTACGTGGTCGCATTGCTTTAATACGCAACGACAGAAAATGATTTCTTTGCACTTTGGAAAACGAGACTTCTAAATGGAAGTAATGGAAGTGATGAAGACTGGATTCCTATGTGTTTGTCCTATCTTTGCAAACTTACATGGGAAGGGTAAGAATTAATTTATTACTTTTAATATTCCATAATGTGGTTGTTTGACTAAATACATGCGTATTGCACCTTCAATAATATCAATGTTTTTATGACTTTAGTTTTCCTTTAGTCTGTGCAGCTTGTATTAATATGGAAATTTCACAAACTTAATATGAACTTGCAATCAAGAAAATAATAAGTGAAAGATGTACATAATTTTGTATCTTATCTTGCAAGAAGGTGTTTTCCGACAATCTAGAGGGCTCGGTTCGAACCCACGGATCACAATTTTAATATCTTTGCTCTTACGTATACATACTATTGGCCTAATTATTTCAGTCCTACACCGGGCCATTTCTTTCACAACCGTCGTGCAAAGTAACATATGAGTTGTTTACAGATTATTACTGACATGGGTCAATAGCAGACGTTTCCCAGTATAACTATACTGCTAGGGAAGACTGACCATTACAGACACACCGCGAGGCATTTATTACGGATGTAAGCGAGACATAACAGAGTAAGATTGATCCTTTATATGCCAAAACAAACTGGATAGACATCTGACGACTACCTTAGTACGTCAAATTAAGCCGCGTACTTAAATAGGCCGCACCTTCAAAAATGCGGCCTAAAAAAATGCGGCTTAATTAATGGCACGGCTTATTAAAACGCGGCTTAATTTATTGTAAGGAAAGCAACGAGCGACGATGATTGTCATTGGACCCACTTGCATAGATTTTAAAGTGGCGTTGAGGAGAAATAGAAGGAGTATTTTTAAAAAGCATAATATCTTAAACTGTCCGTTGACTACTGCGGCCTAATTAAAAACCCCTAAAATGCTAATTTTTGTCAAGTGCGGCTCAATTAAAGAGCGGCTTGATTTAATGCGGCTTGATTACATACGCGGCTCAATATGACGTAATAAGGTACTTACATTTTAACCCATCCTTCATTTAACGTTCTATGAAATATTCTGATGCGTGTGAACTGTACGCAAACTTTTACGAAATGTAAACCTTTTTGACGTCATGGATATACTAATACCAGTAACTTCAGGGGTGCAACTAGAACTTTTTGAGGACAGGGGAGCTTTATCAGAATTAGGGCAAGATTTTCTCATATAATTTTTATGAAGCGATGAAGTCGTAGGAGTTCGTGTTATTGAAAACCAACCTGTTCTCTACATTATAAGTCTAATATACATTTTTTCCCCTACCCACAATTAACAGCTTAATTTCTAACAAAAAATACAATAGATTCATAACATAAAAATTTAAGAATCGACTTGAAAATTATTGGAGGCTCAAAACGCTGATTTGTTAAGAATCACGTGGCTCATAAAAATGAAGACCAACTGTTTGCGTATTGCGTTCAAGGACAAGGCCTCCCTTCTAGTTGTGCTTAAGATGAGGGCACAATTTTCAGTAGGGCAATTAGTTGCACTCCTGAACTTGCAAACTGAATAAAATTTGCACGAACTCGGGTCTTGACTCCGGATTACCGATTTTCAACAACAGACCCTTATGAAAGTTTCGTCCGAATCGTAAAACAATATTATTGCCTGGTGGCTCGGGAAATCTGTCCAACATAATTGTAGTCAACTATGCCGCTTGAGAAATCAAGTTGCCATTAACTTTTTGTTTAATGAACACGTAATCCGTAAGAAATAAGTCAGCAGATATCCTGGACAGACCAGATATCATTGCAGTCACGGAGACATGGTTAAACGTTAATGGTGGCGTCATTAGGGCTAAATTTTGTCCTGGTGGCTATTAGTTTTGGGATCACCCGCTATTTGGTCGCACTGGTGGTGGGACAGCCTTATTCATCGAGACGTGCTTGATGTAAGGAAGTTTAATGCAGGAGCAAACGAAAATTTCAAGTTCTGCGAGTGGACTGTTAAGCTTTCTTCTTTGCATGAGATACGCATGGTAATACTCTATCGACCACCCTCCTCTGACACGCAGAGAGTACCCACCGGCATGTTCTTTTCGGAGTTCTTAGATTACTTAGAGACTGTAATTCTTTGTCTGGAGCAGCAATTGATAGCTGGCGACTTTATCATTCACGTAGGTGATTCAGAAAACAGTGACTCGATAAGGATTCTAGATTTACTGTAATCATTTGGCTTATAACAACATGTTACCTGCCTCACGCACAAAAATGGACACACCCTTGACTTAAGTATCACTCGACAGTCTGATCGTATAGTCAATGACTCTCCTACTATTGGTCGATATATTTCCGATCATGCATCTGTTTTGTTCTCGCTCAGCTCCGAAAAACTATTTCCTATGCCTAAATCTGTAAAATATAGGAACTGGAGAGCAGTTTCATCTACAAGAGAGGATTTGAAATGTCAGTTTTGAAAAGAACACTAGAAGAATAGAAAATATGTCACACAGGGGATCAAACCCGTGACCCGCGATTTCGCGGCGTGCGCTCTGCCAACTGAGCTACGTGACCTCCAATGTCAGCGTACTCTATTTCTCTAATCGCCACATTAGCTCGCAATCATCCGCCGGTGGCAACGACACACAGCTCAAAGCTACAGATGCTGGTCACGGGTTCGATCCCCGGTGGTGACTTGTTTTTTATATCTTTAGTGTACCTTTCAAAGAAGTGTCAGTAGAATGCCGGAATAAGGATTTGGCAGTCTCAAAACTATCAGAATCCATCTGACGATTTAACATATTATCTCCGCATCGTAGTGCAAGAGTTTGTTGGAAAACCTTGTTTGCGAGTACGAATTCATATAATTGACAACGGTAAGTACAAAAGAACTTAAAAGGCAGTGTAAGAAAAAATATAAATCTAAAGGAATTGCATTTATGCAGCGTGTTTCATGTGCCACGCAAATTCAGACCCTATTTACGCGGTAACGGATCCAAACAAGTACAGATCCAAAAAGGATCCGATCCCGTAAAAACACCCTAAAAAGGATATCAGCTCCATTTGGATCCAGAACTCTGCATGCCAACCCAATTAGCATATAATCGGTTCGTTGAATTGTGATACAAGCTGCAATTAGTTGCAACCGTTGAAATATAAACAATAGGAGATTATGAATAACATGCTAATACAAGGATGTAAGTAGAATTTGAATGGGAATGACGTCGAATTTTCCTCGTAGTGGTAGTTATTTGCCTCATTTTTGATCAGTACCAGTTTGGATCCGATCCCAAGCCATCCATTTGGATCCGTACCCGTGTAAGCAGTGTCTCAGTGGCGATTTATAACGAACATTTACTGCTCAGGCCTACTTTTACTAAACACTTTTATAATCCAACTCCAAGTGTACAAGCTTCAGCTAAATAACTCACGTACGTGGGTTTTTTGTCATCAAAGCCACGTTCCACTTTTACACTTTGGTGCGTTTAAGCTTAACAGAGTTAATATGCTGCTTAGGGATATTATATTACGGCCGGATCTTGCACAACTGAATCTCATAACCCATCAATATTAGGACAGCTACTCCAGGCACATTGCCTCCGATCAATCTGTTGTTGGAAACAAGATAAACGTTTTTACCATTTCAGTAAAGTTGCTTACTACTTACTACTTGTCCGATATCTAGAGGCACAACACCATCAACTTTGCTGCGAATTAAGTTCATACACGAAAGAGTTACAGGAACAGTAGTTCGCATATCAAGAATTCCTGTTAAATCTTGAAAGCTAGCCTGCTTTTATAATAACTGTTTTCGATGTAAATAAGGAGTAGTTTCATTGCGTTTATCAAATGTTTGATTATTGAAATCTTTTATATGCTACTTACTTACTTTACTTTACTCGACCGCAGTCGAGCATGCCTTCACAATATTGCGCCACTGGTCTCTGTCTTCCATAACTATGAACTGAGTTCAAATAACAAGGTTTTGATAGGCATGGTTCAAGTGTACATAACGAAGCTTGCTCAAGGTATCGTTCTCAAATTTGGCCAGGTCATCTATATCAATAACAAAAATGCAACCAGTGCAAAATATTACCAAACTTCTGAAATATATCACATTGTGACATCACACTTTAGTACACTATAGCTAGAGTAAGGTTCGTTCCTCAAAAACCTGTATCTGTTTCTACTACTCTCTCAATAGTCTTACTAAGACGGCCTACTAGACTAGATCTCTCGAAGCACCAATGGCATATTTGCGTAGCATTCTCGGCACAGCGACGATTTGGCCGAAGCCAATAGCTGAGATCATAGTTGTAAGTCTTCCATATAAATGTCTTTTCGTCATGTCGACTTCCCAGAGCACATTACCCGACAGCAAATACCTTGATTACCTTGATTACAAATACCACCATTCCGTTTTATAACGTCCTTTATGGTTTAAGCCTCAATAGAGAACTCTCGCTTTTTTACCCCCGAAAAGAGGGATTTAATCGCCCTTTTTTGCTATCTCAGTATCAACACTTAAAAGTAAGACACATATATCAACCAAGACTTAAACCGTTGCCGCGTGGAGTGGAGGTGTGGAGAATTCTTGAGTAACAGGGAGAGCTCAAGAAGGACAAATGTTTCTTTCTCTCAATAGGATACGTCGCGTATATTTAGTAAGAGAAGCATAACATCTGTCGGCGGTATTATGCTGTCTTCCACTGTGAAAACATAACTGAGTAGGTAGACTCCGAAGCATATGAATGAAAAAGAATGAAAATAACATCTTGAACCTGACCTCAATATGGCTAAATACCTACAATTTAACCTTATCAGGGCCGGGGGGAAAGGGGGTAGGGGACCATCCCCCAAAGATTTGCCAAATCTCAATTTTTTCCGGGATTACTTTTCAGCTTTATCAAAATTGAAATGGATTGAGACATTGTCAAATTCAAAGCAAGGTATGCATATCGACACGAAACAACCCTTTCCACGCAATGACCAAAGAAGGCACCTTAGTGGAATGCGAAAAACTAAAATTGAACCCAGCCTACTTGCACCCCCCCCCCCCCCCCCCCCCAACACCCCCCCCACCCCTCCCCCCTCCCCCCCAATGAAAACAAAATTGGAAGATATTATGTTGCAGTGAAGACACTGGTCTCTCTGGAACTCAACTTCATAGTGTAATGGAAGATTGAACTTTATGGCTTGAGAACTTTGTAAAAGTTTCACCATACACTAATAGATGACTCAATGAATGAATAGTACAAATACAGTTGGCAATGAGTGAAAATTTAAACTTTACAATATGCAACTGTATAAGGATGCATTTCACTGAGTTGTCTTAACCTAAGCTTAAACAAAGTGCAGTTGCTAAGTGGTTGCCCCTTGGGTTTTCCATTAAGACAGACTAAAATTTTTCTGCAAAGAAAAAGAGCAGACAAACTGTCATGTAAGTACGAGCATCTTCATGTTTCTTAAACCGTAAATACAGTAATTGTGAAATATGCTCACTGCAGGTAAAAGTGTGTAGTGAAAAATTGATTACTAAACTTCCTACTGGCCTATTTCCATGTTTCAAGTAAATATGCCTGCTCTTGCATGGAGCATGCAGATGACAAAAATGTAACGGAAATTTATGCTTTGCAGGCATTATTTTCAGCCAATCATTCACTATTTCTTTAACAGAAACACAGTTTTAAAACATTGCTTTCAGGTTGAAAATGTGAACAACAAGCACACTGAACCCTTCAAAGTATTATTTGTTCTATTGCTTGTGACCTGCCTCTATCAAATATATATATTTGATCTTCCACATATACGTGTACCATGGGCAACAACTGTTGAAGTTTCACGTTGAAGAAATCCACACAAAAACTTCTGCTCGCATGAAATCCATTTGAACCTTCCAGTCATACTTGAGCATGGGAATGTACAAAATCTCTTTTAATAAACAATTGAATTCGCTGCATGTCACAGGCACTTGAAAATGTTAGAACAAGTGACCTGTAACTTTGCAGTCATGCTTACCAGAATAATGCTTACAGATAGACAATGACTACCTTTTGTGTCAATCCACATGCTTAAAAAGACGCTCGTGTGGATATCCTACATGCCCTGTATCTCACAGGTCACATTGCAGTTTATATACCAGTACAAGCCATTGTTGGTTCATAGAAGATGGGTTCCTTATTCTTTGGGGGGTCACCTAATTTATGGTTCACAAATATAGGTAAAATTTATTGCAATCTGAAACAATTTGGGATTGGTATACTAAAATACATTCCACTATATCCATTCGGAGTTATCTGAAAACTTTAAATTGATCAGTGTATTGCTTTGTGTTGTCGTAAGTAAATTCAGAAATATGTGCACATTTTAAAACAGGCTATGAAGCTTAACTGTTCTAGACAAAGCTCTTGTGACGAAATCATTTCTAGTTGACCTTACTGGTGGTGCATTGGAGACTATGCAATAGTAAGTGACGGTTACCGACTGCTGTATTACATTTTATGAGCTTATGCAATATCCATTAGTTAGTTGGGTGACGAAACACGACATGACCTCGGGACTCAGACAACAACAGCATCTTCGGAGCGGCCTTCCTCTGCTTTCGGGATAGTTCTCAGCCTTGGACGAATTTTGCTGGAAAGAATACTACTAAAAGTATAGTGTCCCGCCACAAAATGGAGGTCATCGATAGTGATTATGTAAAGACACATAGGTTAAAAAAAATGGTTACAATGGAAACATAAGTTTCGATATCTTAATATAGCTGTTCTTGATTAATTTACAAGGTCAGGCAAAGAAACAAAAGTATCTACTTTTTGGTGTTAAATAAAAATAGCCGATTTTAGCACGGTTAACCAATAATACTTAGCTAATTCACAGGACAATTTTAAAGGCTCCGGACCCTGGTCATGAGAGAAATCTTCGTTAATCTATGTAAATTCATTTTCGATTCAATTGCTTTTGATAATATTATCAATTTAGTTAAGGATTGACACAGTGTGGCCACTTTGAGGGAAATGAGGACATTTGCTGTAGTACTAGCAGTCAAATTTTAGTAAGTTGAGGTATGCAAGTACATGAAAAACATCTGTTTTGACCCACCTACCTATCATAGCTCTTATCATTACTTTAAGGCAAGAAAGTATAAAATTATCTGAGTACCATGGCTGTTATACATATTATACATACTTCTTAAACAGTCTCTTAACGTTCTGCCGTAACATCGAGCAAATAACTTTTTAAAATTGAGAATCTCAACAATCTGAGAATTATTCAACTCAGCACAATAAATAAACAAAACATTCATAGAACGTTCCAAATACTTTAATTTACGCAAAGCACAATCTACTTATTCAAAAAGCTAATAAACATTGAAGTAGCATTCACTTACATTGGACTTCCAAATAAACGTACGTTGTCTGTTTCTTCCATGTTGCACCAGAAGACACATCAGGAGGTGCATCAGGAGATGCATGGAAAATATATCAGAAGATGCATTAAAAGGGGGACCTAGGGCACACCAGTACACTTACAATAAATGTTCCTATAATTTTAAGGACGGTATCTGAATTCAGCAATGATTGAATCTACGTTAAGATAGGAGCTATAGTACAAATGAAGTGCAGGGTTAGTGCAACAGTAGCGCAAAGGTGGCATACAAATGGTAAAGAGATGGAACGAGAATGGTGAGAAAGTGGTAAAATGTTGGTCAAAAGGTGGTGCAGAAGTGACACAGAGATTATGTAGTTACCTGAGCCCAAGCAACAATGTACAGATGGGAGAAAGTAGATTACGTATTAAGAAGGTAGATAAAAATAAAGGCCGACTTACCATTCAGAAAAAGTCCAAATAATGTCAAAACGGGCCATATAGCAATTCCTTCCATTACTATAATATGACATTAAGTAAAAAATATTATATAAAAGTAAATAAATACAGACAAACATTTGAGAGGCAAAGACTACGCAAGGACAACAGTTACAGCCCTGAACCAGAGGATCCCAACCGCTTTCCGTTGACTATACTAACTGGTAATACTTCCACGGTAACAGTGGAAAACAACATGGTGCTAGGTGACCTCAGATTTTAGCATACTTTTATTTCTCTAGTCGCCACACTAGCCCCCAATCATCCACAAGTGGCCATCAACATCCAGCTCAATGCAATTAGAGACCAGCCTCTCTGCGCCATGTGACTTGACCAAGGAAGAACTGCCCTCCGGCCCGTCATCAATCCTAAGCCCATTAAAGTTAGAGGGTAACCTAGCTCAGTTGGTAGAGTGCGTGCCGCGAAAGCGTGGGTCACGGGTTCGATCCCCTGGTGGTGACATATTTTCCATTTCTCTGGTGTTCTTTTCAAAACTGACATTTCAAATCCTCTCCTCTCCATGTTATCGTAAGAAAAATGTTAATACCCAACATAAAGGCCGCGAAAGAATCACGATGCTAAGCCAATAAAATACCAACAAGTTATTAGATCCTGAGCTTCGATGTTTCCTCACATCATTTTCAAGGTAGACCACAAGCGTAAAAACATGAGTTACTTAAGTATAGACTAAGACAATACCAAATATTACAAACAATAAAAACAGGGCCAAAAGGAAGTGCACGTGCGAGTCTAGGCCCAGCATGGACGGTCACCTACGGGTGCAAAAGAAGATAAATCAGCCAACTTGTTACAACCTCAACAACTGCGTGAGTACGAAAAATTCGTTGTCTGCAATCAATAGAGAATAATATCACATACATGAAGATAACCTGGTACTCTTGGTACTATGGCTTTCCGTACCACCAAGTTATCTCAGCCTAAGAAGAGTAAAATTGGGGGCTGAAACAACTTTCACTCAAGCAGCCCAATCAAAGAATTCCTTAAACAGGAAACGAGAAAATGCATGCTCCCCTCTCTATCCAGTAACATAAGCATCAAACGCTTCACATTTCACAAAAATTCACATGAACATGCCCAATTTTAGTCCCTGCTACGTTAATTCTTGTTGATCTTTCAATGGCAAAAGACTGCAGCGTTTAGCTCGCACATTCACATCTCAGAACAATGGCCACCAATTGCGAAACTACGCAATACCATTAGCTTCATCTTCCTTATGACATTTCATTCGACGCAGTTGGTCGCTGTTAATGGCATTAACATTACAAGATTTCTAAAGTAAGAGCAAGCGTGGCAACATTTAACAAAGTAATCGAAGTATCACAATGTCATACCTTGCATGACCGTAATTCATCTAGGATTCGATCAAAAGCTGACGTTCGGAGAAGTTCTTTGTGAACTAGAAGTGTCTCCATTGCATTACATGCTGCCGGATAGTCACATTTCGAGTCCACAACTGCGAAAAAATGCAAAGGCCTTTTTACATAAACTCTGATAAATCAATCATAGATACCTGTATCTGGCGGAGCTTATTTAACAAGTGGGGTGCATAATAGATCATACATGATACTATAAATAACATGTGGTGATGAAGAAATAATTGGGCAGAAATACCACAACAGCAAGAAACGGAGTCCTGGGTATCACATTTAAATGCATCCGGTGGCATGGTTCCAATTCAAGACCCCTGGGCTTTTTCGAATGTATGTAAATAATAAATAAAGAATGGATCTACCGATACAAGTACATAGATTCAACTTTGATCAGATGGTTTACATAATGATGCAGCCGGTACCCACTGAGGGGGGGGGGGGGGGGGGTTTTTCAAAAAAGAAAACACAGGAGGAAAAAAAAGGGGCCCCATTTGATACAAAGTCTTCAAGCCATAAATAACAGGCCTGTGCTTTTTCAGGATCCCTGCTCTCCCAACATGGCTCTTTGTAGCATCTGGCTTTTATCCAAGCTGAAATGCCAGTGAAAAGAACCAGATCTTACACCAGAGAAGAAATAATACACAACTTGACGGACCATCTAAGCGCCATCTCAAAAAATACGTTCCAGCAGCGCTCCCAACAGTGGCAGAACCTTTTGGAGAAGTGCGTGGTAGCCAAAAGGGACTACTTTGAAGGAAATTAGTGCAAAATGTCGTATCTGATTAAGAGGGTTTTTAATAAATAAAGGTCGGATACTTTTGAACAAACCTCGTATATTCCAATATTAACCTCAGATTAACGATCAAGCTATGCTACCCGGCGTGTTAATAAAGACAGGAGTTCTGTCGACATCACTGCTTTAGGTTACTGGAGATAATAAAAAAGCTACATTCTCAAAGACGGAAATCACCTATTAACTCCATATTTAAAGGTCAAAAGCAGTTAAAACAGTTCCATTGCTGTTCTGTCCCACTTAACTCAACATATGTCCAACTCTGCCCCGATTCCCTTAACCCACAGTCTACTTCATTTGAATTGTCCTGATTTAATTTAGAATCGTCCCATTCCACTCAACCCCATGCAGATTAACCTCTTTTTAAGTCAACCTTGTTTGACTCAAACCTCTAGAAGTAACCCCGTTGAGCTGAAGCTTTATTCAACTCAACATCCATTAGTTCTGATTGAAAAAGCGTTGAGTTAAGCTGGGATTGAGTTACGTGAGTTTGAATTGAATATGGGGGGGTTGAATCGAACATGGTTAAATTGAGTAGGGTTAAGCTAAACAAGGGTTGTGTCTGAGTTGAATGGGGCTGAGCTAAACGAGAGTTGAAATGAATGGGGTTAATTTACATGAAGGTCGAGGTGAGTAAAGGTTAAGATGCACCGAGATTAGTAGAACAAGATTGAAATTTATGGAATTCGGTTAAACGAGGTTGAAATAAACGGGAGTTGAACGTATGCGGCTCAATTTAATGGTAGTTGAATTAAACGAGGGTTGAGTTTAACGGCGTTGAGCTGAATGAGTTTGAGTTAAATAAACGACAATGAGTAAGGCCACATTCGAGGTGGGTGAGTTAAGAGATTTGCCTGTAGGCTATGGAGCGTGTTCACTATTTGACGTGTATGGATGGTGATACAGGATGAAAAGCTCAGTGGTAAAAGCGAAGGACCACGAGGAATCGAACCTCGCCCTTCAGTGTTGCAACGTGATGTGCTACCATTACACCATGCTCCCCTACCATCAAAACTAAGATATTCGGGATGTCATTTGTTTATGTTGACGTCACTACAGATTTTTCTTTTGTTTGCCGTATTTTACGCTTTCATGCTTTCCGAGTCTTGGAGTTACAAGTTGCTACTAACATCTGCCTAGTTAATGGTGATTTTCTTGACTTTAAGGCATTATAATAGTCCGAGCCCAAGAGGATGCTAGGTAATATTTATGCTCTGGGTTTGTTCCAGAACCTAGATCCGTTAGTCCTACTTGGTAATTGGAAATTTTTTTGTAGTGCTAGGTGTATCAGACATTCAGGGGTTGAGAAACGCTGCTCTAAATGACTGCAATCATTTCTTTTAAATTCAGGTTATCATTATGATTCAGTTATACTCTTACAGATCTTACAAATTTTTATCGTTGAAGTAACTCCTTACTCTTACAGATCTTACAACCTTTATCGTTGAAGTAACTCCTTACTCTTAGAAATCTTACAACCTGTATCGTGTAAGTAACTCCTTATTCTTACAGATCTTACAGCTTTTTATAGTCGAAGTAGCTCCTTATTCTTACAGATCTTACAGCTTTTTATGGTCGAAGTAACTCCTTATTCTTACAGATCTTACAGCTATTTATGGTCGACGTAACTCCTTATTCTTACAGATCTTACAGTTTTTTATGGTCGAAGTAACTCCTTATTCTTACAGATCTTATAGCTATTTATGGTCGAAGTAACTCCTTATTCTTACAGATCTTACAGCTTTTTTTGGTCGAAGTAACTCCTTACTCTTACAGATCTTACAACCTTTTATCGTTGAAGTAACTCCTTACTCTTACAGATCTTACAACCTTTTATCGTTGAAGTAACTCCTTACTCTTAGAAATCTTACAAACCTGTATCGTGTAAGTAACTCCTTATTCTTACAGATCTTACAGCTTTTTATAGTCGAAGAAACTCCTTATTCTTACAGATCTTACAGTTTTTTATGGTCGAAGTAACTCCTTATTCTTACAGATCTTATAGCTATTTCTGTGGGGGACTGAAAATTGTTTCAGCACTTGGGCTCCTTTTAAAGTAGGTGGTACATGCCTGTCTGTAAGTACAGAAGAAAGCAAGAGCTTGAATTTAAGGGGCACGTGGTATGCGGCACGGGGCATGTGGCATGGGACATGTGGCACGAGGCATGTTGCATGGGGCATGTGGCATGGGGCATGTGGTATATGGGGAAGTGGCACGAGGCATGTGGCACGGGGCATGGGGCATAGGGCATAGAGCATATGGCATGAGGCATGTGGCACGTTGAACGCTACACTTAAGGAAAGTTGCCTTGATTGGGAAAGCCTAAGAGAACACAAGAGAGACTAAAGATGCGTATATCTGACAATGTGAAGGACATCATATGGCTGAGCATAGTGAACGTGACAAGGCTGGCAAAGGCTAGATAAAGTTGCAGTAATCTCTGAAAAACGAGGCAGGTTGCTCCTTGAAGAGTCTCCCTTAAAATATTCATGATAGGTGTTGGGTCTGAAATAGAGTGATTGCCATTAGATTGCCATAGCCCATTTAGAGGCGCAACAATCATTTCAGTGCGGGTCCCACGTGCGATTCTATGTTGCGCCATACTTTGATGGACTAGTAAATTTGCCCTATAAAAGTTCATGTTTGCCGCAAAGCTGGTACTGGGCAATGCTCCTGACACAAACACATGGCACGTTACTGCCAACGGCCGTCGGAATACCAGGCATTAATGAACATTTGTCGGATATAAGTATGACGTTGAAACGCACGTGATTTTACGGAGTAACTCTACACAACTCTGCAGCGGCACACTAGTGTTCCATGACAGTTGAACATGCGTGCCGTATTAAATCGTCCCAATACACTCTATTTATCCCAGAAATTAATATTTGTTTACAGGCAATGATTTACTGCTGTTGAATAACAAAGCATGGAACGAAGATCATAGTATAAAATCTAAATAGAGAGAGTTACCAGTTTGACTTTGTCTGTTAAAAGGCGGTTGGGTCTAAGTATGCTCATAAATTTTCTCAAAATACGGACTTCCGTTTTAATGAAATCGAACAAGTTAACAAGTAATTACTTAGGCCTCTACAAAACTTGTTGTAATCAATGTCACAAATACATTTTGTGAGACGTAGGGCGACTCCTTCTAATTTTCTGAAGGTCAATAAAGAAACACGGCTAGGGAGAATGTGACCTGAAAACAACATAACGTGAAAAAGTACAAGACAAAAAAATGTGATTTGTAGTATCAAAGCTAGTTAGCTTTCCAACGCAGGCCCGTTACATGGGCTAGATATTTGGAAGGGGTATTCTGAAATTTAGGCCGGTATTCTCAATTTTTGGACCGTAGGAGGGGGGCTTCTCATTCCGTTCGCGTCTTTTGGCAAGACATGGATGTAGTATCTGTTCTTAATGATGGCAGATGCTCTCCATAATCCGCGAGAGGCAGTCCTATTTGGCGGTTGAGCCTGCCTCATGGCTTCCTTCTCTGCGCAGTAGCCTATATTTAGGGGTGCTGTCCTTGGACTTCCCAGCTACCCGTTATTGATTTCAATGCCTGGCCCACTGCTCATCAGGGTTCTTTGATTGAGAGATTGCTGATATTGCAACGTAACACTCTAATGACGATGCCTGCCCGAGGGAAACTCTTTTGCCCCTTTGGAAAACAGAATCCTGGGGAATGGCCCCACTCATCAGGGCTGCACCACTGACATTGCCATTGCTTGAGATAAGCCTAGAGAAGTTTATTTCTTGATAGGAGAATTTGGAGGGAATTTAAAGGGGCTGATTCCCCGTCGCTACCTGTCTGGCCACCCGCTCGATCCAACAAAAATTCGTTCAGCGTTTAGACGATAATTCTGTTATCTCGGCCGAATTCACGCCCATTTAGCTCTATTCTGCTTCGGGAGGGCCTTTCGGGCACTCCCACCCTAACAAAGTTTTTTCCGGCCATTTCTCGCCTTTAGATTTTGCAAAAAGCAGAAAAGTTACCTCTAGTCTATCTGTCACGACATTTTCGCTACAATCTTCTATTGCATTTGGTCTGAAAATGCGAGTTGGGCGAAAATGAGGCGAAAACGCTGCTTCAAACGGCTATTTTCTAGGTCATAACGCCCAATCAAAGAAAATTTACGATTGAATAACAGGCGCCTCATATCAGAATATTGACTTCCTCTTTGTGAAAACATTGTTATTAGCTTAGTCAATTTTCTATTTGCAACAGTCCTTTTATTCAGAACACGCTTTTCAAATAGTTTGACGTACGAGATAAGATTATCCCTTTCAGTGGGTTTCAATGAAACCCATGGAACAGTTTTTCTGATCGCATTCAAATGCGTAAAAACTCGTGATAAACACTTGCAAATCCATTTTGTTCCATTTGTTGGCATTTCCACTTCTTCTTTATTTGCTTTTCAATATACATTCACACAAAAATAATAAAACACAATGACATTTTTTCAAGTAAAGTTACTTAAACTGGGACTGAAGATATAAAGTTTTTGCAAATTAATAAATACTGAAGATTCATTTGAATTTCTCATAATTGATAAATCTAATTTGTAACAAATTGTCTAAATGGATTCTACCTATCATCGTCTGACCCGATTCATAGTAATCACATTAATAAATTAAGGGACTTGTGCCTTTTTATAACAAAATAACATGGACAAGTGCTTTTTTTCTCATGTACTGGTATTATTCTTAAGGCGACAAAATGTGACATATGTCCTTTTTAGTCAAAACTTTAACTCCACAGGAAACATTGGACAACGACCTATATCACGGGTAAGAAAGGTGAAAAAATCATGTTTTGTGACTTATGACGGAAGAGGCATGTCATTGTCAGGCACTTGTCCATCTCTTCCTCTTTGTAAATAGCTTTTAATAATAGAATTTATAGGTACAAAACGGCGAACTTTGGTCATAAACAATGGTTTTCTCCTCCTGTATAAATCCAAAGTACGCCCATTGACAGGGAGCCATGTTTTCGTCAGCGATTATGCATCTACTGGTAAACACTACTACGACGGCTACATTGTAACTAGTTTTTCCAAGGACTTTTGAATCTGCAAATATTTAAACTCTAAGCTGTCTCACGTGTTTGATTAATTTTATAGAGTAACTGAAGAATTTCTCCTATTTGAGACTACCGAAAAGAACTTTTCTAATTTCAGGGTCTCGTCGAGTGCAAACATCGCGGAATCATTTATTTGCGTTAGCTTACAAAGACAATTAATTTTTCTAAGTAAGTTTCAATGAGAACAGCTGTACAGGTTTCCCAGTTTTGCAAGCTTAATAAACAAAGTATCAAGAATCTATATAATAAATAAACAATAAAGTAATAAATAATAAAGTGATACAGAATAAATTCTTTTAGATTTAGTTTATCTAGCTCAAGTGCTCTCGTTCCCTTCGTCCTTGACAATTCTAGATCGATCCCATACTTCTTACTGTAGATTTTTTACCCAATTACGTACCTCATCGCTTTAGCTAATTAAGTACTAACATTTACAGGGATAAGTGGTAAGCGCTCAACTGTCTTTGAGAGGGGTATTAATCCTTCATTTCTATCCCGTTGGGAAGCTATAATGGACTGTGCGGTTAGACGTCAGCAAAGATTGCTAAATTTTAACCCCTTTCCCTGGTAAGTAAAAAGACAGTGGGTGCAATTGTGTTAGAGTAGTGGAGTACTGCAGGCTACTGAATACACGTTTTGAGATAGTAGGTAAAGTAAAAGTGGGAGGATTTGTAAGCAACTGCAGAACTATATTTTTTATCGACTAAAGAGCTTGAAAATTTTAATTGCGCGCCTTTTAGTACTCTTGTAAGTATAATGTATACGTCTGCTGAAGGCACTCGAGATTCAACATACTATACATTGCTAAACTTGGACCCGTAACAGCCTTACCGCTCCTCGGCCTTCTGCCCTTTATTTATTGGTTAGCCTGTTTGGTGGTTTTTCAGTTTATTAAGGGTAGTTTCAAAGTCGGGCCCACTGTTCATCAGGGGTCTTTGATTGAGAGACTGCCGTAACAGCCTTAACACTCTCACGACATAGTTTTAACAAGATCCTTAAAATGTCTTCATAGGTTTACAGTTACCACCTGTTAAAGTTCTCCCTCTACCAAATATACTTGTAAGTTAATTTAATTTATCAAAAGTTATTCAGCACACCTTGTATGGCACTTTCAAAAGTGTAGACATTTTCCTAGTGGCATTTAGAAAACACTGTATTAAGAAACTCGTTGCCAATTCGTAACCAAGGCCGTTATGGCCTAACGAACGGTTCTTGTTTAGTGGCGTGTAGTCTATCCTCAAACGCCAAAACATATCTTTGTTCTACGCCTCCTTTTTGTCAGCATGCTTCCTTTTGTATACTTGAAGCCAACACACGTTCGCTTAAATAGAGATCACCAATCAAGAAACTTCATTACTGTTTGCAGCTTAATAATTAAGCAAATCGCGGTTTGATCCAAAACCGAAGTTGCTTGAAAAGTGACCGTGTAGCCCCCGTTTTATGCCCCAAACGTGTGATCGCACAGCCCACTACCGCTACTAGTGGTACCGCTCTTAGTGTTGAAATACGTATGAGTAACTGTGAATAACAAACAGAACTACCTGTTGATAATGCATAGCTTGGAGTCGTTAATTATTTTAAGTTTGTTCAGGACTACATCAAGAATTTGAGATGATATGTGCTTCCAATACTGGACTTGATACGATGCCAGAAAAATTAATTAATTGATTAAAGTTTGAATGGTTGTCTTTAGAGTAAAGTACATGGAACTAGAATTATTGATTTAAAATTGCTTTTTATATCACGATGGATTGACAATACAAAAGCTGAAGTATTGAACGCTTGTTATTAATTGACAACATTGCCACCAGGCTGGCAGAAAGTACAAAACAACTACCAATGAGTCGTACATTGAAAGTTAAGGTTAAATACCTTGATATGATTGATACCCTGCGCAGATTCGTTCGTACATTTAGGGAATTGGAAACCACAAATACAAGCTCTGAGCAAAGGTTTTCCAGTGTGGTTGTACTTGCAAGAGATAGAAAGATATAGCATTTGTAAACGTATCACAAGTTTCTTGATGAATACCATTTTATTCGTGGCAACAGCACCTCCGTCCAGGATGGTATGAAGAGTAAGAAAGCAATAAAATAATTTCTAAAGTTGGTAGTCATGTGACATGTAATAGAGGGTTTGAAACGATGCAGCGCATCATCTGCCGTCTTTGAAGACCTACGTGCGTTGAGGTACGCTTGGCCATTAAAACTATGACTTGGATTAATCATAAAAACAAGGTTATTTACTTACGAGCAGTACCCTTTTCCTGCTTCTTTAGTCCTATACACAAAGTTATTGAACGCTGCTGGCAAACCATCAATAGCTACAAACATGAAATATCTCTCAACTGTTGGTTTTGTAGACAAATTTTATTGTACTCAAACTTCCGTTTTGCATGGTGAATATTGCCTGCGCAAATTTTTTTAATATTGTAAGGATAAACTCATGGAGGTATTCCTAATGAAACGTCTCATGAGTTGCTCAGAAAGCATGCAAAATCCAGTGAGTCATCGATGGCTATCCTGACAAACCGACAAAGGAGTATCAAGCATTTCTCCAACAATGCAGTAGCTGTCCATCTGCATCTCTTAGATAGGAAGATTTCTCTCAAATAGGAGAACCAAGTGGAACATCATCAGCCTATTTTCAGAGATATTATCAGGCAAGGGCGTCATAGTTACAACTGCAGATGATACCTCAATAGCTCAGACAGGTGTCATGAATAGTAGAAAAACTCGACAAGAAGGACGGAAAGTGTCAAAAGATAAAGTATGTAATTATGGGAATTGATACATTGGTATTCATAGATATAATTATGTTATTTATACATGTGAGCAAATTTCTGTCATGTAAACATGAGAGTAAGATGAAGCATTATATATTTTACTGACTGACACAAGCTGTAACCTTGAGTCATGCTTATTTGTCTGGCCACCTCTATATTAAGTATCAGCTTTCACAGCAACGTTACTTCCAATGGACTATACGTGTTCATTTGCTGTGAGCCCACATGGCAATTAAATACCTAAGAAGTATTTTTTCTCCTTATCCTTTAGCATGAAATTCTTTTGTTAGAGATATGTTGTTTTTGTGCTATTGTTGAGTACCTTCAAGATCTTTCCAACACATGATCCATAATTCTCACAAAAAAGGGAACTCAGTTGTCACTAGATAGGGCTCCTGTCATGTACCACTCTTACAACCCAGTGCAGGTACTAAGCACCTAAGGGAGGTTTTCTTTCAAACCTTATTGCTAAAATATAGAACGAGGACTTGCATTTTTTAGCTACTGCAAATAAAAAAAGAGCCATGTTTTTCATATGTTAAAGATAGAGTATGGGATGAGGAAGAAAAGGTAAAGGGGAAGGAGAAGGAGGGTAGCAAGAAGAAGAGGAGGAGTAGAGACAGGAAAATCAACAGGATGACAATCAAGGTGACAGCTTTTTCAAGATGAAGGCATAAGATTAAACAGACTCTGTTCGAAAATTATATGGAGTGAACAAGTTTACTTTGGAGTATGGTGTAGGCAACTGGTCAGGGACAGCAACATAACATAAGATAGAATTTAATTTTAAGCAGACATGTAGATTGATCATTTAAGTGACACTAGAAGGTTGTCTTTAACATCAGTCTTGTTTTTCATGAAGCCAATGTCTTTAAGCAGGGTTAATAAGAACTGTTGGTGAACATCATGTGTATACTGAGTTTGTGGTCTCAATTGTTAGACCTTATAATGACTTAATGCGCAGGACTGGCACTGGGAAGTATGTCTTCATATCTTAGCAATTGAGAGCCAGTCCTTTGCACTATGTTTAAGTCAGCAAAAGATTTAGTGTTACCCTACGAGCTTTCAGCACATGAGTGTGTGCTTTTAGTAAGATTGTCTATTCTATAACTTCAAACCCTACAGCAGATATGGCAGAATGCAAATCAAATCAAGTTAAACAACAAATTCCTTATTCTGAATCCGATAAACGGGGCCACGAAGACACCAAGATAGTCTCCTCCTATTCTCCTATTCTGACTTGCCAGGATAACATTTCGGATTTTTCGGAAAAAATTATTGGTAAACTCCCATGACGTTTTAGAATTTTTCTTAATGGTTAATCAATATCGGCTGAAACTAAAAGACGATATCGAACTCTACACAAACTAATTTTGCATATGACAGGGAAAATAGCCCTTTTGAAGCAGTGTTGATGCTTGATTTGCTACCGCTCCCACATTTTTTACCCAACGCAAATTTAGGTCTGATTCGATACACAAGTTTTCTGAAATTCCAGCAGTATGATGTCAGGAATAATAAAAGTAGAAGTCAGAAACTTTCCGCTTTAACCCTTTGAAGGGTGAGAGACGGTAGACGCAAGATTGCTGGGGGGAGGGATCAAAAAGCCCTCAAGGGTAGAATAGGGCTAAAAGTGGTAATCTACACCTCAAAGCAAGTAAATTTTCATAATGATTAGAAAGTAATTTAGAATGTATGCTGTTCCAGCATGGCGAGGACTCATTTCATATTATCTAAAAAAATTCATGGGGCAAACATTGTGTTAAATTTTGCAAGTTTCTTCCAGGATTTCAAAAAAAGAATAACAAAGCCCAGAATATTTCCAGGGCACTTTATTAATTTCGAAGACTTTCCAGGATCTGTAGAAACCCTGACCAGTCTTTGTTCTGCGCATGCTATCCTGCTAGATATACTAAATCTTGATCGAATGACCGAAATCGTTTAAGACACTTGCTAAAAGAAAGTAGCTCCGGTTTCTGGTATTACCCGAAATCTGCCTCCTATCAACAGGGAGGTAAGGCATGCAAATCACCGAAAGCGTGATTTTTTAAAATCGATCGCCAGTTGGAGCAGAGGTTAGGCCTGTAACACTAAGTACTACTATTAAGTCATAAATTATAGGCAGTAATAATCAAAGAGTAATAACGAAGCAAACAACGTTTTTCCTCGAAGCTTACCACTATCAGAATCGGAATCGAATGACATGCTGTCTCTTGATTTTCCTGATTTTATACTTGCACAACGTTAAAAGTTTATTAAGATTTTCTTGATCAAATAGTTTGTTTGTGGTACAAAACAAGAATATTGCTCGAAATACCGCAAACATTGTATACTGAAAAGAATTTTTCGTCTGACACTCCTCAGAGTACTAACGTCAGAATGACCGAATTGAACTGTGTGAAAGAGTATACCCAATTGTATTTGATTGAGCCAGCCAGAAATTGAACTGCCTGAATGGCTTGTGGATTTGGACCAATCAGCGTCCTTTGCAACAAGATTAATTGAATAGGCCTAGCGAAAAAACGAACACTTTTTGTCTGCATAGCAAAGGTTTTCTTGCTTCATGTGGATTGACTCCAGTACGACCAAATGAAATGCAGACCTGGCCTTTCCTATTAATGCGCAAAATGCGCAAGCTGAATAGGCCTACCAATCTAAGTACTAGGAACTTAGTAATCAAAACTAAGAAATAATCATATGCTCAGAATTTTAATAATGTCCATGTTGGGCGGATCCAATACTTACTGTCCACGTCAATCCCTTTTGATGCGAGGTTAAACCAGAATTCATAACGCTCGTAGTAAAATGGTGACAAGGACATCCTATAGAAAGTATTTTCTGCAGCCGCTAAGAATATTTTCACACGCTTGAATTTATCATCTGTAGAGGGATAACCATGTCAGCTCAATCTATCAAGAATGTTGCCAATGCCTTGTGTGCTAACTCCCATTGTGTATAAATATTTGGAGTGGCTTGTAGGAAATACAAATTTAAGGGACCGTTATGGAAACAAGGTCTTCTGAACCTTTTTAATGCTATCCCTACCAACTTTATCAATAGGGGTTTATTGAGCACAATTTCTTTGTTTTTTGTTACTTACATTTTGTATTCTTTAGAGTGACTTAAATATTTTTGTTTAATTTTGTAAAATAATTTAAATCTTAAAAATTGTAAATTTGACTTATCATTTTGTTTTGTTTTTGTAACATTTTTCTTTTATATGGCAAAATAAATACATAAATACATATATACATACAATACCGTAGTGGGGTACCGTTACCACGACGGAACCAAGCCGATCTAGCCAAAGAAATGTTTCTGGTTTGTCGGCGTATAAAGGAATAAAGTATTTTCAACCTCAAACAAAAAGTAACTGTTTGAAAGACCTTCCACAGTTAGAAAGGAGATCCAGTGGTCGATGTTGGATCATTGCTTTTAAGTGATTTACAGCCCATAAATATTACAGAACTAAGGTTCGCTTACATCTCGTAATTTGGCCGTAAACTAGTACTATTTTTGTGATAGGACAGTATACGTATAGGCCCGCAATTTCAGAGGTTCGGAATTACAGGCCTAGACACGTACACTTGTATAACTGGCCTACTGCTAGCTAGTCAGAGGATCTAGGAGGCAAAACTATGTTTCGATAATGCTAATGAGATAGAATATAATAACAGTAGAGGTACAACCTTTTTAGTCGTGGGAGTGAGGAGTAGATGAGTTGCATAGGCCCCTCCATCCATGCAGAATCCACTTAACCGCACAGAACTGTACAAGATAGAATGTAAACGTCAAATATTTGGTCTGTTCGTTTACTAGCTATCGTCTTAACTTACGACGTGCCGATAGCATATGGTTAGGTAAACAGTTCTATTTACATTATGATTGACATTATATTTTTCAAAAAAACTTGTTCTCTCCCCTACCTCCCACCCCTCTTTCAAACCATATCAAAGACACTGACATCAGATCCAACATCATGCACGAGAGCAATTATTGGCATAAATCTTTGCAAAGTTTGTAGTTAATTATCTTTTTAGTTTTAATTTATTTTGCATGTCATTGCTTTGCTTTAGGAATAACCTGAAAGGCTCCTTAGATCAACTTGCAAGGGATAATTGCCAACTTCTTTTCAATGAAATCTGGAAGGTAAATATACATAATTTTATACAGATGTCATTAGAAAAATAAAAGGTGGGCATTAAATATACTATATACGTATGCTTTCCATCATTCAAGAATGTCAACTTTTCAGTAACCATTTGGGTGATTTGCGAATAGTACTTTCTAGCTGTTTGTTTATTCTTTTAAAAAAATAATTAAAGTTTTATTCTCAAGATAGCCCCTGAAGTGTTTTTATGGCTGATTCAGGAGAAATGTCACTTGAGAAGCGTTTAATTGTAACTTTAATGTGGTCCAAGTAACTAATCAAATATAGATATTGTTTGTACCCATAGATTATCTGAGGGGTTAAACTTAAGTACTTCAATATGCAACTTGTGTTCAGTGGTGCAATTTGCAAAGTGGTGCAATTTGCAAATTGGATTGAGATACTGCAATTTGATTTCTCTTACCTTTTAAGATATTTTGTTTTGAACATAGCAGTAAAGGAATTAACAAATCGAGAGGCGGGTGTTCCACGGAGGCCACAGAGGTGATATTGCTTGACTTAAAGTAGCAGCAGGCTTGAGGTATCCTAAAATTATGTGGGTAAGATAAACCTTGACATGCAACCGTTGCTGATATGTACTTCATCAAACTTATAACACCTACAAGCTTCTAAATAAAGACGGGGACAAAGACAAATGAATAAACATTCTGTTACCCTACGGTTTGGAGACGTGAGCTCTAAATGCAAAGTTCGGCCAGAACAGCCATGCAGCCAGTCGAATTTTGTTGGGGAGGGGGGTGGGGGGGATTCAAAGCAAAACCTCTTCCCTTCCCTCCTACCTTCCAAGCCAGACCACCATGGTATTGGCGTGGGAAATTTTAAATTTTTACTGTCCCCAGAAGGCTCAAAATTGCATTTGAGAGACTTAAGACTTTTCTAGAAAGAATTTTTCAGGGGAGGCAAACGTGGGCAAGTTTTACCTATTGAGCGGGCACAGCCCCCCCATAAGTGACAGGACATCTTATGTGTAGCTTACGGCATCTTCCAAATAATTCAAGCGTAGACTTCTCCTCTTTCCATGCTTGCTCTAAATCTCTTAATTTTTCATTTATTGAGTATGGCGTCACATGTAGTACCTGGTTTATGCTTTAGTTTTAAGCAAAACATTCTCTTCCAATATACTAGAAGCACCTGCAAAATCAGTTTCCCAAGAAAAGTAACCACCTTTGTTTTTTAATGTCTTTCCTCGGTTTAATAACTTTATCCTAACACGATAATGTAGCAAAACAGAGTTATCCTAAGGAGAGTATTGGGAACATTATCTGGACCATTAAATGGACTTCATCGATAAATAGCAAAGGCATGTGAGCAAGGCGTGACCTGCTAAGGCCCTTCGCTGCCCACTGCATCGCTTTAACACTCAACGAAGCAAGGTACAGCTTAGACTACACTGTTTACCATTACACAATTTATTTCATCGGTTGATGGGAAAAAGTAGGGTTCTCTCTATCGAACAAGCTCTTAAAATATTCTGTTTTTGAATATGCCTACAGATGCACACGAGTAATAATTGTAATTTTTATAACTTCAAAAATAACAGTGAAGGGCAAGCTAGGGTTGTATATCGTAACAGTATTGATATGCCTTTTGTAAGAGAGTGTCATACTGTGTATTGGTGTTATGGTGAATTAAAATTTGAGTTTAAAAAAAATTATTATTGTTATTGTTGTTTTCGTAAAGAGATCACCAATAAAGGCATTGAGTTTTTAAAAAAATTATTATGAGAATGGGAATGCTATTAGTTTAGAAATTGTAATGTTGAATTGTACAATTTCAGCTTAAAAATAAATGGCATTGAAGTTTAAAAAATTATTATTATTAATATTATCATTATTATCTGATGTTTAAAAAATATTAAAATTGTGGTTAAAGTTTAATTTTGAAGAGTTCCAGTTTGGTAAAAGTAGATTCGTTAACGAAAAAAACCGTCTTCGGCGAGTCTTAGAACTCCTGTTCGTGTAATATAGGGTATACGAGAGAGGATGACTAGGCTTGTATCATCAATAATTCTCAAATTTTAGAGAGCTTCAATTCGGTAATTAATTTAGAAAAACAAAACGACTTCGCAGAAGCTATGAAACTGTGTTTGTCCAAAATAAAATAAAGGTCAGAAGTTTTTGCCGAATTTCTTCGATTGATCGAATAGAATAATCAATAATGAAAAAAGAACAAGGCATTTTAACATACAAAAGGAATCAAAATAAACAATTGCCGCATGTATATTGGTTAGTGCTGCATTTGCAGATGACTTGCACATCGTATTTTCCCTAATTCTTTTTTTCAGAATCTGCTCGCTCATTTTATGTTATCTCCATGATCCATACCTGATGTCATTGCACACGATCCGACAACTTATATTAGTTATAGGTTGATAGAAGCGGCATTGACAAGTTAAAAGTGGGGGGAGGGGGGCTGAGATATTATTAAAGATGTAGCTAATTTTATGACAATCGATAATCAGAGAAGA
Organism: Alatinidae sp. Z8VKAUB7J3; assembly: GCA_010016025.2. NCBI lineage: Eukaryota > Metazoa > Cnidaria > Cubozoa > Carybdeida > Alatinidae > Alatinidae sp. Z8VKAUB7J3. The sequence continues at coordinate 116,434,841 of JAAAKM020073195.1, read as the reverse complement.
TTTTGCATCTTTGAAGTTATGATTTGATAAAGGATTCTCTTTTTCTTTTTTCTTTCTTATTTCATTATTTGTTATATTCCCTTTGCCAGGGAAGTAAATTACTAGGCAAAACAGTGAAAGGACCCCAGCGCCCCATGCCACCGCCACCGGATTGAAGTAAATTATGTAAGATTGGTACTTACGTAAATACGATTGATTAAGAAAAGCATGAACAATTCATAGCCCCTTTTAATTTCTTTTCATCAATGATTTCAAGTTAATCATTTAACGAAAGCGATTTACGACTCAAAACTCAAAACGCAAATTTATTGCAGGTACTAAAAATTGGCATATCCGTTCCATAAGAAAAAACGTTAGCAGACGTTTTACATAAACAATTCAAATACAGCGTTAAACGGAGCAAAATGGAACTTGATGTTTAATTCCGATTGCTACACCAAAAATCTAGTTCATCTAACAAAAGTTAAAACTATAACTAAGTTAAATTACATCACTCATAAGCAAAATTAACCGAGCAGCGAGCATTATCTAATGTAAAATGTGAATGCATCTAGAATAGATTTGCAAGTGCAGCATCATGTTTTTGGCATGCTAATACCGTACCATATCTTAAAATATGTGAGTTATTAAAAAGGGGTTTACACTTGGAAAGGGCATTTCCCTAAGACACAGTACTGTCGTTGAACCCACGCTTATGGCGTGGTCAAACTCATAGGTTTTCGTAACTGTGAATTTAACGACATAAATACATATTCAAACCCACGGCTCTTGAATGGGGATTCTGTGACTTTGAAATGGCATTTTCACTACAAGGTTCAGTTGCCAAAGGAGAGGCAGCGACACATACTTTGACATAGACACAATAGAACTTATTATTACTTCGTACTTATAACGGAAAATATATGTAGTTAATTAAAACGTATACAGGCTGTAGTTACTATAGTTATTATAGTTATACTATATACTAACTGCCAGTTGCGTGTATTAAAAACGTGGTTTATAATTGATGGAGGACGACCTTATTTCACAATTTAAACTAACTGTAACTAAGGAAAGGGATGTCATAACGACAAACATATAAGTCATAAAGTTGTAAGTCATAAAGTTGTAAGTCATAAAGTTACAAGTGTTAAAAAAGTTAATTATTATTAATGTTGCTAACAATGTATTTCTCGAGTCTTTGGTTATAGTCTCCCGTATAAATACGTTATATAATTAATTACTGCTACGACTACGTTGGTTATAAAATCCCAAACTACAGCAATTAGATGAGATGAAATCAAATAATTCTGGGTGTTCAAACAACTTTGAAAACAGCCCTAAGATGGGTATTCCACTGAAATTGGCATGAAGTAAGTCAAAATCTTACCCAATGTCTTTGGCACTTTGACCTCTTTTGCCATAATTTCCTTCGCTATCAGAGATCACGTACGCACTGACAAACAACATATAGCGTATTGTTGGAAGAGGTAAAAGAATTTGAAAGAACACAAGCGTAGACGCTCTTCTCGGCCCTCCCTACTTTGGAAACAAACTAATTACCTACTTTCGAGTGGTACCCTGCTGGTACAAAACAGCATACTACGATGAATGTAGAGAGTGTAAACATACCATTAGTCCCAATGCTATCGGAAGTAGAACTGTACATCACCTCTCCACATGGAAATGCACGTGACACATTGTTTGCGAAGTTAAATGAGTTAATAGTTAGCATTTATTCTTTTCATGCTTTGCTAATAGAGTCAAATGCGAATAATTTGCTTCCCTGATGACAACTTCCTTTGCCACTTATCTGAACAAGAGATTTACTATGTAAAACTCTTATAACTGCAAATATGAATCGATTTCCGTGTTGCAATGTTTGCGTCTGATTGTAACCAGCCACCGTCACCGGGCCATCAAGTTGCTGCACTCATGATCAATGGTTATGTGTACGAATCCCATCGGGTCAGTCGGGTTTATGATTATCTAGACCATAGTTTCCCAAACTCGGAGCTACCGCCCTATTCGGGACTCTGGAAACATTCAAGGGGGCGGTGAAAGAAGATTGGGTAGCAAGTGTTAAGTTACAGATATGGGTTTTATTGCTGATTTTATATTTAAACTTTGTTTGTGAATGACTTACTCTTGCTTACAATGTTTTCTGGTTAAAGATCTTCAATCCGCAGCAAACAGTAGAAATCACAATACGTTTGAATGTCTAACATGTACGTTTGGGGCGCAGGAGCCAAGGCGGGTAGCGGTATTAAAAGTTTGTGAACCACTGTTTAACAGCTATGAATTCCGTTACCCAAGTTTAACCAAGTGACCAAACAGAAAGAAATATAAGTGTTTGCTACCATATGACTTTACCTTGAAACACACGCATCATTCATACGATTGATCAATCATTATCCATCTAGTTTTATGACATGACCTATTAAATATATCAATAACAACCACAGTGACAACGCACGGCGACTTCTAATCGCAAGGCAAATGATTTCTAAATTAAGGCCTTCTTCCGACCGAAGTCAGATCCGACATATCATACATCGGAGAACGAGTGAGCGAAGAATGCGTGAATCGCGTCCAAGTGTACGGTTTCACCGAAAGCCCCCTCCCCTCTGTAAACCCCCCCTTAAAATTAAAGCTTTCCCTTAAAAGAGATACTACAGTTTCGTAATAATGGCTACTGACTGCGTTTGCTTTATTTCCAACTCATTCTGAAGCTTCAAGTTTCACGAAACGCAAAGTAATGCAAACGTCAAACAGGAAAATTTTCCGATATCTAACATCGGCCAAACAAAATATATTGCTGCGTATGAACTGCTCAGGAACAGGATTAGCAATAGATAAGTAAAAAAAAAGTTAAAATAGCTGTAAAGAAGCCGCAGAAATGCATGGAATGCTTAGCATAGAAAAATGTCGCTGATCGTCACCTTTCATTGAAAAGATTTGCAAATCCCCAATAGCACCTCCGATCCACAATCTCTTGTCCATATCCCCTCCCCTCTCCAGATTCAATCTGTTAGAGCCTCCGATTTGTGAAACTACCCCCATACGTTCTTCTTGCTACTAGACCCGTACGTACCTCTTAGTAACAGAGAATGCGGTACGAGTTACAGTACTAGTTAGAACTTACTTTCGGTCCGTACACTTCAGAAATGTTGCCTTCGAGACGTCATGTGAGCGCAGTGCCGGTTTTAGGGGGTGCCGACTGTGCCGCGCACCTAAAATGGAAAATTGGGGGGTGCACAGCTCACTCAGTACATTCAATGACACTGAAGAGCCCCCAAATCGCTTCATAGCACAGGGCCCCCTCTTGCCGAAAACCGGCACTGTGTGAGTGGCATTCTTTAAAGTTATCTTGACCCAATCTTTCCAGGTAGTTGTTGTACTTACATTTTGTGATTTTTGACAAGTGATCTCAGACAAATCTGTTACAATTAGAGCATTCAACTGGTAAAAATAAAAATTGCGAAACATTTAAAATATTTAAACCGAAAATATGTCGCGCTTTTTTTTGGCCTGGCCATGGCTTAAAACTAACAACTTTCCGATTATGTAGCACTTAATGTAAGTAACTTGTGTCGGAAGGTAGCTACCCATTGCTTAGAAAATACAGCACCCTTACATTCAAAAGTGTTGTAACGATGCAGTCTCTATAGTTACAATAAATAAAATTTCCGTACGGTAACAACTTCAATGCCATATCTACAACTAAAACTTTGAAATGAAAATACAGTTCGCCCCCAGTTCTTGCCCCCAGCTGCATGTTGAATAGGCCTGTAGTAAAGAACGCCATGACTGAGACTGACCAAGGATAAGTTGGCTGTGATATATGTTTAATTGGACCAGCGAGAGAATTAACGAGGCAGTAACATCGTCCCGATTGTGAAATGTGTGCATCAGCGGGTACCAGGCTATGGACAATAATGAGTAAAAGAAGAAGGAGAAGAAGAAAGAAAAAGAAGAAGAAGAAAGACAGTTAGAGAGGAGGATAGCTCGATGCCTTAAAGTCATCAACTTCAGTCCTCCAGTAATTTAGAAATCGATTCCTTTGCAACAGAATCGGCCATGTTTTTATTTTCAAATACTGAACTAGGCTATATGAATGCTGTTTATCAGAAGTAGCATCTTAATCACGTAAAAAAACTCTTGTGAAGAAATTTAGTGTTTCAATTGAGAACAAACAACAGGGTTTTAATTCCAGCAATAAGAAGCTTTTGTAACTCCTCCTTACGTCCGTGATAAAGACTGCACTGACCCAGTGAGTGGATTCGAGAACAAAGTATTATGCTAGTAAGAGGAGAAGCAAAAAAAACCTACTACAACAATCTTGCTCGTAGTATGTATTAACTTCGCCATAAAAATAGTTACAAAAAAAGTCAAAATTACAATTTTTAAGATATTAATTACTTTACAAAATTAAACAAAAATATTTAAGTCACTTTAAAGAATAGAATACAAAATATCAGTAATGAAAACCAAAGGAATTGTGCTCAAAAACCCCTTAATGATAAAGTTGGCAGGGATAGCATTAAAAAAGTTCATAAGACCTTGTTTCCATAATGGTCCCTCTAGTAGTGTTAAAATTTTGTGACAAACGTGATGTCTAAATTTAACCCTCAGCGGTTAACTATCATCTCCACGTGTAATTGAATTTAAATTACCTCTGCAAACTGAAGTTTTCTATTAAGCCATTGTAACACAAAATGCGCTTAAAGTATATATAAAAGCAAAAGAATTTAATAGCTTAAGTATTTTGCTTATAAGTCAGAGCAGTCAACTACCACAAAACAGCCAGACAACACCATCGTTGTATTCCAATGTCGACTGAATACTTTTAGCTAGAAGGTCAAAGAAAATTTAAGTAAATTACTCAACTTAATCGCCCTTGTTAACAATACTTCTGATTGGTAGATATTTTAGTACTTTTCCGCATTATTTCCCATTAGTCTATTATGTAACTAGTTTTGGTTAAGAAGGAAAATTGCCAGATCGCGTACGGCATTTTTACAGAAAGAAGTAACCACATGAAATAGTTCACTTAACAAATCGACTCATTTATGGTATTATGTTCGGAGCTATATAGATCCTAGAACCGTTCGCAAGAAAATCAAACACAAGCAAACGGCTATAGACTTAGATCCTCCTGTCCCTACGGCAGCAAGTGTTAGCCAACTCACTCGGTCTGCAGCTTCACTGAAGACGTTTTCGAACCTTCAATTCACTCTTTTAGGTCTTCCGTGACAGTTGCCCTCCAAGTCTTGCTAAGGCGTCCTCGTTTTCTTCTGCCACCTTCGGGAATCCATGTCAGTGGTGTACGTGCTGGCCTCTTATCGAATAATCAAAATATAATACAAACAAAAGGCTATACGCAATATCAATATCTTGCGGGTCATCGTATGCAAAGTATACCTGTAGCAGAAGAAAGCGACTGTACAAAAGCTTCTAGTCTAAAAAGAGGGGAAGAACGCACGAGAAGGACCTATTACTAACATCATCGACACATTTGCAATAGAAACCGAGATACTGAAGTTGTCCCCGCGGTGCAAATTAAGAGACTTGAGTTTTGAGACGTAATAACAATGATAATTATTACTTCTCTACAAATGCAACGGCTTTATAAACACCGTATAGATCTTATTGATCGTTCCTGTAAAAACTTTATCCATCAAATCTTTAGTTCTGATCCTATTCCTTGGGCTACGGTGATACGAATTGTTGCGGACTTTATGACGCTTCAACACACCATAAACAATAAGCATCGCTACGAGGGGACATTTGGTCTCTTTGGAAGAATATATATAAACATTAAACATAGTTTATATATATTGGTCTGATGTTCCAATGGTAGAGACGTTGGATTAGTAATCATTAGGTCGTGGGTTCGAATCCCCTCAGCTCCCTGAAATGCAAACTATTGTGGTAATGCTCTACTCTTTGAGAATTTATATATATACAAACATGTATACTCAATCTGCAGACAGTACTGTTTCGCCCTTTGTGGGCTCATCAGTGCAGCACAGAGTGAAGAGACTGAATCTTGTTAAATTAGAGTGAATTGTTAAGTTAGCTGAGCTTGCTTGCAACGATATAACCTTAAACAAACAGATTAATGCAGAGACGGATGAACTTGGGGTTTGCGAGGTCCTAAGCTCAGAAATTGGACGAGGCGCCAAAGATGGAAGTACACCACTATTGTTAGAACGAGAAATATGGGAAGGCACCAAGTCAAAGCAGACGTATTGCGTCCACATTAATCTAATACAAACATTTGATAGCAATATTTTTATGTGCCTTTCAACTGGTCTCACTCAGAACGTTTGGCTCTCCACTAGATCGAGGGTTGGGATTTATTTCGCATGCTATGGCATAGAATCAAAAAATAAAATGATTTGCAGAAAGAAGGTTAAACTTTTCGATTTTACCTTTTAGTGTTAACTCTATTTTCCAGTGTGTCTCTGTTTCAGCATTGGTTGAAAGCAACCAAAGGTTTAACATATTTGTTGTTTGAACTACCAATTACTATGTGTTCTCTGACAAGACTCAAATGTCCAATCCCCGGCCGTACTTTTGACTCCATCATAACCTTAGCATTATGTTAATACAAATCAGTGGCATCTATACAGCACGGCCTCAAGAACCTAAAAATGTTTCGCAGCCTAATAATTTTATTGAGGATGACTTATGTAGCTGTAACGGGCATTGAGAGTAATGCCTACTAAGGAAATGTGCAAATTTGCTTTGCGTCCGCGTGCCGAAATTTTTAAATGATGAACCCTTTTTGCTCTAGCTCCCCCAAGATAATTTTAATCTTAACTGTACTCATACTCATTTAAAAATAACAGGCACGTATAAGCTATAGAAAGATTTTCGTTGATGAAATGCAGATAATGTCAATCTATGGCCTATACTTACTTCACAAAGCCTTTCATGACTACGTGGCGTCCCTCAAATTGAATACAGCTCGAAATTTCGATCACTTATTCGAGTTCTATTCTGGGGAAAGTGACGTCAAACAGTAGCACTACGTCACTTCAGCTTTAAAGTAAAATGAGACGCCTGTGCAACACTTTATCCTGACATTTGTCATGTACAAACAAAAACAAAAACCAGGGACATAGTCAATTTGGTCATGTATATTTGTTCACATTATGAAATATGTATTTTAATTGTATTGTCTCCTATAAACAGGGGTACAAAGACTTATTCCAACCTCAGGTAAAGCCGGTTTCAATCTGGAGAAGCTCTCAAGGAAACAGTCGATTTTGCTTAGAATGATAAATTCTGAACTGGATTCAAATAACAAGGTTTGATAGGCATGATTCAAACTTTCAAAGTACGTTGCTTGATCATTGTTTTCGAAGGTGCACAAAATTTGTATGTCAACCAAGGAACGTGAAATGCAAAATATGGTCGAACTTTTAATTTTCGATAAATTGTGACGTCACACGCAAGCCCTCTGTTTGTTGTTTACGAAAAATGGAGCCGAAATAACAATACTTGCTGGTGTGCACAGAGCCTTAACCCAAGGGGAAATGTAGCAATATTCAACAAGGTAGTCACTTCTTGATTTGCGGAAGCATTCTTTAGAAGGACCCTCTTGGAATTGTTAGATTCAGATGCAGAACGAAGAGACTGGTAACAACATAACGAGAGGGTTGGTGACGAGAACCCAAAATGGAATTTCCAAATGAGCTTAGAATCATTGAGAAACCGCCTCAACATAAAGATGATTGAAATTTCTGAGCTTTTGACCTAGATTAACATAAGACAGTTCTGATAGAAGAGAGAAGGAAGACGTCTTGCTCCACTCTGCTCCATGGAAAATAATACAACTTAACATGAGCAACATGACAAGTCATTCAACGTAACAACCTCCTCTTATGCTATCTGCGAACCTGACCGCTTGGGTTCAGAGCAACGCAATGACTTTACCTTGTAGAATCTCTCGTATGCAAGTCCGTGTGCACCCCCTTGATATTGCCCTTGGTGTAGTCATTACCCCTCCAATTAGTGTTATTGCCACACGCCTTATTTTATATGGATCTTGTGTTACGGGTCATATCTTGAGTTACTTAATTTTCACATTGAATGAAATACTCAAGTTGCTTGAACTTTGGAGGTATTCAAATTTCGCACCTTTCTTTGGTCGTGAAAAAGACCATGAGGCTAAGTGGTCTAAGACACTAAACGATTCGCAACCTATTCCCTTGCAAATATTGCAAAGAAAGCGACACTAAGGCACCATAAGGGCGATCTACTGACTAGAAAGTTAAGCTGAAATAGTAGAAGACGTCTGGCAGAGTGCTTGACCTGGTGTACAGGAGCTCACATTATCATCTGGTGCTTACATTACATTAAATATCTCTGTCATTTTCTCTACTTGATAGTTGAGAAAAGTCTTTTGTAGTATTCCTTTGTTGTGATGAACAAAGTGCATTATAATAGGAATCTCTAGCCCTCCTTCTGAAATTGGTGACGGTCTTGGCGTAATAATTGCGGCGGTACTCCTAACTGATCCTCCTTCGTGCATGAAACAGAAAACAAATCCTGATAACTCTCTGGGTATGCGAGAAACCATGACCGATTCTGTCAACTCTTTTGATCGTAATTTTGTAGTAATACGGGTCGATATCGATCGATAAGTCATTTGTTTCTTTCAAGATTTTTACTTGCTGGTGCAAGGAAATATTTTTCCAGGATGTTTCTCTGTCGACATGGTATCCCCTTCTACCAACTTCTGCTGTAAACGAACTCATGTCGATTCTCGATGAAACAGATAATTTTAGTTTCCTCGCGTTCAATCACAACTTTTATCGTTCGAAGGTGAAGACTTTGCAGTGCTCGCGAATAATTTGGATTCGAAAAATCGAATATCTGTGCGTTCATTCTCCATGCACGATGGATCATTTGTATGTAGGAACTACATACACCTAAAGGACTCGAAAGGTCTGGTCTTGTCCGGCTTCGAGAAGGCGCATATTTGTGACGCTGTTCGTGAGGACTCCAGTTTGGTCCAATTATGCAAAAATCCGTTTCATTAGATCGAAATGACTGTGGTTTAAAAACTGTTGGGTTTTAGAAAAAATGTTATTTCATAACTACCGTTTCCCTACGCTTGTACGTTCCTAATGAAAATATAAATAAATTGCTTCCTTTCCTATACCGTATTTCCTCTAATTATAGACCCGTCTATAATTAATTGAGGGCACCAAAAGGGGGGTCTATAATTAGAGAGGGTCTATAATTAGAGGGGGGCTTTAATTTCCAGAATAAAGTTTTCGTCAATGTAGAAGAAGAAAAGCAGTGAGAGAGTAGTTGGCAGTCATTTCCTAAAATGCAACAATGCGCTAGAATGCATTGCAATGTTGCAAGTGCCACTTTGCAAAATAAGAGCAAGAAAATGAAAAGCCTACAACACCTAGTGTTCCCGGACGCTCACCCATTCCAGTACTACCTAGGCCCAACCTTGCTTAACTTCGGTGATCGGACAAGAACCGGTTCATTCAAGGTGGGGGGGGGGGGGGGGGGGGGTGGAAAAAGGGGGAGGGTAGGAAAAAAAAAGAAAAAAAAAGAGGGGGGGGGGGGGGTGGAAAATGACAAAAAGCGTAATAGACAGGGGACCTGGGCAAAAAGTGTAAAAAATAAAGTCAAGAATCAATGTTTATAATAAACCAAAACTTCCTAAACGTAGGGTAATACAACACAAACCACATACAATAGTCAATTGTTTAAAGTCGTGGCAGTCTCCTACGTGCCTTCCAAGATTTAAAAAGGCTCCCCTTATCCTCCTGCTCGATGACAGTTTCATTGCCAACATCTGTAATGTGCGTCTTCCAGCCTCGTAAAAGGTCACCTTCATCCTTTAATGTGTGGTTTCATATTTTAATAAAGATATTTTCTACTTGCCCGCCAAAGTACCTCCTCAAAAAATTGTCATGGGTTGGAGACTACTTAAAAATATAAGGGGGGGGTGGAATAAGAATGTCCTGGCTGGAAAATTAATTAGCGGGGGGGACGTCTAATAGGCACCCAAGAGTAGTTTCATTCGACGATACTAGTTTCCGAGGCACATACTCGATTATTTGTAAAAGAGATGAAAGTCAGTGTATAAAATGTCATTACGTTCGCAGCATTGAAAACGCAATGGGGGGGAGGGGGGACTGAATAGGCCTCTTTCAAAAGTTGGGTACGTCCTTGTAGCTTAGACCCACAAGATCAAACAACCTCAACAAGGCTTTATGTAAACTTGGTAAAATTACGAAGCTTTACACTGCACTGGTAGGGACGATTTTGTTCATGCAGCTGAAATACTAGAGTCGGGTACAAAACATTGTCGGCCTACGTATCTTGGAATCTCTCAGTGTAGCCCCTGATAAGCAGTGGGGCCGTTCCGAAGGGTGTCTTTCTCCAAAATGGAAACAGAGCCTCTACATGGGCGGGTATCCTGGAACTGGACCGTAAAGAACTTGGAACTGGAACTGGACTGTGAAGCACTTGATTCTTCATTGGCAGAAAAGAGTGTCGCGTCTTCATTGGAAAACAATCCTATTAGCAGTTCAGAAACGAAGACTTCATTTCATGGCCGCACAATTCGTAGACCAGTTATTTGAATAATTCTCGGACAGTTACGTTCGTTAAAAATGGTTAAGCTGACCGCTCAACGTGGTGGACTACTACTACTACTACTACTACTACTACTACTACTACTACTACTACTACTACTACTACTACTACTACTACTTCTACTCCTCCTCCTCCTCCTACTACTACTACAGCTACTACTACTATTACTACTTTAATTACTACTTATCTTACTCCATTCGCTCCATCATCATTATCCTCACTAATATTGTTTTGCAAACAAGTACTAGTATTATTAACTGTTATAACTATTACAGTCAAAACTTTCATCAGCATCAGCATCATGATGACCATCAGCATCACGACAAGAATTGGTAACTATTGCCTTCATTCTTGCTCAATCAAAAATAATCATATTTTGCCACTAACTATCATCAATCTTTTTACTAATATATAACAAAAAGAGAAAATTTGTTGAGGCATAGTTGATGGAGACGGGTATCTACTAGACAATCCAACAATCACATTTAAGATATAAAATGTTTGTGAAACTACCACAATGAGAACAAGCAAGTCATTAGAATGTCTATCGCTTTATGCTTACCTATATTAATACTACCTTCCAATTGTAGGCTTACAACTACTTTAAGTACAAAGTAACAGCACTGTCTGGCTCATAAATGGCAAACCTTTGAATGGGAAACGCCAAAGAGTATGCACCACAACAACTTGATCTTTAAAAGTATCCAATATCTTAATCTGGGTGTAACCCTGGTATCAAGCTCCAAATTTCGCTTAGACCAGAGGAGATTAGTTGTCACTCATTTCTGATCTGTCAGCAGAGGAAGAACCTGATAAGGTACTAAGATATGTACACGCCTGAGCAAAAGTAAAGAAAACAGCCATGCTCTTCAGTAATGCCCTTTGATCATTCAAGTCCTGCCAGTAAAGACTGCGGCAATCACCCATTGGCACTGGCAACACTCCTTGACAGAAGACTTTATTGCAAGTCCTGACTGCATGTCTAATGAACCTTGTGAAGCAAAAATAACAATGAAAGTGCAAAAGAAAATTTCCCTTCTTTGCCAACAAATCTTTGCATATAGTATACATATATTCTACATGACAATACCGGTACAATGAATTTTACTGAATTTTACTTTTAATGAAAGTTTTTCCAACTTACATGAAGAGGTAGTATGTATAATCATCCATTTGTACCCTAAATACCTAACCTTTGCAAAATATTTCAGACATTCAGAAAAGCTCGGGGTTCGTCAGACGTTTTACGGTTTCATGAAAGGGGAAAATAGTCAATGCCTTTTACTTCACATTCCAGGGATACTGTTACGTACTTAATATTTGAGGGGAGGTCAATTTTTTATATAGCATTGCCCATTATTTATGTAAAAATCGTATCAAAAATTCCAAGATGGGTTATACTTTAAGAAGCATCTGTTTGGAAGTTGGAGCATGTTTACATTTCAAGACCTCTATTTGCTAGAAGGGTTGACTCCGTATTTGTTTTTCAGAATAGAATTCTTTAAGTGTTCGGCCATCTAAATTTACGGAAACGGTCACTTTAAAGACGTTTCCAATTCTCATTGCACTCATAATATAGATGTATCAGAATCTTTTGGTTAGATTTCAGTTGCCAAAAACAATAAAAATTGGTAGTTAGGGTGATTTTTGTAGGTCCTTTTGAGGGTCAGTCGCCTTAGGGCTGTTGATATACACCAAAGAGTAGGAATAAAATGTTCAGTTCCTAATCGTCGGATGTTGTACTTTGACTTTACGTTCAGTTTAAAATTCTATAGAACGTAATTGCGCCTTGTCGTTGATTAATTCTTCTATAGCATGCCAGACATAATGTAATAGAATAGATTTATGTTCAATTTTATATGTAACAGAACATCTACAAAGAAAGACAGTTTACGAACTGCATGTGAGCTCTGGTGTT
>JAAAKM020073195.1:116394806-116417306 GCA_010016025.2 Alatinidae sp. Z8VKAUB7J3 | reverse complement strand
TGGCCGGAGCTATTGGCCTTGTTAAGGAATGTTCGTCGGTCGTTTGGCTAGGATCATGTGTTGCATCTGTTCTCATTCTGCGATCCGGCCCAACAATCCGTACAAAGCTTATTAAAAGTTATTATGCATTATCCTGGTTTTGAGCCACGGCGGCCATATTATACATTTTCCACTATCTTCTCAAAACGTATCATTAGAAATCCTCTCTTCTCGATAATATTGGATTTAAATAAACTCTTTCCCGTCCTTTAATTCCTTTCACTGCTTTTAAAAACTAGAGAAACGCCAAGATATTTTCTCCAAAATAGAGAACCGTTCGTTCTGTGCAAAGCCTTACAATCAGAAAGTGTCCGTCGTATTGTGAGAATATTGACTATACTTCTTGGTGGGGTTACACTGCTGACTCGAAGAGTCGCGGATAGCACATAACATTCGGCCAACATCGCAGTCCCTGCGATATAGTTGCATTTCTGACTGCACAAGATCCAACGAGATATTCATATATAATCGAAAAAACCGTTGAAAACCGACAATCGTCAACAATAACACGTAAACGAATCTTCCCTAACCATTGAGTATTCAATGAATGCAAGTGAAGTCTAATGAAAGAATTAAAAGCTGTTTCTATCTTTATCGTTTACATTTCCTGCAATACGGCTTCCTTGACTAAGGCATTACTTATAGTACTTTCTATGCCTCAAACCCCCTTTGGAATCTATGATAGGTGAAAGATGTCTTCACCCCTCCAAACTATAACACCTATCAATCAGCGACATATCAACGATACGTACTCCCTTCTAACTATCCGACGCTCCAGCAATTACGTAGAGGATAGAAATATCGAAACATCCATCGACTTGTTGCTGAATAAGCTGGGTCAAATCTAGACATTACTATTGCCCCATTATGAAATAATTAAGCAACTCTGTAAAGAAAGAAACACAGACCGAAATGCAAATGACAATTCTTACTACCAGGGGCTGTTTACTACCACTGCTCAAGGCAGTTTACCATTTATGCGTCAGAAAAAGCATAGATAGTAACAATGACGACCCTTCTTAACGAAAAAGATCAGGTAACATACTGCCAGAAACTATGGCCTTTTATGATTCACTCTTGAGAAAAAACATAGATAACAAAAATGGTCACCGTTCTTAACGAAAAAGATCAGGTGCGTCTTTCTTTGAGAAAACATACCGATATTGATCAATGCATTATTAATGTTTTCGTTCAAGGCGAAAGCGTGGGTCACGGGTTCGATCCCCGGTGGTGACATACTTTTCTATTTCTCTAGAGTTCTGTTCAAAACTAAAATGGTACTGTCAAGCATGTAACAACTGAGACTCAATTATTAAAATCCCTTCTGAGTTGTCTGTGCTTAATTCAACAAAAGCTTTGGAGCGTTCATTTGATTTTAAACTTTATGCATGCGCGGTGATGAAATATAAGTAAAAATAGTTCAGTGACATATATACATTTTTACTTACATACTGATAATAACTGTAGCTGCAGTTGTTATGGCAACCTAGTGGGATTTTAGTAACAACTTGGCGTAAGGTTAGCTGGAAGAGAACTATAGCATGGTTCGTGTTTGAGAGGCATATTATTGAGCCTTGACGGGTTACGCTGCTTTAGATACCATACAGTTGGCAATTGCGCGTTTCCGCTACCTGCAATGAAGCCTCTCTTGTTGGTTCTTGTAGCCATTTTCCGAAAATGATTTTATGGTGTGGACCTGTTGTCACTGATTGTCAGATATTCACTTTATTTGATAAGTGACTGGAGATACCGCCAAAATTTTCACTGAAATGACTTATAATGAAAGTGGAACTGTGGAACAATTGTTCTAACGCATTTGCTTCTCATAGTGGTTTATCTTCCTGGTTTTAAGCAAATGTGAATCGGCCTTATATAATCACGATGGCAATATTTTTGAAGCTACTTATTACCCGATCATTGTAAGTTCGATCAAAGCTTTCAGTAACTCTCCGAGGACCTTGAAAACCAGAGCGAGGCTCCTAAGGAAAGTTATGTTGGAGGTCGCTTGCAGGTAGAAAATCGTATCCTTACAAAAGGTTACCCCATTTGTAAAGCAATGAATATTTTTTCATTTGTGATCATAATGGGTACTTGTATGTACCAATAACGGGAACTAAAAGTAAGGATTCAAAGAGACTCATATGAGCGTTGCCGAACTTCGTTAATTATCTTTTTCCTCCTTTAAAGTTGTCAAAGTGCATAACCTACTGTTTGGTCATTGTTTTCAGAGCTCGTTTGGGAGGTTTTAAATGGTTTTCTACTCCTCTGCGTCCAAAACAGGGCGATCGAAAGATAGATTATTTGGATGGCTTAGGTTTAAAGAAATATTCTATACCAACTCACATCTTTTAAACTAACGTTTTAAGAAAGTTATATAAAACTTAACTAACATCAATCATATAGATAGTAATGAAATTATTATGTATTTGTGCTGCAAATAGTTTTATTTTATGATTTACATAAATGATTTATATGCTGTGTTTTGTGCTTGTTAATTAGTTTTCACATTAGTTTTGTGTGTTATGGAGATTTTATTTTCAAACCAAGCTAGTTTTGTGCTCTGTTTACTGCTGACAATGATTAAACAATTGGTTTCAAGCGTTATGAATGTCAGACAGGAACCATTATTGGAAGTATCTTTGTTTATTAAAGCCCAAATAAATTGTGGTATTTACTAATGGTTACAAAATCCGCCCTGTAGTGCTTTAAAGAGGTAACATGATGAAAGAAGTGGTTTCATCACTCCTCCAGTTCTTTCAAATTTAACGTGTAGTCTACAACATGGTGGCTTTTATATTCATTCAAACCATGTGCTCCTCTGTATTACAATTGTGCATCAAGATCATAATTATCAACGTAATTACTTTTAGGACTTAGTACTATTAGTGTTATGGAGTTAGTGCATAACATGTAACCCGATAGCTTATCAATTTGATATTTTAAAGTTTATTGGTTACAAATTTATTTGAATCATCTTAGAAGCTCCAGGATGGTTCTTTCAAATATTCCATTGAAGTGATGTGTACACCTAATTACTTCCATATTTCATGTATTGTTTACTCTTTGCTGGTATGTCTTATCTGCTGTATGGCCTTGCCACCTTCCTAATGAGCTTCTGTTAAATCTTTTCCCTTAGTCATTATTTTCCTCGCCACCCTCGTGGACTGTCTTCACCCTCCAACTTCTGTGCCTCCTACCTCTGTGCCTTTCACTTTTCTGCCTCCTTCTTATCCCAATCCTCCCTCTCTTCTTTCTTGCCGCTTCCTCCTCCCCCCTCCTCTTAGCCTGTCTTCTGCTGCTTACTGTATCTGCCGGTCTTCCCTGTTTTTCCAGTCCCCCTCCTTGTTTTCTCTCCCTCGTCCCTGGGGATCCATAATATTAAATGATTAGAATTCAGTTATTTTTTTGTCATTATAGGAGTCAACAAATTATGTACATCCAAGGGTGCACCAAATTTGGGATCAGCTCCTTCCTTACATCCTTAATCACGAGTCTAACCTTCCTGCATTCTGCAGTTAGTATCTACTCCTAAGTCCTAGCAATTTCAAAGAAAAATGATTAAGAGATAGAATTTGCAGATTATAATCATTTGATATAAGGAAAAGCCTTTAACAACAACTAGTTCATAGTAATCAGCGTATTTGTGTCCTCCAATTATTATTAATCACATAGTTTTATTGTACGTAGTCATACAGTTTCAATGAAAAAAGTAAAAGTTTTAAAAACATTTTGTATCTTAATTTAATTCAACACACAATATCTTAATCAGTCATTTAGGGTCATTATAAACTTATCTGCAAGTCTGTACAGCAACATCAAATATAAAGTTGGTATGTTTAATCGTTAAAGTCAAGATCCTGTTTAAGACGATAACTACCTATACAGTTTTAAAAAAGGCGGTCTCTAGAGTGTTTTAATACATAAGCATCTACTTGTCTACTCCCATTTTTGAACAGTCATCAAGTTTTAGAAAGTTGTCGATCGCTCACTTCCCTCATATTTCAACCTTACTTATTTTCTGAAAGGAAAAAATTTAAAAACGTTTTGCACGATCATATTATAAAGACTGGATTACACAAAACAGAAACAAAGCAAAGAAAGGGCTTAAAACGACTGCATACTACAGATAAATTACTTTCATACGTCGATAACTGTTACCAACGCAAAGCAAAGTATACAGCCATGCTTAGCAACCTATTACTATCGGGGCCCAAAAATTATTCTGTCAAGATTTGAACATGATAGATCCTCTACATTTTCTAACCATGGTTACGGGCCTGTAAACAAATAACTAAACTTCTTACACAAGTGTGATAGCATTCGCATACAGGAGAAGCAAATTAGAAGGAATATGTAACAATTGTTCACTCATTTGCTGGTCCGGCATATTTCGCAGCAAATGTATAGAAATGTCTGAATGGATTGGCGGCCAAAAGTTATAACTGGAGAAATCTGTGCCACACAATATTACAATTTCCCTTATGCAAATCAACCTCAGAAATTGCTTCCTTTGTGCTATAATCACATGTTTTCTTGTTTCTGTATATAAATCGAGACTTTCGTTATTCATTAGAATTCATTTCCGACGGTCAAATACCAGATTACTTGAAGATAACTACCCATCTTGAAGACTGAACAATGGGCTAGGACGGCACTGATTTGGAGTTTATCTTAAAAATAATACTTTAAAAAGTACGTAATAGCCACTACAATGGTGAAATCGAAATCCCCTGTTCTCGACTGGTCAGAAAAGATGGTAAAATGGTGACTAACAGCCTAGCGACACATTTGCTGACGAAGATGTGCAGTACAGACTCTAAAAGTTTGGCAACATCACGCAGCAATCAATTAGATTGTATTTAACTGTAAACCACCATTCCGTAATAAATACACCAATACAGAGAGGTATCTTAACACTGCTGAGAAATGGGAAAAATAAGTGCCTCATCTAGGACGATGTTCCGTTTTTTGGCTTATTGGTGATGAACATTGTTGCAGTTACCCAACCACCGTGACAGAGTTGTTAGGGGGTAGACGCATGACGCAATGTTCGTAGGTTAAAATCCCGGTCTAAACCCCCATTACGTTGAACCCCTGGGAGGTATATTACTCTACGTTGCACCTGGACTCTCGATACTTTCCAGGCTTAGTCTGGTGTCGCATCAAAAACACAACAAAACACAGCAATAACTATTACTTGACTGTTTACTTCACAAACGTACTACATAATCAAGGATAAAAAAGAAATTAATAGATTTTCTGAGAATGAACGTACCGCGTAATCTTGCGTGGCTTCATCACTTTCCGTTGATATCAGAGAGAAGATTTGCTAGACAGATGAAGAATGTCGATACAAATTAGAATGAAACCTTAAGGCGACTTGAAATTATTGTCTGTTTCATAACAGAAAATCTTTACAAAACAAGACAGGGCGTGGCTTTTCATAGAGACCAGCAAACTCGTGCACTTCTGCGTCCTTGTACATGAGAAGGCCAAGTAAATGGAAATGGTATTGCATAAAAGCGACAGGCGATCGTGGCAAGTTCCAAACACAGGTAGTACAACTTTACAGTGACAACATTTCGTGTTTAATAATAAAGATCTCTTCAGTTTAATGAGATTTGGTTTCATTCCACTGATGATATCTTGATCAAAACTAAACGTTGTCGAATACTACGTTCTCATGGGCGCTGCTTGTTTGATGGGATGTCGATGTTTTAGTCACTTTACTAATGAGTAAAACGACACCCCTCCATAAATGTACTTCAATTGTAAAAATCTATTGATTTGCCCGATTTAAGAGTAATTCATATCAGAACAAAAGTAAGCGCCTTAAATTTATGAAGCATGCCCTAAAATATGCTCATAGGTAATAAGCATGCCCTACAGAGATAGTCTGGCTACGTCACTGGAATATTGTCTTGAGCACTCGTCGAGATACGCCTTTTCAAACTTTGAACCCTTCCTATCAAAGCCTTATTATATGAAATCAGCTCGTTATTTTATGAACTTAGTAAAATCAGCAGTGTTTCCTTAAGACTTTTTCGCAAATCCAAACAGTCGTTTCTCACAGTTTATGTGAGATTAGAACACGATAACGTTTACACTGGCATTTGTGCGCAGGTTCATAAAATGGATTTGACGTCGTTCGTTTAGTACTCTTATTTCAGCTTTTAGAAAATCCAGGAACTTTGTCCGTATTCTTACTTCTAAATGTTTCAGCCAAGGTCTCTTATGTTTAATGTGTACGTAATATGGAGACCATAAGTAAGTTAAGTTCAGGTGAAAGGAAAGAGATATAGCAAAGTAAGGAAAATGGAAAAAATAAGCTAGAAAGTTGTAACTACAATCATCAGATGTAAAGGATCGGAAGACGTCAAGCAGGAAAGATGAAATAAGGATGAATCTATTATATCTTCTCTTGGACTCACAGTTCTTTCAATGTTCCACATGCAAATACTTAATCAAGATAAGATCGGTTGTTGATGGCCCGATGCATTTGAAGGAAGGTTGTAGGACTTTTATCTGGGCAATTTTAAATGTAAATAAAATTGTAAACAAGGTTTTATGGTACAAAAATGTTTTATTTAAGGACCAGGTCTTCAACTGTTCAGTGCCTGATGAAGGAAAATTAGTTCCCGAAAGCTCGCGAGAGCCGGAGTTTGGTGTTTTTTTGTATATATATTTTTAACTTTTATGGCTTAGGGATCTGTTTTTAGTTGTATATATATATATAATCTATCAATGAGCTACACTCTACCAGTTTATCAAATATATATAATACTCAAAGAGAAAAACTCCATTTTTACGTTTCGAGATAATTCTTCCTCAGAAGTTCTTCTCAGAATATATATATCTGGTCTCAGAATCCTCAGAATATATAATGAGGTAATGCTCCACTCCGTGATAAATAGCTTGCTTTCTTTTTTTACTAATGGAGCTGAGGGGATTCGAACCCACGACCCATTGGTTTGAAAACCAACACCCCACCCCCCACACACACGCGCGCGCGCACTTGAAGAATCGCTCCAGCACCCCTGACGTGACAGCGGAATGTAATCGGATAAGTAGTTCACAACAGTGGCAGATTTATGGGGACACCAAACCGGGCCATATCACAGAATGCTGTGTCCACTTCGGATACGAACTTCAAAGCACTTGGGATACACAATTCAGGATTCTGGGTATCAGAATTTTTAGAGGTTAACAAGAAATCAAGAGAAAGGTACACAGATCGCAAGCTTTCCTGCTCTTGTTCCATAAAGGACATTGAAATATACGTAAATGGACATACTTAAGGATGTTTCATTATGTAAAAACAACATACTGCCATTTTGAATATTTCATTAACTAATGAATTTATTTTGCTAAGCATTTCCACCAGACACTGGTCACAGCAATTAAGTATAAAAAATTACATAAGTAAGAAAGGTAGCAAAGATCACTAGGCTCCAATCCACCTGGGTGTTTCCACATCACACCCCCTTTTAGAAATTATTAAACTTCTGTTAAATTACAACCAATACTATTGCTTATTCTGTCATTGTATCATTGGGCTTATAACGCCTGATACTAAATAAGACGAGAGACGTATAAAAAATACCCTTCTAAATAGCATGGGTATATATATTAAGCATACTTGTTGCTGTCTACTAAATACCGATAATGCATCCTTACCTATGGTAAAGTATCCAACAGCTATATATAAGCTATAGATGGCGGAGTTTGTCAAATCTTAGTCTCGTAAAATCACAGCGACTCTAGACATGATAAACTATGATAAACTGGTAATGAGTGAGTAGAATATTTAAGCTATATTTAAGCTATAAAAGAAGAAGAGGACGCATGCGCTGGATCGAGAACATTATGGAGTGGACGGGGAGTGAATTAGAAGGCCTACATCACGATGCATGGAACAGAAATAGAAAGCGCCTACGGCCCCTTGTGGACTTCGGCTGAAGATGATGATGATTATTGAAACTATATTCTTGTTTGTCGTCGGTGGGCCCTATATTTCCGATTTAATATCCATAAACAGCAGCAGTAGGAGATATCATCTAAGGTCATATAATAATGGTATAATTCTAAACGTTCCGACATGCAAGTCTCTTAGCACCCTTGGAGATAAATCGTTTTATATCGCGGTTGTTGGTAGCCCTTTCTCATTCCTTTTCCTCTGAAATTGAACTATCATGGAAACCTGTTGTTGGTTCTTCACCCGAATTATGCGCCGAGAGAAAGCTTTCGCTATTTTCTTTAGCTTAAGTCGTTCATGCATTCCGTCTTCCTGGAAACTCAAATCTGAATTACTAGTCTAATGTCATTTTATTTGTTTACGATGCTTATTTGACATCTATTGATGTAATAGTTATTTTGAGAATTTTTGGCAGAACCCCACCTTGGCTAATCTCTATTCAAGTTTAGTTAGACTTGTTCAAAGACATGTTTTCATTGTCTAGCGTTTGTAGTTTCTAAGAGTAGGACTGATGCAGAATTTGTAGGACTATTCAAGTTTTACTTCGTTACATCAAGGTGACGTTCTAGCTAGATACAACATTTCCGCTTCTTAGGATCAAATTTTCCCTATGTTTTAGATGATTTGCTTTTAACTACATTCAAAAGATCATCGTACGCTACCCGCTATTGCTCAAAGTTTCATCATTTCTTCTCATGCTCTAGACATGATATCATTCCTATTGATGTATTTTGTGCTTGTAAACAAAAATGCATTTGTAGAAGACGTAGCTTTGTTTTGACTTTCTATTGTACTTAACTTCAGTAATAAACCATCTTTTCCTCTTTATGACAGTTTCGTCACCGCCTCTAAGACCTTCACCGCTTCGCCGTTCACGCTCATTTGTTATATGCAAGGCATCGATTTTAAAAGTTTCACAGTTTTTTCTACTTGCTAAATGTCAATAACTGGCATTTATATCACGTTAGGAGTCCATCTTATCGGCCCTTTTTACGCCCGCCCTTTTTACGCCGGTCCTTCTTACGCCCGCCCTTCTTACGCCGACCGTAAACTAAGCAGGACCTTGTGACGCTATATCCAAATTTTGTCCTACCGCCAATTTAGGCTACATTTACACCATTCAAAAGGTAAGAAATTAAAAACTGATATTCTCTCCTTTCTAAGCATTTTGGGGTCATTGTCTAATCAATAACAACTACTGCGTCTTTATGTCTCTATGTCTTTATCAGAACTTTGAGTCTCTTCCCTTATAACACAATCTTGGCTCTTTTTACGACGGCTCTTTTAACGCCGCATCACAAAAATTAACATAATTAAAGACCGGTGTTTTATTTAATCGGATAACATAGTATTTGATGATCAAATAAACAACTCAGAAAATCCCAGAAAATCTCAGAGGAACGACAGAATTTAGGATGTTTTCCATTTGATTCGTTATAATTAAATTTAGGCAAATTAGATTCTCGTTCTTGTATCTGAAAAATTCTGGGCAAGCTTGAGCATTCTGTAAGCCAAAAAAATCTGCCTCGCCTTCTGTGTTCCATGATTTCCAGGGTATTTAGTGAGATCAACAAGAAAGCTTAGAAAATGATGTAAATGTAAACCATAAGGTAATTTAGACTTTGCCACACTTCTAGGAGATCTAAGTAGTGAACATGTGCTTGTTGGCATGACTACGTTTATTGTGATATTTATTCTATTTCCACAGGAAACTACACTGAGGGGAATATCTTTGACAACAAGAGATTAAAAGGAACAGAAAATATACAACATGAGGTGCAATTGACTGTGGTGTCTGATGTTCCTATTTGGGGTAGTCATGTTTTTGCTGGGATAACAAAGGACAGCATCCAACTTATTATTTGCGAAATCGGAATAAACTTAATATATGGTAAGTAAAGGTATGCTTCTAGTATTATGCCTCTGAAGTATTGCAAGGCATCGAAATTATGTCAACGCATACTAAGCTTCGCTTACTTTCTCTTTTTAATAACATATTATTTAACCTCTATTATTCATAATTTAACGTTATGTAATTTAAGTAAATTAATAATAATTACGTTCAGTGCCATCCTGTGGCAGTGTAGTGGCATGGTTAACAAAAACCATTCTACTATGATCAGAACCAATGTAAGACTGATACACGAGTCTAGCTTTTGTACGTATATTAAAGTTCTCTGCATTTAGAAATAAACATCGAGTAAATAACAGAGTACAGAATAGATGCTGAAAGAGAAATTACTCCTCCTCCCCCCTTCCCCCCTATTTTTTTTACCACAAAAACAATAAAATCATCCGTGTTTTTAATTAACAGATAAGAAAAAGAGCAAGAGTGTCATATTTATCATTTTAATTAGGAAGACAGAATTCTTAACAGATCTAGATTATAAGAACCTCTTTAATTTCCATTATCCATTATCTACCAGCCCTTTACATCTTAAAATATAAAGAAATTTCAAAGTTGGAAAGGTAATAGAGAAAAAAAATCAAAGTAATGGCGGTTGCGACAAACACCATGCTGTGGATAAACTCGGTCCCTGAAGTGCCATTGGCTTGCAGTACACGAATATACTGACAATTGCCGTACAAGGCTTCCACAATCATTACTCTTTTCAAGTTTCTAATTTCTAGCGACTTTAAACCGGTTTTTTGCAAATAAAATTTCCTCAAATGAGCCCGTAGATTGTATTTAGCAAATATTGCATACCAAGTATTGTTTTTAGCAACAGCGCTTGCTGTACAACACAGGGATTCAAACTGACTTGTTTTGTCCACACGTCATTTCTTGTCCGTCAGCAAATCTCTTCCTGGCTCGCAATGTGGCCATTAAAAATTGTATTTCCTCTGTTGTATTAAAATTTCTATAATCCAACTCATCTGAAATCGAAAATTGATAATATCTACAGTAGGCTATGGGTTGTAAAACGGGAGCTTCAGTGTCCCGATTTTCCTGTGATCACACTTTGAATTCACCAAATCCATGTATTATGCTACCTACTCCTGTAATCATACTTTGAATTCACCAAATCCATGTATTATGCTATCTACTGATGTAGTGACATAGCTTGACCGACTTGGCCGACTTTGCCTTGTTTAGTCGAAGTTGTCTTTCTACACTAACTGGAACCTTTGATCCTGAAATGTAACTCGTTAAATTCGTTAGAATCCCACGCAATTTCAGATCAAGAGAATTAAGCATATTTAACAGAGGGCATATAATAACGGAATATTATGCTTAATCAGACCAAGGGTTTCGTTTCAGCAAATGTCTCAATAATTCTTTCTCCACTCGAAACTTTATTTATTCATAATTATTGCCCAAGTTTCAAACCTCAATTCACGAGTCACGTATCACTATAACTAAGTACCAACGTGCGACAAGAACAAGAACTGATGAGACCAAATTGTTCAGAATTGAATTAACTTGGAATCCGCTTAGTAATATATGAGCCTCGAATTACCAGAGGCCCAACAATGTTGTCAACCAATGTTGAAAAGCCCTTATTTTTCTCTGAGTTTTAGTATTGTAAATCCTTTACTCCTCTCGGGGTTTCAATGTTGTAAAGCCTTTACTCCTCCCTAAGCTTCAATGTTGTAAATCCTTTACTCTTCTCTGCGTTTCAATGTTGTAAATCCTTTACTCCAACACTAGTTCCTCTTCTTATTGTCCCTCAAAAGACATAAAGTGCAGTAGTCAGAGGTAACGAAATAGGAGCCTGGACCTAGTTATGTGTTTTCTTCTGAATTTGTAATATTTTTCGTTTGTAAATTATCTATGAGGTGATAATGATTATCATTTTTGACTTACTAATGAATTTTGTGTGTAACGAACTTATATGAAGATGATATCATGTAAATTAAATTTTTAATTCAATTTTTACATCAATGTGGTGCTAGGAGCAGATACATAATCACTTAAGCTGGGTTTTCGATATTAGCTTGGTCAATATTTTATATTTGGAAATTGTTGATATCTAGCGGTATAGAGAACGCAATGCTTGTTTTTTAGGGTGGCTCTTTTAAAGATACAGGACAGTTAAATGATAATACAAGTAAGGAATTAAAGGTGTTGTACAGATTAAAGATATTGATGGAATCAGATTTTGCCAGTTTGTTTTGTTTGATATTCTCCTTGCTCTAGGGTTTTATTCTGGCCAATAAACGCTTCCACTGAAGAGGATTAAGAAAACTAATGCCAATGATAATTATGATAATGATGATTACGACTATCATTGGTATCAACATAGTAAAAACACCAGAAAACCTTGGGTTTACTAAAGTAATACACATGAATTATGTCGAAATAAGGCCAAAAAATCATGAGGATAAATTGCTTCCTGATGGGGCACCGCAAACAAGTTAATGTACTGACATTTATCAATTGGCATGACATTTTCATAGGTAGTTAGTACGGTAAACCCAGACGTTTACCACACTTCAAGTATCCTAGAACCCAGCTTCCTAAATTGTTGTTCGCGACCCCCAAGTGAATCAGAGGTTCATGTTCTCAGGGTCGCAACGAGAAGTGAAGGTTTTTGGGTCGCCTTTTTATTTAATATACCAACTGTAATCCTAATATACAGATCCAGATTGAGCCCGTTGCTTCGTCCGTCCTTGACAATCATGGAAAGTCCGTCATAACACATCACTATTGCGAGACCTTTGAAGGGAGGGTTTAGCGATGGCTCGTAGTTCTCGGTTAAAAATAGTTCCACACGATTTGTCCCTTGAATTTTTGCAAGCTGAAAGAATATCTAACAAGTGCTGAGAGCACAGCTAAATATTTTTTGTACAAGGATACCTATAAGAAAACAAAGATCAAGACTTAGGGGCTAAATGGATCTGCTGATTACATAAACAGTCAATTTTTAAGCTTACCTAGAACTACGTACAAGAAGGCAAAGTGCTACATATGGTATGGGAATAAGACAATGTAAGAATAAATGAAGGCAATATGGATACAAATACAAGGTTTTTAGCCTTAGCATATTTATGCTTAAGAGGAAAGGGCTTTTGACTTAAAGATGTATGGTTTTTCTAAGGCAACCGGTAGCTGTCATATTAGTTATGTTTCATTTGATATTTTGGGAGTCCCACAAACTCTTGGCACGCTTAAAGTCAACGCAGAACCAATTAAGTGCTACATTTTAAGCATTTCGCTGTCCGCATTGTCATGGACATCTCAACGAAAAAAATAATTTGAATAAGCCTGACAATATCTTGCTTGCAGCTAATGGTATCTTTTGATGTTGGATGAAAAATGTAAAGACGAAATTGAATTGCCGAGGTGGAGAAATATGTTAGATAAAGAGGTCTCAAAGTTAGCAACTACAAGAGCACGTGTGCATTATATTATATTATATTATATTAGTACTTCCTTGACTTCCGTGCATACTTCAACTTGATAAGTCACCTACTTTCCATTTGAAAACATTAATTAATGAGATCTGTTTATAGCTTTGCCTCCTTTGTAAGTAGTAAGTAGTGATAACCCAAAATTAAACTTGTATCTGCCCATCATTATTCCTTTATTCCTCCTTCTAAAAACCATTTGTATACATTTAGTACTATACACGTATTTTGCAGTAATGTGGATTAATACATAGATGTTCTCATGAAGAGATCATGTGGCAGGTACTGAAGTGTTACAAAGAGCATCAAAGAAAGAAACGTGGTCAGAACCACCACAAAATTGCAAATGTAAATTTTGGGACACGTCATCAAGAAGGAAATTCTCGAAATGTTTATAGTAATGATAGTATGCATTGAAGGGAAAAGGAGCAGAGACAAAGACAGATGTACAGGAAGAATTTGATTGTTGTTCTTTCATTTGCTATTCGGAGTTCTACACTTGCCAACTCAATTCTTTTCATTGCATTGAACGAGGTACCAGATTGGTTCTCGTTTATTCTACTTGTCTCATAAAAAGTTAAAACATATTAAATTCTTTTGATAGTAGCTTACTTATTTAAGGATATTCAAGGAAAAGAAGCCGTGAATTTACAATGGCAGTAACGTTTAACATTTTAACAAGATAACATTTGGCAAGCAATGATGAACAGTGGGGCTTCTAATAAGCTTTGATGAGATGCAAAATTTTACCGCGGGGATGATAAGATTGCCCAGTGTGAGCTACTGAAAGATCGAGCAGCAGAGAACCAGTTTTGCATGCGAAACCTTGGGATTCTTTGGCAAATACATGCGAATCGTATTTAGTGGCGGTTTTAGAGGGGGTGGGCCCCGGGCCGAGCGGAAGAAACGGGGCCCTACTGACGTCATTACGCATTAAAAATTGTATACTGTAAGCCCGTAATGAGCACTAGACAGACTATTTTAGGTACTTTAGGGTTTAAAAATTGCGTCCTTTTAGTTCCATTCGAGGTAACTGTTTCACTTCGATTTTGTGCAAATTCATTTCAGGCCATGGTCCATTCGCCCTCCCCCTGAACATCTCCACTGAACATATTTAAGGATAAAGGCTCAAGATTTGATCTTCCTAATAGCGTTCTCTAACTTCACTGGTGCTGGTGTTGTTCTTTGTCTTTCCGCTCTCTCTGCCCCTTTGGCAATGCAGTCGTACTTAACATAATGGCATTTAATTTAGTAACCGCTCTTGTTCCTTGTGTTTTATGTATATTAATCAAAACAGGTGCAAATAGGATTGTTCATATAAATATATCCATTTTGAACGTTTATGATACCCTATCAACAAAGGTGGCACGAAAGCGAGTAGCGTGGTAGCACTGTTTCCACAGACTAGAAATAGTTTTACATACAATCTGACCTTTATACCTTTATATTTGGGTAACAAAGTTTTGTTAAAATTAAATTTCGCCAAATGCCTCATGTCAAAAGTTACCAATGCTACACCACAGGAGATTTTGCCGTAAATTTCGAGCTAGCACGAACTTTTCAGTTTCTGCCACCCTATTCTCACGTACCGTTCAGTGCCAAGTAAGTGCCTCCCCGCCCCACCCGCTTACTAATTTTTGGATTTTCTCTCCGACCCACAAACCTTATTAGAACTTCCCCCAGTTCAGAAAATTTTTAGATTTTGCATTCATAACCAGCACTCCTTTAAAAGGAGAAACTTTAAACGAAAGAAGCCTAGTGATACGATCTCCCATCCAGGGTACGTATTAAACTTGAGCCTTAAGTCTTTATAAAGAAGTGGCAAAACATACCTTTGGCGTTTGTGTGATCATCGTAACAATTAACACAATTTTACAGTATGTTAGAATAATATTTTGGCCTTTTCATCTATTTCTTTTACCCATTTTCCCTCTTTTTAACTAACGGATTTGCATGCCAATTTAACTTATGAATTGATTGGTAGATTTTTGGTTGATTGGTTGCTTTATTTAGTAAATGAACAATCAATAGACCGATTGTTTAACCGGGTAACTGGGTAAATGTAAATTCAGGTCTCTTATGAGTATTCATGTCTGATACAATTGTATATTACACCCTCTTCACATGAGGGACTTGAAATTTTTGTGTTCACATGAGTCCTAGAACTGACGACGTCAGACGTCAACCACGTCAACTAAAGATGTTAAATTTCCACGTCAGTCCAGAGTTCTTCCACGTCAGTCGCCATGTTGTATAGTAGCTGCGATACTCATATCAAATTTGTTTCTAACGACTACAAAATGGCATCCTCCAGCAAAACTGGATGGAGTTACGAAGACATTATATTTTTTATTTCTCTTTCAGAAGAGTTTCTTTCCAAATTGAGGAATAACAGGAAAGCGGATTAATTTTTGTCGACACGATGAGCAAGTAATAAGTCCATTACTCTTCAAACTTTTGTAGTTAGGTTTACCAGATACTTATTTACTCTCATATACTGACATCAATTTGGTCGCTCACGGCTATAAATTACAGATTTTGTCTTTTATGTATGTAAATTGACTGCTTATTTTTATTCTATCTTCGTGTGAAGTTACCGAGACCTGTTATCTTGGTCATGGTCTCGGTGTTGGCATAGTTGGCGGTTCTGTTTTCACCTTGTGATGGTAACTACGTCTGGCTCATGTGAGCAAGACTTTGAATCGACGAGCCCAACATCATTAAAATAGTAACGTGACGTTGTCAGGTTGCTTTTCATGTGAACAGGGCATTAGACTGTCTCAATAGCTGTCCGTCTGTCAATACGTCTGACTGTCTGTCTAACTATTCAAGAGCTACTTCCAGGCACTTAGAGATAGACCCAACAGCTATAAATGTTAAAATCCTTAATTCTGAGAGGAGTAAGGGACTGATTTTTATCAGATGAATAAAAAAAGCAAAT
The DNA here is from genome assembly GCA_010016025.2 of Alatinidae sp. Z8VKAUB7J3. Lineage (NCBI taxonomy): Eukaryota > Metazoa > Cnidaria > Cubozoa > Carybdeida > Alatinidae > Alatinidae sp. Z8VKAUB7J3. Next base: position 116,400,999 of record JAAAKM020073195.1, on the reverse strand, counting down.
TCTATGACAAATAGAACATGGAAAAGCGGGAAGCACAAAGGGCGTAATTTTTTATGGGGCAGCAAGGCAAATTCCCCCACATACCACTTCAACCAAAATTTAGTGTCTTCAAATTTTTTTTGCAAAACTAAGATAGGCCTAGAGAATTCAAGCATCCACAGAAACAGATCAGTTTTCTTTAGCATACTTTCAAATTTATGGTGCAAGATGGCTCATTTTTCATTTTTCACTGCAACCCCCTCTCCTCCCAGGATTTTAAATGAATTCAGCCAATGAAAAGAACTCAGGAATTTTTTTGGGGAGGGGGTGGCTGACAGTCTAAAGCTTTTCTCCCGCTTACGTGCCTAATTGATCATACGGATTCGAAGGATTGGGCTCCTAAAAAAAAAATTTCCAAGACTAGGTATTTAGATTAACCTGGCTACTGAGACCGGCAGCGATAATGAGGCTAGTGGTTGCTACTAGTCCATCAAGTTATCACAACACGAAGTCGCCTGGTGACAACGAAACACAAAGCGGTGTCAGTCTTTTGGCTATGTTTACCCCTTTATTCTGAATGATCAAGTATGGAAGTCATCACAATTACTGAAAGTTTAGGTCATTTGAAAATCAAATAAAGACAAGGGAATTACCGTATTTCATATACCTCCTGTACACTTGGCTCTAAGTAAATAACTACATATTTTAAACCTGAATATAACCTGTTTTAACGAATTCGTATCGCTTTTAGACACGAATTTCTATGCAATAGTTGTGCAATAGTTGTCTTTTGCTGATGCTAGTTATTTTTTTCTGAGAATCTTATAGTTTTTTTTTCAATTCAGAAGCGTAGAGTCTGTGGCTGTTTTAGGTCCCGGGCGGGGCTGTTTTAGGTCCGCTGCTGCAAACATTTAAGTATTTAAGTTCTGTATTGAATCAGGAGTTAAGTAGGGCTGTGTTCTTTCCCCCTTTATAAGGACCATTTTGACGGAGTTTGACTTAAGGAGCACAGTAAAGGCAATGGAAGACCACGAAATCAAATGGGGAGAAAAGACTCTCCTGAACTTAGACTATGCTGATGATTTAAGCATATTAGATGAAAGTGTGAGCAAAATGAATGAACTTTTAGAGATTTTGCGAGTTCAGGGAGGCAGAGTAGGTTAGATACATGCCAAGGTTAATGTTTATCTTCTACCAAGCAAAGTTTAATTATATTGCAAAGAAAAGGATTCTACATGTGGAACAGAGTGGTCATTATAGGGCTTCTGGTCGTGTTTCAAGAGCGTGTTTGGTGTGGTTAGTACGTAGATGTATACGTGCAAACATAACGCAATATTCTGGCAACAGACTATTGCTAGCGTACCGTTAATCCTGCATGAAGACTCACAATACCTTCGATTCTGTGTCAAATCACTGTCAAACAAGATATGATCAACAACGTTAGTACCCATCTCCCTGAAAACTTATCTAAGGACGGATTGCGCAGAACTTATTCCTCCCGCAGCTTACCAATCCTTTTCCGCTTTCCGTTTCTTGATATGTTAACTGTGAAATATGATGGCGAACGCACACATGATAGTACACACTTTCTTTTAAAAAATAAGCTCATTCCTCAAACGCGTGACCCGTATCTCCTATGACCAATTTCAAAAAAAAAGCGATATATGACTTTGAACTAAACATCTTTAAAGTTTACAAGAGGCGCACTGCACACACAATGGGTGTTAGAAACTAGTCAGTTAAGGGTGCATGAAACAGAAAGTTTATTGCACACCTAGGTGAGAAGACTATCAAATACATGATCAAGCAGGGACGGCGAACAGCGGGGCAGAGATTTGTCAAATCTCAATTTTTCCTTGACCACTTTTAAGCTTTATCAAAATCGAAAGAGATTGCAGCAGACGTTGTCACATTCACAGCAAGATATGCATACCGACACCAAACACCCTTTTCCATACAATAACCGAAGGCATTTTAATGGAATGTGGCAAAATAAATTTGAATCCAGCCTACTTGCCCCCTCCCCCCCCAATCCGCCTTACCTTCCCCCGTCCCTGTCAAGTGTTTTATGGAGTTGCAGTTATACTTCAGCTGTCGACGGACTTATTGTAACCCCCATTTACCTGTCTCTGTCATATCAACACGAATAACTACCTTACATGAATTGATTTCAAATTGACAACAAATATACAAGGCCACACCCATAACTGATCGAAGTGCTTTTTAATAACACAAAGAATTCGCTGGTCGCCACTTGTACACCCAAATTGGCACCTTTGAAGAGTTACAGGATTGTCTAACATGAACTGTAGAGACCTTATAGACGTCAAGGGATATTTCTTACATCTGCATTAAAATTAGCATCCAACTTCTAGAAATGTGTTTCTGATCAGATAGTATATAAGTTAAGTACATATAGGTATTCCTAGTATATAATAAGCATTTATAGTCTAAATATAATAAATATTTTCGCTGTAATTGCAATTATACTTGGCCGGTAATATTTCTGTTTGTTTTTGGTCTTAATTCACGCCTAGAGACAAATCTCAAATGGTCCCTCAGCAGACGTCGGGCATTTATGATTAGCAGAAGGTAAATTAAATATTAGAAACAGGTTTTAGATAAATTTGAATTCCGAGCTTGAAATAGGAATTGATTCTACGTTCTATGTTGTACTTTGAATTCTTAAGAGCACATGCGACATTGTAGTCTTCGTAACCTGTTCAGTGATGTAGAATTTGAATTTTGCGTTGAGCATAGGATTCATTTTGCTCACGCTTTCGCTGTTCACAGAAGGCGGCTGGAGTGACGGTAGATTACTTTTGGCAAATTAATTGAAAAGAGGAGGACTGAATTATGTTTTAAAAACACACGTGTTTACGTGACACGCTTTCTGTCGCTTGTGTTACTGAAAGACGCGTAAGCTTTCCTTTGTCGAAAGTGTACCGAAAACTTCGAGCTGAACAGGAGAACATCATTTAGTAGTACCCTTAATGAATCTCCTCGGTAATTGTCGGCACATGTTAGGCTTTGAAGGGAATTTTGACCGATTGCTGTCCATTTGAAGATCTACCGATTTAATTTTGCTTGCACGTCTAGGTATAATTTTGGATATTGTACCGCATTCACTAGTGAAAACCGGAAAATGTTGCACGATTGTTTCCTGTAACCTGGAATCATCACACAGCAGCATTTGAACTTGTAAATTTATAAAACTTTATGAGTAATAGGTATGACATCTTTTGGGATTACAGGAAGTAACTTGTGTGTGGAATAAACAACACGCGGTTTTAGCGAGGAAACAGTTTGTGTCACGTCTGATGATTGTATCACTCAAACTTTACATGCATTATGCTAATCAATGATCAACATTAACAACAACATTAAGTTCAAATATTCGGTTCAGCAAAGGGGTGCATGAACCGATATCTAGAAATACAGCAGTGCTAGATACAAAGATACAGTACTGACAGGACGTGGGTTCTCAAGCATGTGTTTCCTTATGGCAGAGTCACATTGCTTAGTGATGTTTTAGGTCTTTGAAACCCGAGGTGATTGTTTCCGACTTTGAGGTTGGTTGACCTAATTAAGTAGCATGTACCATTGTATATTCGCCAAACATTGACTCCTAAAAGGAAACATTATTTTGCTGGGAGTATATCCAAAATTCCAGACCCAAAAGTAAAAAAAATAATTCCTCGTAACTCTGGAACCAATTGAGAATTTTAAACTGAAATTTTAGATTTTAACATATTTCAGGTATCTCTACTTGTTACTAAAGTTTGAAGAAAATCTTGTTAATTCAGCATGGAATGAACTAACTGAAAAGAGTACTTCACAATTTGTTTGGCTGCAGAATTATCAGACTATATAATGATAAAATGCGAAGTAAAGTGGCACTGCTTCGGTAACCTTTCACAAAAATGGTCATTGCCGAAAGATGGCCAGTATCCTAGATGGTTCCTCCTTACTTAGCATGTAACCAAACCTCGGTTACATTTATAATCAACCTGCTTATCATGCTATAAGACTACCACAAAGGCTAACTAACTAACAAGATTAAGGTGGGAGGCAATAAGTGTTCATATCTAATGGTGTGAAACAAAACAGAGAAAATTTTGCTTTTCTATTTAACACAATGTATGTAAGGACTAAGATTTTTCTCTGAATCATATCACAAAATGACAGCAGTCATGGTCAAGTTAACACAGAAGAAACCCTTGAGAGCAGATTGCCAAGGAGAATGTGGACCCATGGTTTCATCCAGCTTTTCAGGTCCCCACATAAATTCTAGGTCCCCCCATGGGTAAAATTGTCTCAGTTCCCCCCATAATTGGTGCACCATAAAAATTTAAGGTCATCTCGTAAATCAGGGTGGACCCAAAAAAGCAAATATCTGGGTTCACGTTATGAGATGAGAATGACCAAAACTAATGCAACAGTTGAACCTGTATGATGGAAATTGATAGCAAGAATAAAAATTGGCAAATTGGCACTCAATGAAGTCTTTACATCATCATAACATCACAAAAAGGGCCAAAATAGTTCATATCCAACAATGATACAGTCAACCTGAAATCAATGGGTTTGCTTTCTCAAACGGATGGTCATGTTTATCTCAACCAAGAGATAAAAAATTAAAAGACTTCCTCCAAGTAATATGGTTTATTGTTATAGGTCATATTAAGAAAAGAGTGTAATAATCATTGTTGACTGAAGAAACCGAGTGAAACTTTGCAGTAGAGTCAATATGACGTAATTTGCGTAAACATAGTTGCTTAAAAATGTGACTCTTTGTTCTTGATTTTTTCTCTGTTGCCATATAAAAGTAAAAATGTTTTGGTTTCGATATTCGCCTTTCTATTTCTGCCTTGTATCTTGTGAACGATTTATCTTTGATCCTTGCTACATTATCCATAGCAGTTAATTACATTTGTAGTAAGTTGTTGGTATACTACTGGCACTTATTTAGGGTTATTTCTTCTCACTCTAGTTTGTAATTATACGAATTTCCATCTGTTCGTTTTGTTTGCCTACTTTAAGACCAGACTATTCCAAAACTTTGAGGTGGGCTCATCACTTCGATGACCATTCGGGTATAAATGAAGTACATTCTAAAACTAATTTTTTTAAAATAACCCTACAAAAGCACCCCCTTCTCTGGAACTTTAAAGTAACTCCTCAAAAGCAATAGTTGTGAATACATGTATTTGATACGTAGTCTTCTTCTCTGTAGGCTAAACGTAAGTTTTTGCTTTAGAGGATAAACCTGAAGAAAGGAAATTGAAATCATGTTCTTTCTTTCTTCAGATATTGTGGCAATTTTAATTTGTCCAACAAACAATTGTATAAGTTAAATCTAAACATATTTGCACAGATATAAATATTTACTCTGCTGATCTTCTGCAACTTTCTATCTTAAAAATATCAGCTCAAGACAGTTACCTCCTGTCTGGCTTCATAATTTAGCTTTACTTATGATTCATGTTTTTCTAAGTTCCTTGACAAGTTGAGGATCTCAAACAATTATTTCAAATTTGGGCATGGAGGATTTCTGCAAATAAAGTAATTATCCAGAAAAGAAATTGCGGCACAGAAAAAGCAATGTGGTTGGGGTGGAAAAACACCAGCATCTTGCATGCATGCTTACATCTATATCAGCTGCTGCAGGCATTGGGTGTGGCGGAAACCTCGGCAAGTAATCCACATACGCTCTCTTTCCTTAACCTATATTTTTCATTCCGCTACAATAGAAGACTGTGGGTAATATTTGGCATGCGTATCTGCCACTTTTGAGATACAGATTTGGAAAAAAGATGCATTGAGATACGAATTTGGAAAGAAGATGCATTGAGATATGAATTTAGAAATGAAGATTCATTGAGATACGAATTTGGAATGTAGATGCAGTGAGATACAACTTTGAAATGAAGATTCATTGAGATACAAATCAGGAATGAAGTTGCGGCGAGAGACAAAATTGAAATGAATATGCAGTATGAGAAGGATGAATTGAGGATGCATTAAGATAGGGATTTGTAATAAAGATGCAGTGAAGTATGAATTTCGAATAAAGATTCAATGAGATACAAATTAGAAATGAAGATGCAGTAAGGTACCGATTTGAAATGAAGAAGCATTGAAATAAAAATTTGGAAATAAGATATATTGAGATACAAATTTGAAATGAAGATGCAGTAAGACACGAATTTGG
>JAAAKM020073195.1:116347306-116389806 GCA_010016025.2 Alatinidae sp. Z8VKAUB7J3 | reverse complement strand
CCCAAATGTATTGGCATAAACTTAACATAGATTGTGCTGGTTTTGAAATATTTTATCCTTTTCGCGGAATGCTGGAAGTTCTTTGATGCAAACTAGAAGAACAACATGTTAAACTTTCTTCCAGAGATTCCTGTGCTTGGGGTGAGCCTGAGACGCCCATAATCCATTGCGTGCAATATGAGAGATTTTTCAGAACATTCCTGCTAGCGTTTTACCGTAGCGACTTGATGCGAAAAGAGTTGATTTAATTTTGTACATAGGACAGGGTAGACGAATTGCTAATTTTTATGGGAGGGAGACAAATAGAGAATAAGACTTGTCGGTATGATACGATTGCAAAATATACGTCAGGATTAATTTAAAATTGGATATAAATACAAACTAAACGATGATGTAGTTTTGGTAAACCCTTTCCCTACTCTATGACCACAATTATGAAGAGCAATTTTCCATCACAGCTATCATCCGCCATTATTAACCGATATTAGGAGGCATCCAGCATGAATTGGTCTTGGAACGGTTGTAGTTAAATCAGTTTCAAAACCGTTATAAGTACAACCGTTTCGACAACCGATGTTGGTGTGAACACGGCTTCTGGGTATTAATTTTAACCCATTGTGGCCCGTTAAACCCCAGTGCTTTTACACCTCAAATGCCCGCAGCTTTTGTCAGGTTTGTTGTCATGAAAGCCCGAGAGCGTATGAAGGAAATGTAAAATGAACAGTTACCTGTGCTAACTCGCTTATTTCTTAAAATTTGTTCGACTGAGACAGAAATATTTTAAAGACAAAAGAAAGCATAAAGATTCTCCTACAGGACACTTATATTTTTAAGCCTTAAACTCAAATGGTTAGCCTGTAAACTTCAGTGATGTATAGCTATTAACATCAATTGAAGGAATATTTACCGTTTTCTTCCTAGAATGACAAAATTTCATAGGATATTTTAGTTTTACAGTGTCTTCAAGGGCACGTGTAATAGAATACTGATGTTTTAGGCAATTTTCACGACAATAGACCCATCTATTTGGCAGAAAACGGCCCATAATATGTCGTATCATGCTCATCGCTTTATTGCCAACGTCAAGTAGTAGTTAGACGGGCAACACCAGAAAATTAGATTAAGGCAGATCGTTTTTCAACGTATAAATAATCAATGATTTATCTGTCGAAACTTAGAATGCCTCTTTCTGTAGTTAAAATCCTGAATACTGCCTAAATATCGGTAAGATTGCTTCTATCGCCCGCGATCACACACTCGGTTAGAAGACGTAAAGATGACTCTCTAAAACTATCGACACACTGATATCTACACATATTTTGCAATAAAATCTACAAAGAAATGTTAAATGTACTACGTAAGTAGTCGTTTGTTGGATTCAAATAACCTAATTCAAATAATTTTGTCGAGACGATCAGCGATTGTGATTTGCAACGGTGGTCCAATTGTAACCGCTACTCGAAATTCACTTATCTGATTTCGTCGGACAATTACTCAAGAATTTGCTATCGCAACCTACTGCATATTAAAATACAGTTGGGTATACTCTTTCACACATTCCATTTCGGTCATTCTGAAGTTAGTACTCTAAGGAGTGTCAGACAGAAAAAAAGCTTTTCAGTACACAATGTTTTCGCTATTTCGTGCAATATTCTCGTTTTGTAACACAAACAAACTATTCTTCTCATTGTTGGAATTTCAATCTCATGGTCTTCCCCTGCCTCTTATACCCCTAACACTCAATTTTAATGCTTCTCTAACAAGATCTTGCCGTCTATAGACATGCCAAAGCCTTGTCCACGGTGACAGCTCTACACATTCATCGATCGGTTCTACTCTTTGCAATTCCCTTACTCCCTTATTTGTGACTTTATCTGGCTGTCGTAACTAATGCCTCGTGAAAACATTAATGTGCCTTCCAGAAGGTACTGGGCAAATCTGGTACCAAAAGCTATCTAGCACTATTAAAAAGAAATGTGCATGTTTGATTTATCTTGGACTTATCCAGGGTACTATCCAGGATACAGAGGCCATCGCGAGAACCGAAAAAGTCTCTGCAAAATATCCATTACCAAGGACTCAAGTCATATTCAATAGCCTTGTACTATTGCCAAAACGTTGATTTTTCGTCTACATCACGATCCACAAGGTCGTTGTTTAATTCTGTTATGTTATTATTTGTTATATTGTGTTTGTGAGGAGAGTAAATACAGTCTGTTGTTTCGTGACACCTCTAGTCAAACTTTTGGCGCCAAAATTAATCAGTTCTGGCCTAGATCTCTCGCACACAAAAGGTACGCTATGAATAGATTCTATTTCGACACAACCATCATGAGTGACTTTTGTCTGCAGGTGTTCTTCAAGACAAACGTAATCTTGAGTCCTGTTTCTTACTCCTGGGATTCCATTGTTTCCGTTCACGGCTGCGCAGCGTGAGTGCTGGTACAGGTGTTTGACTAGGGCACAGTCGGCAGCTACTTAATGCATATTTGGTTGTCACAATACCTAAATAATAAATTTCCGTAGACAAAAATTTCAGGTAATTCTTTTCACCTGTTTTCAGTACATAATATATATATATATAATATATATATATATATATATATATAAAGCGGAAGCCTTCGATACACTAAAACGACCGTAGTTACTTGGTAACAACAACATCTTTAATGCAGTGTTTCCCAAAGTACAATTTTTAGTTTGTGGAATTGAATGAATGTTTCTTGTGCAAGGGCTTAAAGTACAAGTGGAAATCTTAGCTAAACCCTCTCTGCATAATCAATAATACGCAATTCTTATCAGGAGTCAAAATTTTTAAATGATTGGAAAGGACTTCACCTGGGTTTTTTCCTTGTTGTTACTTAAGCTGTCTGCAGTCATAGAGCCTTGAAGTAGGTTTGGTTATATTTTTTATTTAATGTTTTTTTCTAATTTCAGTAGCAGATATATGTCTCGTAAACAAAGATACATCTAGTCCAGAAGTCACAACAAAGAGGTGTCAATGCTGTCCAGAAAAGATGCTACTGTGATATGAAGGTGATAAAGATTGTATCTGCTTTCTCTCCTCAAGACAACAAACAGAGCAATAGCAAATTTAGAGCATTGCAAATAGTTTGATTCACATGGCTATTGGATTGAGATAATTCTGACACTGAGAGAAAGATACAATGCAGGTCATCCTATGAAGCTGTGGCAGAATCAAGCAATGCCAAACAATGTTACTGGGACGGTGGGGTGCGGACCCCCTCCTGTTAACCACAATTGCAAGGCCCAGGGCAATACTCCACTCCCCCGTTAAACAGTCACTAATTATAAGGTACTGAATTTACCACGTTACGTTTAAGTTCCTCAATTTTTGCTGATAGCCAGACAAAACAGATTTACTTATCGAATACTCTAATCAAAATATCTCCATAAACAAGATTACATTAAATACTGCCATACTCTGCAGTAAATAGATAAAAACAAAGAATGTGTGTGAATAATTTAAACTTTGGAGTCAAGGATTGAGTAACAACTTGCAATAAACTAGATATAGAAACCATTATGCTTTATCAAGAAGAATCGGCTTACCGTTAAACCTCTTATCGTTAACCTCTGAACTACAATACTAAGCTACTGCATAATAATTGTAGAACAACTACTTTTTTAACATGAAGCGGATTATTTATTAAACCGTAATTCACAATTTTGTATTAACATGAACACGGAGTGCCCTAAAGGGATCTACATTTCCTTCTACCTAAATCGACACCTCTTAGAATGCAAAATGTCTCCCTCTGCAATAATTGAATACTGGTTTTGTTTGCATGCGCCTAAGGTCCATGCTTTCTACTGTTGTTGACAACTTTATACATTCATCAACCGACCTTCACAAATCATTAACAAAGAATATGACAATGGTTGTCAGAAGATAAAGTCTTTACAAAAGCTTCTCATGCCGCATTAGTGCCCAACCCCTCTCTGAACACGATTGTTCACGCTCTTATCATCAAGAGTACTAAAGTGATGACGTCACGAAGACTTTTTCCAGAAAACAATTTTCTGACCAGATCAAACCGTAAAACCCACTATCAAATAAATGTAAACAAAATATTGGATTCAAAACGTATTCCAGATGCGAGTGACGACTGAATAAATTTGCATTTGGCCGTGAGGGAACATTGTTTAATTTTGTTCAGGTCATGATGTTGTGAACTGTGTACAAATAACAAGTTATTGATTAGCATGGTTTCAAATTTTGAAAGAGCGTATCTCAACCACTGTTCATGGTATCGTTCTCAAATTTGGACCGCATATCTATTCCTATCTATCTACTCCTCAACAGGAAAGAGGCAATAAATACAAAATTTTGTCAAACTTCGAATTTTTATTAAATTGTGACGTCGGACTTGATTACGCTATTAGTTTGAAGCAATAGTTACCATAGATACAGAATCGTGAAACAATGACTTGATTAGGTGAAAGTAGGTGCTCAAAAGGGTGACGACAAAATAGCGTTACATTGGGCTGTAGGTGTATGATCTTTGTCTGTTACAGAACGTTGCAAAAGGGATTGGATAGGTTAAAATGGCCGGTTAAGTACTTTGTGAGCGACACCAAAGTCAATTAAACTCTCTCTGTTTCGATACCGCTATCTACAATGTACTAAAGTCGCACAAAAAGGAGGCGCAGAAGAAATCTTACGTTACCCTGATTTGCCCTTTTCGCCGTATTTATTTAATGTCAACGTCCGCTTCTTCGTTCTTTTGCAGAACGGTGTTATGAACTGCTCTACGATCCAGTGCCCAAAGCTGTATTGCCGATTTGGAACAATCGATGGAAAGGGCTGTTGTCCAATTTGTAGAGGTAAATGAAACATCGAACTTCATCCTTGGTTATTTTCCAAATTTGTCTTCTGAGTGATATAATTAATGGATAGAATCTTCTCTTCTGACTGATAGAGAATGATGGATAGGAAACCTTTTGTCTCCTTATAAGCTAAAGTATTGTTTAAAAAAACTTGGGTAAAGAAAGGGGGGATAAGGAATTTCCCGTTTGCAAAAAGGGCAAGAGGGGAGGAAAAAAAGAGGGAACGTTTTTGTTTTCCCCGCCCCCCCCCCCCCCCCCAGACCAATGGAGCGGGCTCCGTGCTTGCCTATGAATCTTTACAAGTTGACCATCATATTCTACAATTCAAGTCTTGATTTTAAAAGTATCTTTAGATTATGAAATGTTGGCAGTTCCTAACTACAAAGTACAATGCATAAAAACAGGCAAGCGAAGATAAACCGTACCTGAAATAACAGATCGTTTGGGTGGAAAAGGAGTGAACTAATCCACACACTTTCTTAGATACACGATGTTAGTATTTATGTGTGATTAAGATGATATGATCTAAATACTTTGTGCCTCTCCAGTTTTCCTTGGGTTTAGTGAAGCTACTTGAAATGGGGGGTTTTGTTCCCATTCTGACACCTGACTAAACCTGACTAAACCTAGGAGGTATGGCAAAATCCAGAAGGTGGAGTAAAGTGGGGATTCAAATAAACCCATGACCATTGGGTCAGATTCAAACAAGCTATCCAGTCTTTGTAGTTCTTAGATAAAAGCTGATACTTATTAACAATGTTGATTAACCAATCTCCAAGTTAATAAGGACTCACGACGAGGATTTTTTTTACTAACAATTACACCTTTCATTCTCATTTTAGTGTTCTATTAGGAACTTTTTATTTAATTACAGCGCATGCATTGCTTCCATAAGTACAAATATTAGCAATGTCCATTATTCCATTCCATACAGTTCAATATACTGTTCATAAATATGCTTTTTAGTTATCATTATCAACAAACTGATAATAAAGTGTCCAAGACTACTTTATTACTATTTACAGTTTTCTCATTAATACACATTGTGGCAGTTTCTCACGGCATTATTTCATAAATTATTTGCAATCCTTACTCTAGGCTTGCACCAAGAAACTTTACTATCACAAACATTTTTTTTTCATTTTTTCTGCACTTCAATTTATTTAATTTTTTGTTTCTATGCTTCACGAGATATTCCGTATTTGTTACTTCTTCCCAGGACATCGCTGTAGTTCAACAGGCGAGGTCTTCCTTCACTTAAATATCTCATAGAATGAGGTGTTGGTTTGATGCCATCCTGCATGGACCGCTCCAAAGCCGCTCCATCGTCGAACCTAATTGTATTAGGTTCGGCGCATGAGAAGAGCGACGTTTGACTTGGACCTTAATCTTACTCAAACGGCACGTAAATGATGCTTATGGATTGCATATTCACTTATTTTACTTTTGATCGCCAAATATGTCCATTAATCAATAACACGGCAATTATGAAATGTCAATACATACTGTAAACAATATTCTGTTTCAGATGTGCTATACTGGGAATGCTGGAAGTACTTTTCAAGAATCTTGCGCCTGAGAAATTGCTTAGCATACTGGGTCAGTCTAAAGCAATAAGAGATTGCATATGACTTTTCCAGCAATTTTTTTTACCTACAGAATTTTTACAACTGCTTGTGAAACAACATTCTTGAGATCTTTCATAAATAGCACCAGGATATAACCAGGAAGTCAGTAGATAACAGGCTAATAACTCGTTGGTGGTACAGAAATCAATATTACTCCTATAACAAACTCTCATTTTCGTCTAGTAAAGCTTTTTGCTGATTCCGGTAAGTTTAAACACATTGGCGCATACCGAACGGTGTATGAGAAATGTAATGAATGTTTTAGGGATTGAAGTGGGTGACATATGATCAGGAAAATAACTCGGACTGGCCTGTGTTGTAAGCCTTCTTGTTTGGGTCTGCGAATTAGAAAGAGAATTCTCGTCCAGGCTTGCACAAGATTCTTTTAAAGCGCTTGAACGGTTACTTTTATCAAGAATTACTAGACAAGGTAAAGCTCATTTGCCTGTACCAGAATCAATCGATTAATAAATTACCACCTTGAAGCACGTTACACTCGAAAAGTCTCATCCTTTTTTATGTGCTTGATATTCAACGTGGGATCAACGAAGATAAGTGGTACACAAAATCATGTGCAGGCGTATTGACTTTGAAAGTCTAGACAACTTTTCGCTGTCTGATAGGCAGGCGCTACGAACGAATTTTTTCAGTTCGGCACAGCAGGCTCAATTCGAAGGTCGTGGGAAACAGGCACAGGGATTGGCTGCTTGAAAAAGAGCGACAAGAAATGAATTTAGATTATCAAATTTAGATTATCAAATTAACAGCAACAGCAACAGCAACAGCAACAGCAACAGCAACAGCAACAGCAACAGCAACAGCAACAGCAACAGCAACACAAAATTAAGTCCAAGATCAATTTTCTATTAAAGCCAACAGTTACGTAAAACTTAAGTCAAATCTATTATGTCTTCTCCGATAATTTAACACAAGATCAAGTGACTTTAGACGACGACTTTGTCATCGACTTGTTTTGAGTGAAATTTAATAGTATCTTGAGCTGTTCCGTAATTTACACTGGTCACAATATCTGTGAGCATCTGTATTAACACCTTTCATTCACTTTTTAACACTTATAGTTTGTATATCTAAGTATTATCAAGGTATTGTACATACCAGAAAAAGCGCTCTTGGATGTTGAATTAATTATGACACAAAGTACAGAGAATTCCAGGAAGGCAAGAAAAGGATCTTCTAAGTCTTTGCACTATGAACAAACACTGCTGCTGACCGCTTGCAATTTGCTTAAGTGTCGGTGAATGTTGTCTATTATTAAAAACACTGATAATTGAAAAGTTGCTTCTTGCAAATCTAAACGCTTCCGATAAGCTAGGAATCAATTAACAAAGATGTGTTCCGGTTAAATACCATCCTTTCTACAAAAAGTTGAGAAGGTAGGTTTCCCTCGGCTATTTACGTATGTACGTCTTCTGTTTCACTAACCCTGTCCAAAGAGCACTTGCACACTTCTATCAAACCGGCATGGGTTTAGGTAGGGAGTAGTGTCAATGCTTGAGTGTCGTTAAAAATCCATAAGGAAGGCAATACAGAGTAGAGTTCACATCGAAGATATGCGTTGATTAACAAGTAAAACGATGGGCATGCGTCTGCTTACTTGCTGTCCTCTTATTCTCTTTGTACAAATCGGCGTACTTCTGTTTGTTAGTGTTCTTTATTTAATTTTGCAATGCATATCAAATTTTGAAAGAAAATTGAATTTGGAAGTATTATAAGATCATACACTTAAAGTCATAAATAGTGGCAACTATACATAAGCTAGTAACTGTAACATTCCTTTATAAGAGATCTTAATATACATTGCAATTGTATATAATCCTCAAATAGTGGAGCGTTACCACAATAGCTTGCAATTTAGGGGCACTGACCGGGCTCAAAGCCAAGACTTCATGGTTACTACACCAACGCCTTAACCATTGAGCCATCGAGGCTCAAAAGCTAAAGTGAAGATTTTAGTGTCAATCTTTCGCGAATTCTCGTAGACTACCTTCTTCAGAATGCTAATGTATCTATGTCCTTGCCTACCTGATTGCCTTTAATTTTGCCCCCCTCCTGAACTTTAAAAATTGATTGACTTTTACTCCCTTTAATTTTCGGCCCCTCTCCTCCGACCCTCCAATTTGCACCCTTTATATTTCGCCCTCCCGGGGGCGAAAATTAAAGGGTGACGAAATTTGAAAGGAATAAGGTGCTCATAAAATTTCTTCGTTACCAAAAAAGGATACAAGGAAGACAAAAGTGTCTAGGTAAAACACATCAACATAAAGAACAATTGAATTACTGCTTCATCAAATTCTTTAATTACGCTACTAAAGAACGAGTTCCTCTATTTCCACTACATGAGACCACGTTCACTACTAATTACAAAGTAGAAAAAGACTCTTTTCTCTAACTGTAAGGTAATGGTAACAATCGCAAGGCAGTGAAGATAAAAATATCCAAAGTTCTTGCAAGTGACGATGCAGTTCCTAAACAGGCAATAAAAGATAGATCTAGTTTCAAAAAATACAAATGTGAATACTTCTAACGATTTGATATGAATAACGGGAAGTGGGTGTTGGGTTAACATCAGGAGACAACATACTAAAAAGAACAGTATCTCCTCCTCAGCTCTTCTTTAAAATTTTAAAAATTCGGTAACTGTTAACTATCACACTATTGACAAATGAAGATTTTCATTACCCTGTTTACTATCCAAGTTGCGACAAATAACCTCATTTCGGGGCTGCATTTCGTTCCCTAGCCCTACGAGTGCGCTCAACTTGGCCTTACAACACCAATTTTTCTCAATTAAACCTCTATCATGTACAAAAACTAAACTTAAACTCGGGCGGCCTGATGAGCAATTTCAGAGTAACATGAAAAGTTAAAAGCAATACAACTGTATCTTTTCCACTTTGCACGAAAGAAATTAATCATGAATTAAAGATCTGGCCATCGAAACCGCAGTCAGAGTAACAAATATTACTCCGCGTGGCTTCTCAGTAACTGCTTCACGGTGACAAGTACTCCAGGTGCTGTTTCTCGTTACACTAAATTGTAATTCTAAAGCGAAAACATCTCCAACACTTAACATTTTAAACTTAAGCCCTTGGATTTTGACGTGTAGTGCAGAATTAAGCCTTAAGTTATGTACCATGCAGTTGAAATGTCGCTTTCCTGCATGACAGTGACAATGTCGTGAGACAATTGATTATCTGTATTCTTACATGCTTTGTTTCCAGTAAAGAAGGATATGCCTTGTCACAGCCGATATAAAGATCAACATTTCAGAAATTTGGTTGCTAAAAGTAGCTCTTATTACATATTCGCTTACGTTAAGATTCCTTTTTTGTCTACAATCACCTTAGGTTCCCACTTGCTTGATAACTATATTTTCACTTTCGACATTACGTTCTGATGAGAGTCCAGTTAGTTTTAAATTTTCTAGAATTTGATTTAGGAACTATTACGTGGGGCAATCAACAAGTTCCTGAGGGACTGACCTTTAAACGCGTGTAAGAGCTGGACAAAGTGTTTACTGGTTGGAAGTTGTGAATCAGTATAGCTGCAAACAAACAAACAGCAAGATTTTGTTATCGGGTCTCCGTAACAATATACTTAAACAGCATAATACTGGATTTTGAATCCCAATTGTGGCATTTCTGGGGGTTTTTGTAGCAAATTTGGGAAGGGTATTCCAATTCACACTTGTTTACGAAATCTGTCAGACCGTTTTAGACATTTTTATAGGGTAAAAAATAAACAACAGCAAAATATAATCTTAGGAGCACTTATCCGTTGCATTTACATTGACAGCAAACAGTTGGGTGACCTTTAGTAATGAAATAATATAAACACCATAATTGTCTTCTTTTTTAGGAAATCAATTGCCGAGAAATGTATACTTGCCGCTGCTAAATTAATATCTCCAGTTATCGAATCAAGCTTCGAGGACGGATTCAATTGGTGTGTTAAGCAAATATATTTTCGAGAAGAGCCTTTATGTAGTGTTTAGATAGAGAAGCCTATTTTCTTATCATTCTTGTACTCTCCCTTTGTAGCAACTGACGCACGCCGTTGCGTAGTATTAGGTACGACCCTGATAACCGCTCTTTAGTTTTTTCTCTGTACTTAAAGATACGGGTATTCGAATTTAAAATCTGTCGTCTTGCCCTGTTAATCTACTAAATGCTAAAGAGAACCGATGATTCTCCGATTTTCTGAACGTACACGTATTCCGAAAGAATAATGGTATGGAAATACACCACCAACTCTAGTCAGCATTTAATTTAACTGTCCGTGTGCTCCTTGCCAGGGCTAAAAAAGTTCGGTTCATATCATAGAGAGATACATCAAGTCAGGAACAACCGTAATATCAGAATTTGGGATGTCCTACATAACTGCCAGAAGTAGAGAATATAAGCACCTGGCAGTGAATCGTTTGATACGTTTTGTGAATCCTGCTGCAGGCGCAAATACGAACAATGTTGAAAACTTTGAACTGTTTGCAAAAATGTGAACTAAATGCCATTGTGACACAGACTGGACTCTGCTAATTATCAACATCCAAGAGGAATAGTTTGGAGACAAACCTTCTCGTAAACTCTAATTTAGTAGTTTTAAATAACTTTTTTTGATCTATGTAACAGTTAAGACGTTAAGTTGTAAATAAATAGCGATTGTTTAACATTGTACAGCTTTGATTTCAGCATTTAGGTGATTGCTCTCATTTTCAAACTTCGACTTCGAACGGCGGACAACAGAAATGGAATGATTTCATTGGCTGATCGAATCAGGGGGTTCCCGTTAAACTTCCTCGAACCATCGTTTTGTCAATTGCACAGCATAAACATTTCCTCTAATACACAGAATAACTAAAAAAAAGTTGGGGGATAACTGCAAGAGAAACTAAACTATTTAACAAATATTGACTCGGGACGGCTAATTCGAAATATCGAGGGGACGAAAAAAAATATTCCAATATCATACTTTGTGCTAATTACTATAAACTTGAAAGCACATCTCCTACACTAATATGAATTGAGTGTAAAGATAAGTATTATACCACCATCTTCTCACTACTATACTTATCTCGTAATGTTCGAGTCCTATTACAAATGGAACAGAAGTAATATGGAAATCCGTATCTCTTTCGCTTAACATGCGAATCTTACACTGATACGAATCCGTAGAGTGTAAAGATGAGTATTATACTACCATCTTATAGTAATGTAGGACTCCCAATATCAAGGGAATATACGTAAAAAGGGAAAACCGTATGCTTTTGGTTTGACATGGCAATCTTACACTGATATGAATAAGTCAAGATAATACATCTTATCACAAGTATACTTATCTCATAATGCAAGATCCCCAGTACCAAAGGAATAGAAGTAAAACGAAAATACGCATCCCTTTGGCTTAACATGGGAATCTTACACTGATACGAATAAGTAAGGTGTTAGGAGTACCCCTGCGACATTAACCCCCTACGATATTCACAAAACTTCCCATATGACGTTAATGTTGCAGAGGGTGAATATCGCGGGGGGTTAATGTCGCTGGAGGTGATTGTCCGGGGCTGATTGTCCGGGGGTATATGTCCGGGGGTGAATGTCGTAGAATCATCAATTTAATCTCACATAAGGAACATAAGATTCTGAACACTGAACACAACGAAATCCACAGTTTAAATTAGTGAAATATAATCTAAATTCATAGGCCTTTCATGATTTAGGTTTAGTTCCATATAACTAATTACCGCGTTCGCACCAAAGCTTAAACGGCTTCGACAACCGTTGTAAATCTTGTAACGTTTCGCACCGGCTAGAACCGTATCGAAAACGGTTCTGCAACCGTTGTTGTTTATATCGGTTATGGATGTGGTCTGGAAACCGGTTTAAAGAAGACGTAAACGCAGAATTGTTAACATTTGTGAAATGTGGGGAAGTGTCAGAGCATAACAGGAATTTCTTACCAAAACCATACCGGTTTGCTTTTGATTTATAAACGACTTAAGTTAAGCCCAGCTTCGTCAAGAAAACAAATCTTTGAGTTCAGTTGACTTCCACGAACTGAAGGATTCGTCGACGAACAGAAGCTGTTCTTAAGTTCCTAAGAATATTCCTTTGAATTGATCGTAGTCTTACAAATAAGAGCGTCACGATGGTGCAGTTCTGGTTAACCGTTTCCCTTTTCTATGACCACGACAATAAAGAGCTATTTCCTATCGCAGCTGTCAGCCGCCATTATGAACTGCTTTTGCGATGCATCAGGTATAAACTGATCGCGAAACGGTTGTAGTTAAATATATTTCAAAACCGTCGTAATTACTACCGTTTCGACAACCGATGTTGGTGTGAACACGGCTATTGTTATGTTAGGACATTTATATAGACATTTTTGCCGGTACTAAAGTAGGTGTATAGTCCAAAAGATTTATAAGGGTCAACCAGTCTCTCAGTGCACAAACTGTTTATTGCTATCTATTTAAAGAAACGCACATCCCATAGACCAGTGGTCTGTAGCCTTTCACTTCACGCTGACCCCCTGCTATATAAACAATACTACTTGTAGACCCTGTTGGTTATTATGCAACTTGCATGTTAATATTATAGCCTCGTTTTAGTGCTCCGCAGCTAAAAGCGCGGGTAAACAATTGTGAAAACGCGCAAAAATAATAGAAACGAGGCAAGCACATTTTGCGAAGTCAGCATACAAGGAAACAGGGCTAGATGCGCAGACTATCCACTTCAGCTGAGATAGTCTGCACGCAGGCTAACTCGCAATGTGATATACCCAGATCACACAAGCCATTCAGACAGTCCAATTTCTGATTGGCTCCTTCAAAATACAGTTGGGTATACTCTTTCACTAACTTCATGCGGTCATTCTGACGTTAGTACTCTGAGGAGTGTCAGACGAAAAAAGCTTTTAAGTGCACAATGATTTTGCTATTTCGTGCAATATTCTTGTTTTGTACCACAAAAAACGTATTTGACCCAGATATTTCCCACCCCTTCATTTTTCTCTAGATGACTAGAGATCGCGATACAATGGAAGTATACTTGAATTGCAGTAAAGAAAGGTCGGTATTTAATCCCTCATGACGAGGCCTATGGGGGCCAATCGGGTACATGAGGGCTATTTTGAATTTTGAATCTTAGGAGGGCTGACAATGCAACTGCTTACGGAAAACCTATAGATTTTAGTCTCGAGAGGAGAATTTAGGTTCCTGATGGGAAATTTGGGGAACCAAAGCTCTCCATAGCCCCCATGTGGCTACAGGCCTGTTCATAATCAACATTGTCAAAATATATATGGCGGAGGTGCCCAAGTAATACTGAAGTCTTGACTTTAAAAGATTTCAAAATTTTAAATGAGGTAGTTATCGAACAAACTCTTATTGTCTGTTCCCGACAGCCATGCAGCCAGTCGAGTTTTGTTTGGAGGGAGGGGGGGCAAATTCAAAACAAAACTTCTTCCCTTCCCTCCTACCTTCCAAGGCAGCCCACCATGGTTTATTGGCATGGGAAATTTTGAATTTTTACTGTCCCTAGAAGGCTCAAAATTGCATGGAGAGACTTAGAGTTCCCGTCTTTCTTTTCTCATTGCATAAGTGAATTGAAATATACAAGTAAACCATCTTTGAAATGCCCGTAAGGATTTTTCGGGGGGGGGGGCAAACGTGGACAAGTTTTAACTATTAGGCGGGCACAGCCCCCCTCCCCCTTGGCTGCGTGCCTGGTTCCCAAAGTAATTTTTAAGGTGTTTTGCTTTATATTCTTTAGTTGTCGTGGCATTTTTAAAATGTCTTAAAAATAGTCTTAAATTGTTGTAATTTTCTCCCTTTTTGTTTTTTTTTCCCGTTGAGAAAGGCTCCCGGAGGTGGGGCCGAAATATTCGGAGTATTTTTATTTTTTGTTAGTTAAAGTGTAGTTTTTATTTTATTTTGTTGTCACTGCTTTATTTAAAAAAATTAAACCCGTTTTTTCTTCAATTATTTGTTTCGTTTTTTTTCTTTTGTTGGGTTGAATTATACAGGATTGAGTTGAATTCAGATTTTTTTGGGTGAAGGTGGAGATAGATGTTGTCAAACTGAATCAGGGTTGATTTGCTAATGTCTTAACCTTCTAGGAATTTTTGCTATGAAGAGCCTACACTACCAGCAATAGAAAGTAAAATTGCATCAGTAGGAACGTAGATTGGCTTTTATATTATGACTAAGCCTCACATAAAGATGCTTTTCTGCATTTTTGGCAATCATCCTTCTTTTTCTTCTTCTTCTGAAAAACAGCATTCACAAGACAAAATAGTTAGAGCTCCAACATTTTCTGCAATTTAATGCGAAGCAAAAAGATACAAAATTAGGCTTCCTGTTTTAAAATTATAAGTATCTTTGAATGCATTTATATCGTTGATCTGTTATACTTGATGATGAGCTGAAATTTGACATCCGATTATTGTGTGTTGCAACACTGCCTGTCTTACATTATTGCTTTTTTTCTTACAGATAATTATTTCGGGGAAAGTCACAGATTCTATGCCTCTCTTGCTGGTCATGGTGACTTACCAAATTGGTGTCACTTTGCCAAAAGTAGTAATTTCGGTTTTCTTTATGGGTTGCCACCAGAAGAAACATCAGAGGTGACATGACTGTTCGCACTTGACTGTTATTTATACCATGCATACCTTCTTTATGTCTTTGCCTGCATATGTTTTTGCACTTTCGTCTTGTTGTTTTTTTTCTCTTCTTTTTTAATAGTTTTGATTTTAACGCATGAATCAATCCATGCCAGAAGTTCCTTAGTTTGTCAAAGTATTATTCAAAGTTCAGTAGTTAATATGATTTTACTTTCTATGCAGTAAAAATATTGAATATGTGTTGCTTAAATATAAAAAATATGCGTTCTACTTTTTTACTATTAGTATCTCTGTGAGGCACACAGTTTTGATTGTGTTGAAGCATATTTTGACAGAAAAAGATTAACGAATGTACTCAACTAGTGAACGACAAGTGAGACGAAAAATACAAGGCTTGATAGCTGACACAAATAATGCACCTGTTTCAATAATATTGTGACGACATTTGCGAACGTGTCACAGCAAATCCACGTCAGTTGTGATATATTCTTATTTATGACTGTATTGTGTTGATAAACAATACGTGTATTTATAGTTTCGATCAGCACAAGATAAATTTACTGGTTTTTTACCATTTGAGACATTCACTCTACTCTGTAGTCCTCAAGGCAGCATCTGAGATGTACGCTTCATCATTCGCAACCTTTATGATGTCTGAACTTTGTGGACGAAGTTTGCTCAGATTCGTTTGGTATTTGTTGTTGTTTTGGGGAACTGACTGCATTTGTCGTATCATAGAAATGACGCACGAATTTGTCTTGTAGATTAAGTTTAAGTGTACTTCCCGCTAATTTTGGTTTTAGGTTGTGAATTCATCAAAGCAGTCTTTGGCTTTAGCTGTAGACTGTGTGATACCTTTTTGAGAACTGGCAGGGATGTTCTTGCTCACATCGAAGGAGAAAAACATCAGGGAAATTATGAGGTAACTAGTTGTTTTCTTTTCACATTTTAATATACCGTAAAAGGCCAGTTTTTACTTTTTACGCGTGAAGGTGTTGCAGGTAATTTATGTCACGAGAGTCAACTGCTGGAAACTTTATAAAAAGATAAAATGTTTAAATCTACGAAAATTTTGGGGTGTAATCTATTTTCCTCCCTAGAGATACTTAACTATCAATGTTGTGTACTCGTGGGTGGATGACTCAACGGAGCGGTGTTAACACGTTTGTTGATATAAGATATCCTCGGAATAAAAATAAGCAAGCAAGAGCCTCACTGCACAAGAGCAAGCATAATACATGTTGATAACACAATCCTGTCAGTCATGGGAACACAATCCTGTCAGTCATGGGAAACCCTTGCTTGCGTCGATCTTTTTTTGTCGATGTACAGTATGAATAGTTTGGCTGCTGAATGATGCAGTAGATTTATAAACCAATGGCCCGGTTATGTATTGAGTCGTTTTATACTATGATGATACCTCCGCTTGTTGCCTGAGTGCCTTTAACGCCTGACAGTTACACTCTTGTATATCAATCCTGCTGTCCCATGTACTACGCCAGGTGACAACAGCGGGAAATGTTTTTGTAAAGAGATTTTTTAATTCTCTGCATCTTTCTTTGATTTCCCCCAGCGCATGGTTATTTCCCCCTTTCTTTAAACTTGACTCTGTTTCCCCTCCTTGTGGAAGCACTGCTAAAAATAATGAAGTCACTGCAAGAATACGAGGAACGATTGCTTCTGGTTCTACGAACCGTTTGAGAAATGGTCATCCCCTTTCCCTTTATAAAACAGAGAATGCTCGGAAACTAAAGAACCTTTTCAAACATTTGATGGATATGCTGTTTTGCTAACCTGGATATCTATGAAGATGCTCCCGTCGGACAAAATATGCAAAGGGACGCTCCCGTCGGACAAAATATACAAAGGAAAAGCAAGCAAGCGTGAGATTGCTCTTCGTTATGAACAGTCGCTTAACAGTTATTTGGCTAGTGCCTTTGATACTGTTAATAAAGTACTTATATCAACTTTAAACCAGTATCCTTTACAACCGCAAATCCAATGCGTCTTCTTCAATGAAAAGAAACCGATCAAGGACAATGCAGATCTACTGGTTCAGAAGGTGGAGGAACTGCAGGAGATCATTAGGATGTATGAAGCGTCCTTGGCCGGAGATATTGAACCCGCTCTGTACAGAAACTTCCACGTCACAACCACATCTTTCATTAAAATTTTACAGACGATTGAGGTCGTTGGTACAGCCTTAGTGCTTCTTTCTGGAGGAGTAACTGGTATGGTTTTTTTGTTTGTTTCCGTTGCAGCTAGTGCACTTGTATTTTAAGTGGAAATCTCATATTACGAGTTATCATTATTAAAAATGTCTCTGGAGATGGCATCTGTGTTGGGCGCTAATACAGTATCCCCCCTACCGTTTTCCCGCGGATTTTTGAAGTTCGGTACCAATATATATCATAATAATTAATAGACATAATATTTAATTATATATATAATTTATATATCAATCGATAGGTAAATAACTGGGCTAACACACTATGAAGTCATTTAGGGGATTTGCGCATTTTCCGGGGAGTTATAACTGATCAATTGGCACCCACCATCCGCTCACTTTAAACACAAAGTATCATAACATCACGTTGGAAATCGTACGGAAAATAGGTTTAATAAAGATATTTTCCACTTGCCCGCCAAAGTACCTCCTCAAAAATTGTCATGGGTGGGAGATTACTTAAAAATCAATAGCCGGGGGGCTGGAATAAGAATGTCCTGGGTGAAAATTTTTTGAAAAATTAATTAGCTGGGGGGGGGGCGTCTATTAGGCACCCAAGAGTAGCACAACTTCACTATCAAAGTGTTAAGTATTGTACGAAAACACAAATGAATAACACGGTTTGTAATCCTTGTCCCATACCACAAAGAATTTGTGTAAAGATCAGCTATAACTACTCAAATAATGATTTATTCAAGTCAAGTTAAATAAACAACATGAAGACTACGCTGCTACTACGAATTTCATCTCAAATAATTACTACATTACTGGCTCGATTTTCGTGTCCGCTACATTGAAGACTGTTAACAACGTATGTATTCAACGAGGATTCAAAAGCGTACGTTAAATTATGTGCGGCAGGTGATACCAGTGCCGAATAAACACACCAACGATCACAAGACACGAATAAGTAATAACTGCCTTAGAGATAAGAAAATATGGTGTATTGGATGCTTTAATTGTCCACTCACATCTAATAGACCCTTCTAAAACCGGGGTTTTTTTTCTAGGACATGTCGGTCTTATACCTTGTTGTATATAACTATAACTCGCGTCTTTATCTGCTTCAAATTAGGCAGTAATGTGCGAATATAAGTCCGGATAATCGAAAATTCCTGATAATCGAAAACAAGAAAAATAACACTCGTTGCTGATGAAATGTTTGGTTGTTCAAAGACATTATCGTACTCTTCAAAAAAAATATGTCCATTTGGGTTGAAAGTACGTATGGACTGTTGGCTGAACTCAATTTTAATGGGTTTGCCCAGTATAATAGATGGATTGTTGCGTGTGTACTGTAAGCTTGAATTCATAATTGGGTGTGCAACGATACTGTGATGGCTTGCCCTGAGGCCAGTCGAAGGTGACGACCACTTTGCTGGTTTTCGAGATTGAACGTTTCAGAAGATCAATTCTATTGCACGAAATAGTGAGAACATTGTGTACTGAAAAGCTTTTTTCGTCACACTCCTCAGAGTACTAACGTCAGAATGACCGAAATGGAATGTGTGAAAGAGTATACCCTACTGTATTTTGAAGGAGCCAATCACTGCACTGTCATGCAGTGAGTAGGAGCCCTGTGGTATGTGACGTCACAGGTCACATGACTACGGGTGTATCATCTATATTTAAGTCTCGCTCGTAGGCATGGATTAGATAGAATTTGTATGCGACAGTAGTGCTGTCAGGACGCTGTCCTATCGTTAGGAGTCCTAGTTGATCTAGGTTGTGTCATGGCACCAAATGGTATGTATCATTATTCATATTATCGTAGTCGTTATGAACCGTCGTTTAACCTTTTGTGTAAGCAATTTTATATTAATTAATGTAATAATCTTCAATTTTACAGAATATTATCGCGACGAGTTACCGGGGACGAAGCGATCGTTGTCATTCCTTGGTTCGCGCATCAGTATTCATAGCGCCGAAACTCCTGCGTCGATCGCAGGCAGTCATACCTGACATTCGATGTTTCTCCTGCTGCCTTCACCATCTCCGAGGCCATTTCTGAAAGACTTATAGCCTTTTCTTTCTTTGTCTGTCTCACAGACTCCATCCCTTCATCTATTCTTTATCTCCTCAGAAGATGCAGCCAATTTAGAAATTGATGGTACCCTTGTTGAGCAGGTAGAAGGCTTTGTACTCCTACGATCGCTTGGTTCAAACACATCAGATGATATAAAAAGAAGATAGCTCTTGCAAGCAGTGCTTTCGGGACACATAAAAAGAATGTATGGACAAGAGAAGAAATCCCAAACTGTTTAAAACTACGCCTGTATCGTGCGTGAATTGTGCCAATGGCACTCTATGGCTCGGAGACCTTGACCCTAAAAGCACATGATGCTCGTAAACTAGCTGTTTTTGAAAATGATTGCTTGAGGTCAATAGTGGGAAGGACGAGAATGGACAAGTGCCGATTGGCGGATATACGAAAGATTCTCGGTTTTAAAGATAGCTTCTGAGTATGGTGAAGAAAAGACTGTTGGAAATTATTAATGTTTCACGTATTTTCATGTTTATTAGGGTAACGTGATTCTTGTACCTTAGATTCGTGTCCATAATGGATGTTGGACTCAGTGTGCAAACAGAGACAATAGGTCGCTTATTGAATACTTGGGATGCAATATCATGCTTAGTCATGTGTATTCACGTCAGCCGAATTGTTGGATTCTCGATGATTAACGACCGAGAATTTTCGTTAGTAAATTAAAACAATGCTTTTTAAAAGTATCGACGTAATTCCGTTGTATCAAACATAATTAGAAATACGATTCCGCACTTGTATCTACCTGTTCTGTAAGTAAGGACAAAAAAGTATATGGGGTTATGTCCAAGGGTAATAACCTAAGTGGGCAATTTAAATTCTTTTTATTTTCGTTCCCATCATTTAATTGTTATGACTATGATTATCATCATCATTCTCGCCTTCATCATTATGTCCTTCATGGCCATTATCATCGTTATTATTGACATCATTGTTATAATCATCAATTCTTACTTAAACTTGTAACAAAATCTTAGTTATATTCATTGTAGCCATTTCCTTCTTTTAGTTGATTGTTCTGTGGGTCTAATTTCTTCTGCAATCGATCCATTTCGGAACGTTTGATCGGGTCAGAATATGACGCGTAAACGAGATTGTAAGTAATACACCAGGCACCTAGACTTATGAAGGAAGTGGATCAGTTTGGATCCGATCCCGAACAGGTCTCATGAAAATATGTTCGACCAGATCCAAACTGATATGGATCGAATATGAGACGACAAGAACTGCCACTGCGGGGTATATTTGACGTCATCTCAATTCGTATTCTTTTTTTCTCCCAATATTGAAACGTTAACCATGATCACTTATAGTTCGTATTTCAACGTTCTAATTCACTGCATTCCTTATAACAATAGAAGGATCCAATGCTGAACCCTGGAGCCGGAAGAAGGATGCGATCCCTTATGAAGACACTAGAAGAGGGTGTTTGGACTGGGTTGGATCCATTTAAATCCATACCAATTTAGATCCGTACCCGTGTATACAGAGTCTCTGGCTTAAACCTAGTTGTACTTAGTTATACCTAGTTAGTAAAGAATCAAATTTATTGGAAATAATTGAGATTCTGAAATGATATACTTGCAGACCATTACTCTCAGTTTCTTCAGCAGGGTACACATATTAAACCATTCCTCTCTTTCACATTCCTCCCTTTCTGAAATGATATACCTGCAGACCATTACTCTCAGTTTCTTCAGCAGGGTACACATATTAAACCATTCCTCTCTTTCACATTCCTCTCTTTCTGAAATGATATACTTGCAGACCATTACTCTCAGTTTCTTCAGCAGGGTACACATATTAAACCATTCCTCTCTATTGTGAAACCTTTCAAGTGAGGAAATGTTTCAATGGAAGAACTCTAAATTATTGTTTCTATTTACATTATTGGTGGGAAGCAGCGATTTGAACTTTTGGAAATTTATGCCAAAAAATTTCTTCCAGGTAGGGGTTGGCCTATAGAGCTCTAGGTGGGGGTCCAGACCCCCTTGCAAACTATGAGTCTTGCCAACTTAACTGCTCCTCTACTCAAAAAAGCTGATGAGTTTCAAGATGGAATTCTTCTCATGACAAGGCCCTTATCCGATCAAGGCAGAGATAGCTCATTCCGCAGCTCTTATCTATTTCAATCCAGACAAGCATTAAGTCCTACAGGTAGATACATCCTCCAAAGGCCTTGTTGCAGCTTTACTGCAGGTTGGAGCACCCATAACCTCTAGCAGAAATCATCATCAGACACAAATTCACAATATTGAAAGAGAAATGTTTACTGCTGTACATGGACTTGAGCACTTCCATACTATGTCTATGGTCAGCACATGACAATCCATTTGGATCACAAGCCATTCAAGCCATTTTCCTTAAAAACATGACTAATTACCTTCACATCTATTTCACCTGCTCCTACATGCACAGAAATACTACTACGCCATCCAGTATCACCCTGCAACAGCAGTTTCTATTGCCGGTTTTCTTTGGACAGTTTCTCCTCTCAACTAATGTGAAATTCCAGACATACATGTTGCCATTTATCACACAGACATGCTCCTTAATGCTTCACCATCGTGTCTGGATGCAATACTACTGCCAAAGACACCACTCTAAGTGCTCTGGCAGACATTGTCATACCAGGTTTTCTTAAGGAAGGACGGTCCAGGATTAGAGTCTCCCTTCTGGCATTACTGCAATTAAATAGGCATCCAAGATAGACTTCTTCTCAATCAGCCATCTCTGATTGCTGCCATCTTGCATCAACCTCCAATGGAACTGTCAATGTAAAATGTTAACCACTCTTCTATCACTGATTTCTAAGAAATCAGACTTACTGTAAGCAACTCTTAATCTCTTGCATCCTTCATGGCCTTTACCTGCATGCTGTGCTGAACCAAGAATACAACAGTATATGAATGTTCATTTTTAAGGCAGAGGTTATTAGGTTGGTTTTAGCTACTTTTTTTATTTTACCATCATTCTGTTACCAACAAGAATACTGTAATTGTCATAGAAGTCAGGACAAGCTTGCTCGCACATGAGGGTTTTCAAGACTGCGATCCATGCTTTTTTTAGTCCATGTCCAAAAAAGGACACGGTAGGTCAGAGACACACTTGAGAACAAAAAAACATCGTGACCTATACAATTTGGTATAAGTAAATTCTAATATTATGAGCGACAAAGTATTGGCGAGTAACATGAATTGTTTGAATTTAAATTATAGTCAAAACTTGGTATGTTGTTCTTTTTCCGTTAAATTGTAAATTATCTGGAAGACATAACTTTATAACAAAGAGCAACAAAGAGCAATAAAGAACAATAACAAAGAGCAACAAAAATTAACAAAGAAAAATAGCAAATAGCAACAACTTCAAAGATAAATGTCATGTATGAAAGTTTAAATAAAAGGCAGAAGCAATGGAAAAAATCAGGGACTTTTTATTCTGTACTCTTTTTCATTCATCTTACTTCCCTTTGCATGCACAGTTTTAAAATATTCTGGTTCATTGTACAGATTCCCATAAACTATGATGTATCATAAGAATAGTATGAGTCGCAATGAATCGGAGTTACCAATTCATTTGAAGCGATGTCTTCTCTAAACGATTACTGACGTAAATGAAAACTTTTTCTTATGTACTGTGTATTGAACCGCCTCTTCATAGTCAAAATCATCCTAATATTCCAGGTCTTCCACAGTTTGTATCATCTCCTCTTAAATCGGACCTTGCTCCATGTTTATCAATAACTTCAGTTGGCTCAGATAGTCTCTAGCTACAGCCTGACGTATCTTTGACAGGAAAAGCCTGTAAAAGCTTCCTTGCGCTGTTAAGTGCATTTTCTATAGTTTCTCCTTCAGCTAATATGGACTCGTAGTACTTCTTAAAGTCCTCAAGTATTCATCGTATGCGCGGTACACAAACCCTATCCATATATCTTCCTTTTCTTGTTCACTCTCACCAGGAAACCCATCTTCAATCTAACTTTCTTCCTTTAGACTTTCTATATCAGTTACTCTCCTCGCTAATCATCTGATCATCGGATGTGATACGTTTTTTGTATTGCCATGAATACTTTGAACATCAATTATGCTCTCTGCATCATTATCGCTAGCTTCATCAAGATGTGTAGTATTCATGTGAAACCGCTTCTAAAATTTTCAGTTGGAAAGCTGATCTAGCATTAGCTGATATAAGGAAGCAATCATTGGTATAGGCCCACAAAGAGTTGTGCTGGTGCAGCAAATGTGTGCCAATAGCCAAATCACAATCTCATTTTACATCAGACCCACATTTGCTGTGCACTTTCATTTGGGTTGTTGACGGTCACAAACGGCCTTCACAATTTATAATATAGAAGGAATGTATGTAGACAAGTAAAGTGCTAGATCTAAACAATGAGACATTTTGCAAGTTAAAACAAAAGTTAAGAAACTATTACAGCAAAGGAAATTCTGTCGCACTGACTTTTTAATAGCAAAATTATGAATTTGATAACGTTCGCCTACTTAACCATACCCAGCACTGGCTTTTGATGACTTAAGCCAGCACGCAAGGGGCCTAGTAGACCCGCAGCTATATTAACATCTATAACTGCTGTAAAACGCTGTTGTATACTTTGATATTAAGGTTTTGAATACTTCGAGACCTTTGACGTTGCATTTAAGTATTATTGTTATTATTATTGCGAAAGTATGAATAAATATGTGTTTTTGTTAGTATTTTAAGGTAAGGTAGTTAAGTCAAAAAATGTTTACCGGGTGTAAGTCTGAACGGAATGGAAAACAACTTGCTACGCTTTGTTTCGTGAATTAAAAGCAGCAAGAGTTACCTCAAGAGCTGTTTTGAGACTTACAATATTTTGCAGTTCTAAATACCGGAAAACACAAGTATTCATAGCAAATAGTGAACCAATAGTGAACCAATAGAGAAGATAAAAAGTATGAACGGTTCCAGCTAAACTACTTTAGACTGAATATGTTTATGATGTCTCAACACATACACACTTTTTTTATTAATAACAAGTGATTATACCTGCTTTAAATGCCACTTTGCCTCATTTGAATATTCGGGGCCGCACTCTATGGCTTTATGATACAAATCTGTTAAAAAGTTAGGGGTGGGAATATGACGTCATCAAAGTCCATCATTACTCCCTAATTAGTGCTTATTAGCTCTTAATTAGTATTAATGAGCTCGAAATGTATTAAGAACTTATATTTAGATCATGTTTCCAAACATTTGAAAAATTCATGAAGATCATCTCGAGTGATAGCCCTTTGGAACTTTTCACCATATATCAGCGACTTATTGACGAAGTATTACGCGGATTGCCCTTTGTCTACGCATATCTTGACGATCTTCTCATTGCCAGCTCCTCACAAACAGAACATCTTGAACATCTTCAACTTCTCTTTGCCCGCTTAGCAGAACACGGAGTTATTATCAATCCTCAGAAATGTCCGTTTGGACAGTCTTCTCTTCACTTTTTAGGACATTCTGTTACAACTGAAAGTATATTCCCTCTTCCTGACAAGGTTCAAATCATTCAAGATTATCCTAGACCGACATCAGTGCGCAAATTCCGCGAATTTTTGAGTTTGGTCAATTTTTACAGGCGATTTATCCCTAATTGTGCTCAAATTCTACCTCCCTTAACGAACTTGCTTAAAGGTCAAAGTCCTAACTCCAATCGTTCTCTCGCCTGGTCCCCTGCTTGTGAAGAAGCATCCGAACACGTGAAGTCTACTTTAGCTACCTGTGCATTACTCGCACATCCTCTTCCAGACGCACCTCTCTGTCTTACGGTTGATTCGTCCGATTATGCAGTCGGTGGTGTACTACAACAATTTGTCCACAACTCTTGGCAACCTTTAGCCTTCTTTTCACAACGCTTCAAGCCTGCTGAAACACGTTATAGCACATTTGGCCGTGAACTTTTGGCAATTTATCTCACCATCAAGCACTTTCGCCACTTCCTAGAAGGTCAAGTCTTCCCTATTTACACAGATCATCGCCCTCTCATCCATTCGCTCAACTCAAGTAATGACAAGTATTCTCCACGTGAGATTTGCCACTTAGATTACATTTCACAATTTACGACCGACATTCAGCATATAAGTGGTAAGGAAAATACTGTTGCTGATGCTCTTTCTCGTCTGGATATCAATGCGCCTTATTCTTCATCCAAAATTGATTGAGAAGCTATTGCTACAGCCCAGTTGGAAGATCAAGAGTTGCAAGATATACAGCGCAATAACACTACTTCTTTAAAGCTGTCCAGCATGCCAATTCCATCCTCAAGCTCCACTATCATTACAGATATCTCTACTGGTCAACCTCGCCCCTTCATCCCATCTCAATTCCGTCATACAATCTTCGGTTCCCTTCACAATCTCTCTTATCCTGGTATTAACGCTACCCAACGTCTAATCACTCACCGTTTCATTTGGCCTAGACAGGTAAGCTAGGACGATGAAATTTGGCAGGCGTATTAGGGACCGGACCAGATTAAATTAGATATAGTCATTTTCCCGATTTGACCATCTGGAGGGGAGTGGAGGGTCGGTTAATTCGGAAAAAATAGAAAAATGAAGTATTTTTAACTTACGAACGGTTGATCGGATATTAATGAAATTTGATGTTTGGAAGGATATCGTGTCTCAGAGCTCTTATTTTAAATCCTGACCGGATATGGTGACACTGGGGGGGGGGGGAGTTGGGAGTTGAAAACCTAAAATCTTTGAAAACACTTAAAGTGGAGGGATCAGGATAAAACTAGTGGGAAAAATAAGCACAAGTCTTAGATACGTGATTGACATAATTGGAACGGATCCGATCTATTGGGGGAGGGAAGGGTTAATTCAGAAAAACTAGAAAAAATTACGTATTTTTAACTTACGAAGGAGT
Source organism: Alatinidae sp. Z8VKAUB7J3 (assembly GCA_010016025.2). NCBI lineage: Eukaryota > Metazoa > Cnidaria > Cubozoa > Carybdeida > Alatinidae > Alatinidae sp. Z8VKAUB7J3. The sequence continues at coordinate 116,363,510 of JAAAKM020073195.1, read as the reverse complement.
GATCAGATCTTCATGAAACTTAATATTTAGAAGGACCTCGTAACTCAGATCTTTTGTTTTAAATCTCAACCGGATCCAGTGTTGTTTGGAGGGGGGACCGGAAATCTTAAAAAATACTTGAAGCGGAGAGATCAGGATGAAACTGGATGGGAAGAATAAAAACGAGTCTAAGATACGTGACTGACATAACCGGACCGGATTCACTCTCTTTGGTGGACTTGTGGGGGGGGGGGGTAATTCGGAAAAATGAGGTATTTGTAACGAATGGTGACCATATCTTAATCAAATTTGACATTTAGAAGGATCTTGTGCTTTCAAGGTCTTATTTTAAATTCCGACCAGATCCTGTGACATTGGGGGGTGTTGGAGGGGGAAACCGGAATTCTTAGACAACGTGAAAATTGGGGTATTTTTATCTTACAAATAGGTGATCGGGTCTTAACGAAATTTGATATATAGAAGGATCTTATGTCTCAGATGCTCCGTTTTCGGCTCGAATTGGATCCGGGGACAAATGGGGTTGGAGGAGGGAAACAGAAATCTTGGTAAATGCTTATAGTGGAGAGATCGGGATGACACTTGATGGGAAGAATAAGCACAAATTCTAGATACGTTGACATAACTGGAACGGATCCGTTCTCTTTGGAGTAGCTGGAGGGTGCTAATTTGGAAGAATTAGAAAAATTGAGGTATTTTTAACTTAAGAACAACAAAAATTTCACAGGACATGTTTGCTGAAGCTTTATTTTTGAATTCCTGAAGGGTCTTTAGTAGAATTTCCTTTAATGTTCAACATAACCCATTGAGAGTATTAGGAACATTTAGGAACCATTGCTTCAGGTCACTTTTCCTTGACTCTTATTAACGAGAGCTTATAACCATTTCTACAATTTCCTCTCGTTTACTTTCGTCATGTCATATTTACCCCAGTCGGCCACTTAGTCTTTTTATAACTTCCTTATTACATTCTCTAAATTACTTCCATCTCTGTCAGTTTTGGAACCGTCCTACCCTCAGTAAGATAAGTGTTACTCTCGCATTTATTATTCTTTTATTACTTCATATCTTGTAAATCTAGGAACTTTTTAAATAAATAAGCAACAAGGAGGACACAAAGCATATCAGAGTTAAAATATATATATATTTCAAGTTTTATCATGACTATTTACTATTGACATGTCAACATCAAATCTACACACAACTATAGTCTTATGTTTACATATCAAACATATAGATATACCTACAGGTTCTCGTTTGATACTTATATATATATATATATATATATATATATATGATATTTATATTTACTCTTTTAAGATATAGGTTATTTACAAGGTTTTAATAAAAGTCTTTTCTTTTGTCAATAAGTAATCCACTTCCAAGCTAGGATGCTCTTCCGAATTGCACTCTGGCTTCCAGTTTGAGTCTTACCTACAGAGGATGAAGAAGAAAATTTTTTATCAAATCTCTCATCTGGTGGTGTAACGGTAGAGCAGACATGTAATAGATGCAAAAAGCAGGAAGTATTTATAATACCAACAGATGTTGAAACAATAATGAGTTACACTTATTGGAAGAGAGTGAGCAAGACATTAAATGAGACGAAAACGAAGTTATGGTAATGTCATAAGAATACAATCAAATCACTTTAAAAGCCAAAACCAGGTACAAGAAGGACTTCAGCAGCAACTTTGACATGTCTTTCTTGACCAATTATTTATAGTTTCTATCATTGTAGCTATTATTTTCTGAATTTAAAAAAAAGTTCTCCCCCCAAGTAAGAATGGCGTAACGAGAGGTTGTGATTATGTTCTTGTTTTTCCTTTGATTTTAGGCAAGCCTGACAAATAGGGAATCACTTTATGAACATGTCATCGATATGAGCATTAACAGTCACGCCAATGTTCCTTCAAATCAATTCCTTAAGGATATTCCACATTCTGCAGTGGTAAACTTATGGACATGTTGTTGCCTTTTAGGCAACAAGGATCCTTGTGTGACAACTTCTGATGTAAACGGAAACGTTTTGGTAACAATTGATCAACTGTATCTCTAAATTCAAGGTGCGAAACTTGGATAACAGTAACATGTCATCGATGTGAGCATTAACAGTCACGCCAATGTTCCTTCAAATCAATTCCTTAAGGATATTCCACATTCTACAGTGATAAAAAGTTATGGACGTGTTGTTGCCTTGGAGGCAATAAGGATCCTTGTGTGACAACATCTGATGTAAACGAAAACGTTTTGGTAACAATTGATCAACTGTATCTCTAAACTCAAGGTGCGAAGCTTGGATAACTGTAACATGTCGTCGATGTGAGCATGAACAGTCACGTCAATGTTCCTTCAAATTAATTCCTTAAGAATATTCCACAATCTACAGTAGTAAACTTATGGACCTGTTGTTGCCTTTAAGGATCCTAGTGTGATAACATCTGATGTAAACGGAAGCGTTGTGGTAACAATTGATCAACTGTATCTCTAAATTCAAGGTGCGAAACTTGGATAACTGTAGCATGTCATCGATATGGGCATTAACAGTCACGCCAATGTTCCTTCAAATCAATTCCTTAAGGATATTCCACATTCTTCAATGGTAAAGTTATGGATGTGTTGTTGCCTTTGAGGCAACAAGGATCTTTGTGTGACAACATCTGATGTAAACGGAAACGTTTTGGTAACAATTGATCAACTGTATCTCTAAATTCAAGGTGCGAAACTTGGATAACTGTAACATGTCGTCGATGTGAGCATCAACAGTCACGTCAATGTTCCTTCAAATCAATTCCTTAAGAATATTCCACAATCTACAGTAGTAAACTTATGGACCTGTTGTTGCCTTTAAGGATCCTTGTGTGATAACATCTGATGTAAACGGAAGCGTTGTGGTAACAATTGATCAACTGTATCTCTAAATTCAAGTTGCGAAACTTGGATAACTGTAGCATGTCATCGATATGGGCATTAACAGTCACGCCAATGTTCCTTCAAATCAATTCCTTAAGGATATTCCACATTCTATTCTCCGATATAACTGGTCTCAAAATAGTCCAATATCGGTTGTTCCCCCATACCACTGTGTTGAGAAAGTTCATCACACGCTGTAACAGTATCCTGAATTGGCACAAAACTCAATGCCGGAATCATCCGAATATTTTCCCGAAATATTGGGACATTGTTATAAAGTGCCTGCAGTCCAAACTCTTGCACTTTCCTATGAACATTCTGTGACAAATGGAAGAGACAGCCATGTGCAGGAGACAGTGGGTATGTTCGTGCTAACGAGCTGATCATGCCTGATTCGAAATCGACCATGATGCTTCTTGGGGCTGCATTGTTTGTTCTGAGTTTCATTTGGTTCAGAAACTCTGTATATGTGTTGGTGCGCTTGTTCGGAAGCAGACCATATGCACAAACTATGTTACATCCTTCCTTGTACCCATGGACGGTATATAATTGCGCAAACTGTAATGGTGATGCACTAAACGTGCCATTCATAAACCAATGCTCACAATCAGCCAGGTAATCAATCGACATTTGCGTTCCAAAGATCAGCATTCTGTCCCTGCGTTGGTTGTCATACAACAGAAATTGATCTCCAGTACTGGTGTGCATGTACTGTTGTGGAATGGCAAATGTTGTGTCGTGTTGTGCTGGTAGTGCAATTGGGTTCGGTGTTTTGTGCCGTCTGATGTCTCTGTGCATGGTTTCGGCTTTCGGCATTCGAGCAAGTGTGGTTTCTCAGAAATCCAGCAAATTGTTTGTCAGAAAATTTTGGGTCTTTCCCCTTGTTTCCTCTGCCTCCGATTTCATTGATACTCTTGATTTCACAACGGCAATTTTTTCTTGGTCGGGCGAGAGAGTGTGTTCTTTAGCTTGCTGCAGAAATTGATCATTCTGATCCACGACAATTCTTCCCTTGCATCCATCTCCACTGCGCCTTTGGGTGCATTCCCAATAGGTTACACCGCTTGATAGAGTTTTATTATTTTTGGCACAAGTAACCGTCCAACGCAATTTGACGACCACCTTTAGTTGTTTTCAAAAATTCCATCTTGTTGTTTCAAAAACAATTTGCAATAATATCAGTTTCACTTATTTCCAAAGAACTCAAATGACATATGCCGAGGAAAGCTGTTACGACAAGAAACCTTAAATTCTCAAATGGGGATAATTGAATATATCAACTAAATTATCTTGAATCGATCGAATCATGTTATGGTTTTGTTTTCTCCAGAGTAGAACGACGACTTCTGCATGTGAACGACGAATCAGCATCAACATTTGAAGTTCTTACATTAGAGGACATTACAGAAACAAGTTTTGAAAGTGTGACTCCACCGACTTAATTGAGCAGGCTGTGGTTGTCAATAAAGTGCCCACGGAATTGCTTTTCCACCTGTGACTGAACCAGATTTGCCGCTGACATCAACTGACGTCATAACAATCCTAAAAGATCTGTCTGTGCTCGCAATTTGGAAGGAAAACGATGCAGAACTACCAGTTTACAAGCCTGTGTATGAAAAGGGGACAGTCAAAAAAAAGGCGTACTCAAAGAAACCACAGTTTATTGAATACAAAGGAGTATTTATCAGAATAATAACAGCACTGTATCTGCTGCAGGAAAACTGTTAAATTTCAAATGACAGACTGACTGATCGACCATCTTATTTGTATTCGGATGTAGGAAATGAAATTTATTTAGCAACTAGTGTTCCAATAGGAGATTTGTGCTTTTTCGTAAAGAACAGAGTAAAAAAGTTTTCGTTGGCCAGGTGATTCATTTCTCCTGCATGGAAGGTACTAAAACACAACAGGAATATTCAGCTACATATGTGGATATGGCAAATTATGAAATGAAGAAAGCATCTGGTGACAAAACATTTCGAGGTTTTCGCCAATTATTTTGCTAGACTGGAAGAGTTAAAGGAAAACGTTATTAATTTCCAGGCGCTTGATTTAATTTTTAAGGCTGACTGGCTACTTGTAAATGGATCATTATGTTGCAACAATGAATGAAATTTCTGTGTCTCCTATGGATGTAATTGCTACGCCATTTTCAATTCCTGTTTGTGTTGTGGAAAAACGTACCCCAGAATTGAAGGATTAATTATGCATGATATCTGATTTCCTCGATTGAAAGTTATATCTTGTTCATTTTACGTGTGTGTTTTTTTCTTGTGTTATGAGAGTTATGTTCACTTTCTTCTAGATGTCGTTTCATTTTTTTTGTTTTGGAGCACGTATTGTGGTTGTCGCTCAAAATAATTTTAAGTTTAGTTTCTTCCCGCTATTAAAAAAGTTTTATCCTTTTAATTCACGGTTTATCACTGCTGATCTGAAGATTAGTGTCAATGGTTTAAATTGGAGATGTAGCAAATGAAAGCCATTAAAAAAGAAGTCAAAAGGGAGGATTCAAACTTAACATCAACATGCTTAATCCTTGAGCGTACTGTTTTGGCCAATCCGTGGTTAATGCAAGTTATCTGAAGGTTAGTGTCAGTGGTTTAAATTGGAGATGTAGCCAATGAAAGCCATTAAAAAAGAAGTCAAAGTGGGGGATAGAAACTTAACATCCACATGCTTAATCCTTTAGCGAACCGTTTCGGCCATTCCGTGGTTAATGCAAATTATCTTAAGATTAGTGTCAATGTTCCAAATTGGAGATGTAGCAAATGAAAGCCATGAAAAAAGAAGTCAAAAGGGAGGATTAAAACTTAGCATCCACATGCTTAATGATGAGCGCACTGTTTTGGCCAATCGGTGGTCAATGGAAATAATCTGAAGATTAGTGTCAATGGTTTAAATTGGAGATGTAGCAAATAAAAGCCATTAAAAAAGAAGTCAAAAGGGAGGATTCAAACTTAACATCCACATGCGTAATCCATGAGCGTACCATTTTGGCCATTCCGTGGTTAATGCAAATTATCTTAAGATTAGTGTCAATGTTTTAAATTGGAGATGTAACAATTGAAAGCCATTAAAAAAGAAGTCAAAAGGGAGGATTGAAACTTAACATCCACATGCTTAATCCATCAGCGTACCGTTTTGGCCATTCTATGGTTAATGCAAAATATATTAAGATTAGTGTCAATGTTTTAAATTAGAGATGTAACAATTGAAAGTCATTAAGAAAGAAGTCAAAAGGGAGGATTGTAACTTAACATCCACATGCTTAATCCATGAGCGTACCGTTTTGGCCATTGCGTGGTTCATGCAAATTATCTTAAGATTAGTGTCAATGTTTTAAATCGGTGATGTAGCAAATTAAAGCAATTAAAAAAGAAGTCAAAAGGGAGAATTGAAACTTAACCTCCACATGCTTAATCCACGAGCGTACCGTTTTGGCGATTCCGTGGTTAATGCAAATTATCTTAAGATTAGTGTCAATGTTTTAAACAAAGATGTAGCAAATGAAAGCCATTAAAAAAGAAGTCAAAAGGGAGGATTGAAACTTAACATCCACATGCTTAATCCATGAGCGTACCGTTTTGTCAAGTGCTTTTTGCAAGTAAATTTTGCGCAAATTTAATATTGCAGTGACAATGATATACACAAAAATGAAATGCGTAAGAATTGAGATAACATAAAGATACACGAGTATCAGATGATAGGATCTTTTACAAAAAACTATGAAGGATGTGTTTTACAAGTTTATTACACTTGAGACAAATGCTTAATAAAACTAAAAATAAAACAGCTTCAAACTGTAAACGCTTTATAACAATTTGAAGACAGTGGCATATGATTTGAAAATGACATGATAGCGCGTACAGATGTTTTGTATCTATTAACTTTGCCAATGTCTTTTGGCAAGTTTACAAGTAAGTAAGACAACAGGTTCCCTCTTGAATAGTGACTCATTCGTAAAGGAATATTGCTACACACAGCTGATATCGAGAGTGTAACGATAATGGTGAATCGGTAATTATTCATTAAATGCAATAGTAATTATGGCAACAGTTCTACTATAAACGATTACATAAATGCTTGATATCATGCATGATCACTTTCCTTCAACGCAGTATTACTGTAGTATCGCATACTTAAGTAGGTGCAAGAGTGATCATTATCGTTTAAGAACTGTATAGGCATCTATGCGCGTTGTAAAATACGTTCTGATGCCCTTCCTTTAACTTGCCAGGCAATGCCTTTACATTACAAAACCACTGGACTTGTTTCGAATCCAGAAAGGTTCTGCGGAACAATCTTGTCAGACGCTGTATTTACATCCTACCCCAAGCTAACTCGTGCACACGACCTGTATGTAAACTACTGCATCTGCTTAGATTGGTTAGTAATGCTGGTTGGTTGAACGTTGAAACTACCAAGCAAACTAGCCTCATAATCTATGCTTCAATTTTCTTGGGTCTGCCTCTACCGCCTATTTACTCCTTATGAAGGAAAGCGCGCCATTCACAGTATTAAATCCCTCACTGAACGTGACAGTTACAATGCTGCACTTTACCGCTGTCTTGACTTCTAATGATCAGTCCTCTGCCTACTTTTTGGTACTAAAAGAACTACAAATCTAGAGAGTATTTATTCACCTTGAGAATGTTGTGTGATAAACAACAAAACGTCGGAATTTCATATACCGGTAAATTTTATGACAAGCCTGTACTTAAGAGTATGACCTGGGCAATCATAGCTGTCAAATATGCGTCATTAGCCTAGTTTGAACGCTTTGTGCATTTTGGAATGTACGCATCTAGTGTATGCAAACTATGTTAAATATGCGTCATGAGCCTATTTTGAACGCTTTGTGCAACATAGAATGTACGCATCCAGTGTATGCAAACTATATTAAATATGCGTCATGAGCCTATTTTGAATGCTTTGTGCACCATGGAATGTACGCATCCTGTGTATCCAAACTATGTTAAATATGCGTCATGAGCCTATTTTGAACGCTTTGTGCACCATGGAATGAACACATCTAGTGTATCCAAACTATGTCAAATATGCCTCATTAGCCTATTTTGTACGCTTTGTGCACCATGGAATGTACGCATCCAGTGTATCCAAACTATGTTAAATATACGTCATGAGCATATTTTGAACGCTTTGAGCAACATAGAATTTACGCATCTAGTGTATTCAAACTATGTCAAATATGCGTCATTAGCCTATTTTGAACGCTTTGTGCACCATGGAATGTACGCATCTAGTGTATCCAAACTATGTAAAAAATTTGCGTCATTAGCCTATTTTGAACGCTGTGTGCACAATGGAATGTACGCATTTAGTGAATCCAAACTATGTCAAATATGCGTCATAAGCCTATTTTCAACGCTTTGTGCACGGTGGAGTGCACGCATCCAGTGTATCCAAACTATGTTAAATTTGCGTCACGAGCCTATTTTGAACGCTCTGTGCACCATTGAATGAACGCATCTAGTGTATCCAAACTATGTCAAATATGCGTCATTAGCCTGTTTTGTACGCTTTGTGCACCATGGAATGTACGCAACTAGTGTATCCAAACTATGTTAAATATACGTCATGAGCCTATTTTGAACGCTTTTTGCACCATGGAATGTACGCATCCAGTGTATCCAAACTATGTCAAACATGCGTCATGAGCCTATTTTGAACGCTTTGTGCACCATGGAATGTACGCATCCAGTGTATCCAAACTATGTCATATACGCGTCATGAGCCTATTTTGAACGCTTTGTGCACCATGTAATGTACGCATCTAGTTTATAAAAACTATGTCAAATATGCGTAATGAGCCTATTTTGAACGCTTTGTGCACCATGGAATGTACGCATCTAGTGTATGCAAACTATGTTAAATATGCGTCATAAAGTTTTAGTTAGAATTTTATAATCAACATTGAGGAGCGAAAGAGGACGCCAATTTTTAATGAATTTTGGGTCATCTTTCTTGAAAAGGAGGACTAAAATAGCCATCCTCATGTCATCAGACATCTTGTTATGAATAAAACAGTAATTCAAAACATCTAAAAGATCCTGACCGATGACGTCCCAAAACTTCTTATAAAACTCGGCTGGGAGGCCGTCAGAACCAGGCGCTTTGTTATTCTCCATAGAGGATAACGCAGCGCCGAGTTCATCTAAAGTGAGGGATGAATCTAATGTTTCTGATTGTTCAGAAGTAAGCTGATTCGTGATTTGATTCAATAACCATTCCTGATCAGTTCGATTTAGGTTCTGTGCAGTGTACAAGTTCGAATAGAACGCAACAAGTTCCTTCATGATGTGATTTGGATCAGTGATTTCACGATCACCGACTTTAAGTTCATAAATTGTGTTTTTAGTTTGATTTTTGCTTTCAATGATGGGATGATGTTGGGTGGGATTGTCTGATTGAAGGGACATTGCTTCTCGTGAACGTTGCAATGCCCCTTGTAGCTCTCTTTCACCAAGGGAAGCGAGTTCTGCCTGATAGTCAGCTATGGTTTGTTGGTTTACTGTAGACACCGGCGAATTCTGTGCCTGTAAGAGGCAAGATTCAAGGTGGCGGCGTTGACGGCGATTATTTTTAACTTCGTGTTTAGAAAATCTAATGGCTATGTGTTTTAATTTCTTTTTCCCAATATCCCACCATGCTCGAAGATCGTGGAATTGGGTACGGCGCGTTTGCCAGTGTTTCCAATAGGAAATAACTTTATCACAAAAGGCCGTGTTGGAAAGCAGTTCTTTGTTTAGTTTCCATTGATTGCCTATCAACGGAGTAAATAAAGGTTTGTCGAAAGAAATAAAGCCTGAATGATGGTCAGAAAGCGGACAAATATTAATACCAGCCTTGTTTATAATGGGTAATATATCTCGTGAGATATATATGCGGTCAATTCGTGTTTGAATTGTGCCTCCATGAGAGGTGTGAGTGAATGTTCGTGCTGTAGGATTAAAATGCCTGAAGGAATCCATTAGATTGTTTTGACTTATGAGTTTGTTTAATACTTGAACATCATGAGTAGGCGGGTTTTGAGCGCCGCCATGAAGTGTGTGGCCACGATTGTATTTCCATGCATGTGCTTTTGCATGAATTTTTGCATGTGCTTTTGCATGAATTGTGTGGCTATGATTGTATTTTTATGCATGTGCTCTTGCATGAATTGTGCGGCCATGGTTGTACTTCATGCATGTCCTTTTGCATGTGGATTATTATTGAAAGGATGTAGATTATCATTGAAAGGATAAGATCATTGTTATGGATTGTTAATGGTTGCGAAAACATGCTCACAAAGGTACTGTTGTTGCATTTTCAGTATTATTAGTTTGCAATTCAACTTTTGCCAGACGAATTTATCTAGATATTGCAACATAATTTCTGTCAACTAAAATGCGTGGCAGCATAATCTAAAATCAAAACCTTCCTTTCTTACTATGACGATTCTGCAGTGTGAAAGGATTGCATGTCTATATTACCTGATCTTTCTCATATTCGTTAGACTCTTTTCTTCATTGGAGCTGACTGAGTTATTCTAGTAATTCCAGTCATTTATAATAATGGCTTCTTTATCTATTGTAGGTCATATCTCGAAACTTCTATTCCATAATTTCATCATCATAACCACCACCTGCATATGGCAAAGACTCTATTGACGTGATATCATTATGGTTGGATCAATGACATGCACTCATCTTGCAATTGGACATAGATCAACGCAGACACTTATGTGTTCAAATAAACAACCATATATAAACTTATGTGTTCATCTCGCAACACCATATATAAACTTTATATGTTGTTTTATATTTTATTTGCTAATTCAAGTTCCAAAATAAATATATCTTTAAAAATGTTTTTAATATGTCTATAATACCAATATCTCTAGCAATATTACTGATGCGTACTTTCTTCATCCATCTCTACACCATCCCCAAGGCCCCGAAGGGGCCAAAATTTTTTTTAGCTAACACAACCATTATATTCAACACTATTAAATTAAATTCCCCCTAAAACCCCCTTTGGTTTGGGTGCATATTCACACGGGGGGTGACGTAGGGCAGCGAGAGCCCCTTTTATACCCCTAAAATAGTATAATACATGCATGAATCAACACCATTGAGTACATTGCCTCAAACCTTATAGTATTTTACCAACTCTCATTATACAGTATAAAATAACTCGTACGAGCATACCCGAGAAATGTGGTACGTTACAAGATTTGAAAATAATAATGAACTATGTGTGAATATTTGGCAACATATTGAAAAATAGATTAATCCTTTGAGATTAGGTAACTTACAATTTGTTAAGAATGACAATATTAACTTACTACTTTTGCGAGATGGGGATAAGGGACATTATGTATATGTTAAGAAAATCGAAAGCCTACTTGCAATCAACAAAGGAGGATGCAACAACTGCAAACATTATTGTCCGTATTGTCGCAAGAAGATTCCAGAAAAAGAAAATTACGAAGACCATCTAATGCAAAATCATTTTGATACCAAAAATAATTGTAACGTTGAATTACCCTCGCCAGGCTCAGTAATGAAATTTACTAATCATAAAAATACGATGGAACGACCATTTATAGTTTATGCAGATTTTGAATGTTCATTAATTCCCACCGACGCGACAGACAAGATAGCAAGACATGAACCCAACAGCGCGTGTGCTTATTTTGTTTGCACGTTCGATTCTTCAAGAAACAAGTTATATAAGTTCGTAGGTAGAGATTGTGTAATTAATTTGGTAGAGCAATTAAGAGTTTTAGCTAAACGCTGTGTCGAGGAGATGCAAGATAATGTAAAAATGCAATTAACAGAAGAAGATAAAGCAGCTTTCGATAAAGCAACACTTTGTAGCATTTGCAATAAACCCTTCACGGCAACGAACGATAAAGTTAGGGACCACGACCATAGAACGGGATGTTATAGAGGCGCAGCCCACAATGCTTGTAATATAAACTACTTTTGTAATAGATATCTTCCAGTAGTATTCCACAACTTAAGAGGTTATGATAGTCATTTAATTATTAGGAAAGCATTTGACATTATAGAGCGAGAGAAAATTAGAAAAGAAGAGAAAAAAGGTAAGCCACGTAAGCGAGAACAAATTAACGCAATACCTAACAGCGGCGAGAAGATGTTGACGTTCTCAATTGGAAACATCAAGTTCATTGATAGCATGCAATTTATGACCGACAGTTTATCAAATCTTGTTGATAGCTTGAAAGTTCCAGGAGATGACCCTTATCAGAAGTTTAATATTATGAAATCACATTTCAATCCAGAAGATATGAACTTGATTTGTCAAAAGGGAGTATATCCATATTGTTTTATTAATTCATACGGTAAGTTGTTATGTGTGGAAAATTTTAAATTAAACAAACAAGAATCAGTGGGTTAAACTTGGTTACAAAAGTCAAATACAAGCAGATTACATGAAAAAATACAACACAAGAAAACGTTGGATGAAAAAAACAGTGACCAGTCAATTTTCCTGCAATCGCACTAAGCGATTGCAGCGGTAACCGCAGCTGTTGCGATAAGTTAAGGAGACGACTACCAGGAGGGAAAAAAGTTAGGGTTTATATTAGAACTTCCCCTCTTCGGTACTTTTAAGTTAATGTAAAACTTTGAAGAAAAACTGGTTCCAGTCTGGTTTTGACTTCACTTTTCATAGATCTTGAGCCTTACCCGGGTAGTTGGTCTTAAGACTTTGCCAGGTTATAAGCTTTATTTTTAAGACCTTTGTTCACGTGCTCTTTAAGTCTCATTTCTTTAATCATTAGAACTTTTCAAGGTATTTTCAAGTTATTATCTTCACCGATTCACGACTTGTATGGTAATAGCCTTGAAGAAAAGCTGTTCCTAGTTTGGTTTGATTTCCTTTTCATAAATCATGGACCTTGGCAGGTTGGTCGTTTCTGGGACTTGGCCAGGTTGTAAGCCTTTTTTTAGAAAGTTGGCTTACATAGCCTTCAACCCTTACACTTTGCGAGGGAGCAAAGACATCTCTAAAATTACCCAACACCAATATTTTCTGACTTCCTGAGAAATCACTACTTTCTAAAAAATAGGGAGAAAGGTGCGAACTTGGAAACAAATTTTCGTATCCTAATCTGAGTTTAAGATGTAGTAAAGCTTCATTCCAACATCAGTTTTTAATATTATTTATCAAAACATTTTGACTCGTTTTAATTAAATTCAAATAATGAATGTCTTATTTCATCTCAATCTATATTCAGAGGTAAGCCGTATAACCTTATACCTTTAATTTTGAGGAATTTTATATTAAGTAAAAAGGGAATTGCCTTCACTTAGATGCATTGATAGGCTTTTTTATAAATAAAATGTTAACTTATTTAATACAACATGTACGTATGAGTATATTCTGCATATCTGTATCGTCCTTGATTTAAGAATTTGAAGCCTAAAAAGAAAGCAACAAAACAGAAAAGAAAGTGGAAAAGAAAAGAGGAAAGATTGTAAATAATTTCGAAATATCTAAACTTACTGCCCTTTGACGCCTAACACCGTGTTGAGCGGCTGCCGTTAAGCGGACTCGAATATGCCGCGACCGTAGGGAGCGAATTGCAAACGGGGTGACTACTAGACAGTCCGTTCAAACTACTCGTTAGGCGTCGCCTCATTTGTCCTCCTGAGATCGCGTCCAAATTATTGTAGATAAAAAGACCCAGCCAGCGATTAACAGTACTGACAGTTGTGCAAGAAGAAGAAGGCCAGCGCTTGGAGAAACGATCAGGTTAGTAGCAGCAAGAAATAAGACTAATGCCGTAAGTATCGCCGCAGCAAGAGATATTGCTGTTGCGCGGGGAAAATGCGGTGAGATGGAAGCGTTTCGCCAGGATAGTACCCCGTTGATACCCAAGGAGAACGTAACAATGGCTAAAATTAGGCAAGATGATCTGATAGACGCCTGTCGAGAGATGCCCAGATCAGATAATCCTGCTGGCATTAACGCGGTTACGAGCACAGCGAAGCTCAGCACTAGAATGTATGTTATTCGTCGCAAATCCTCTCGGGTTAGGGAACTGCCGGATTTGAATGCCATAACGAGACCAGAAAAACCGGCCAACGTAATTGCAATTTCTGCCACGGTGCCAAAATATTCGATAGCGTTCATTCGACGCCTAACACCATGTTAAGTGACGGGTAGGCAGTCCAGTTCAAAAACTCGTTAGGCGTCATCGATTTCCTTTTCAATGAAATGGGGGTATAGCTCTTCCATTGCTGCCCAGTCACCTTTATCGATGTGCTCATTAATGTATCGAGTCGAAAGTTGTTGAAAGTTCTCGCCTGCAACAGCCCAGAATTCTCTCCCGCCTGGACTGCCAACAAGAGTGACTACAACGTTTCCGTAGGTTTGGACAATACTATCTGAAATCAGGCCCTTCTCTGATCTTCGCAACACGGCTTCGAAGTAGTTAATAAAGCCACTCAGTTTCAAATGAAAGAAGTATTTGTCTTCGTCACTGAGCGAAGAAAATGAATGAAACCCACGCCTCATAACAGATATTGCCTTTGGTTCAGTTAGTCGATCCGTGAGAGCGATAAACTCCAATTGGGAAGCGCTTTCTGCTTCGGCCGTAGCCTGGTCAGTACTGCTTTTGATTTGTCGAGCCAGATAGAAGAGGGTGACAACAACTGCAATGGCGGCTCTCTAGAGGGAGAAGGAGTGGAGGTGGGTACTTTAAAATACCTTCCTGGGATATGCTTTAGCCTGTAGACCCAACCCTGAAAGTTTCATTTTCCTAACATAACCCCTTTCTGAGATAGCAAGAAGTCACTCAACTAGAATTTTACCCTAAACATTTACCATAAATTCATTTGCAGAACAAATAGGCTTAGCATACTAATCAAAGCCAAATATGTAACCTATTGGAAGCTGCAAGTGAAACACATGGGAAATAAGCATCAGTTCATTTTATAGGCCTAGTCAGATCATTCCAGCAATCCTGGAGAGTAATTAAAATTAGGCTATCTCACAAAATAGGGCCTACTTACTTTTGGATTGTCTCTTATTCTTTCAAACTGTTCAACCATCTGTTTCCTGGCACTTTTTCGGTACATCAGAATACCTCTAATAAATTTTTGGATTCCCATTATTTCAATTAGGCTAGGTTTCTGATCTAGCCTATACTGAGGCCTTTTGAAGATTCAAAGGCTAGTCCACTAAAGATAGCTTCTGAGAAGCTAGTTTAATTCAAGTTCGATAACTCCCAGATTTAACAATGATTATCATTCTTTCATGTTAAATTGAGCTTCGATAATGCAGTCTAGAAAAGGCTGTAGAACAGGCTATCTGACGAATTTTGCAGCCAGAGCACCTGTCAACAAGCTTGAAATTGAAAATATTTGCGACATTCGCGACATCTATTATTGCAATTCTTGAAAAGCTAATTCTGGCTGTTTGGCTGTTCTAGAGTTTATCGCAGCGACGCAAAAGTTTGCGTTTCTTTGTGAACCTCCATCCAATTCTGTCGTACGTCTGTTCCGCCAGAAAAAAATCGTGTTGGGATTGACGCAGCAGTGGGAACAAGGGGCTAGCTATCTTGTTTAAAACCTTCCAAGTTCTATACCGGAATTTGACATCAAGTGATTATCAGCAGTGGCGATAATTTTATTTTCCTGATGGCCTATAGAATTTGCGCGGGAATAACTGAGAGATTCCTCTTATTTGTTCACTTAATCACATAAATATTACCAAATTATCATGAAATGGCAGGAAAAACGCATTTGGTTTAGGTCGGCTTGCACATTTGAAAAACAGAGGGTATCATCTATTTAGGGCAAAACATTCATCTGCCACCTAGGATTGGCAAAGCGGTGTTTACATCGGAAGACTCACCACGCTGAGCGATGCGACGGGACACGGCTACTGGCAAAGCTATGTGGTGTTCATTGTGCGAGACGATCGCCCAGCCGACATCCTGGTTCAATGCTCGGACAACACCTGGCAAGCTTATAACCAGTGGCCGGACAACGATTCGGTATACACCCATCCGAAAGGAAACCAGGGACCGTGGTCAGACGTCAGTTTCGATCGACCTTATGGAAAGTACCCCCAAATCTTTGAAAACCCACAAACCATCGGCTCGGGCGAATGGCTTTGCTTTGAATTCCCGATGGCTTATTGGTTGGAACAACATGGTTACGACGTCACGTATTGCAGCAATCACGACATGCTGACGCCGGATCGCGCACTGAAGTGCAAAGCGTTTTTGAGCGTCGGACATGACGAATATTGGGAT
>JAAAKM020073195.1:116249933-116335792 GCA_010016025.2 Alatinidae sp. Z8VKAUB7J3 | reverse complement strand
CTGGAAATTTAAAAATTTATAATTGCTGTTACCAAAATAAAGTCCATGCTTATCATGTAAGAACAAAATAAAAAGGAGAAAAAGGGGGAAAAAGATCAAAAAGTAAAAATACGAACCCACTCCCCACTATTCATGAAATAAAAGATTGGCCCCATACCCAAAGAGTATGGGAAACTGAGAAGAGGAGACATTGACTCTATAGCCGATTTCCCTCCCCCTGTAAAGCCAAATCACAATAAATTTTAACCCCAAAACGTCAAACTTTTTTGGTAAAAAAGAAAATAGAATTGAGTCCAAAAAAGTGAAGAAAGTACAATAGTAAAGAGCGAAACAACCCTTTTCCCGTTCTTCCTCAAATAAAAGATTAATATGATACCTAAAGAATATGGAAACTGATACGAGAAGAAACTTTGAAACTTAAGCCAACAATCCCCGGCACCCTCCCTTCCTGAAAGTCCAAAAATTACGAACAGAATGAAAGAACATAATAAAAAGGAATAAAAAAGAAAAAAAAAGTAAAGATACGAACCCACTCCCCTCTATTCGTGAAACAAAATATTGAACCCATACCAAAAGATTCTGAGAGAGAAAACTTTGGCGCTTGAGTGAACAACCACCATCCAACCCCTCTTGAAGTTCCAAATACCAGTTATGGAAGAAATAGAATAAAAAGGAGGAAATAAAGGAAAAGCATCAAAAGTAAAATATCAACGAAGTTTACGCTCTTCCTGAAATAAAATATTGAATCCCATTTCCGAAGAGTATACTCAAAACTAGTAGAAGAAAGTTCATATGGGGGAAGCTTTTTGACTTTATTTTTGCTCATTCTTGGCTTAATGGAGCTCTTTACTTGTCTTAGCATTTTGCATTATACCTTTAGCTTAAATTCTTGTTCTCTAAATTTTTTATCGTGATATATAATTTTTTTTTAATTTATTTTTTTTGTGAATCTAATATAACAATCTAATATGTTTTTAAATTTTCTTTTGATTATTCTTCTGCTTCTCGGAATTGTATCTTCATTCCCATTGTTCCTTTCTTTGTGTTAGGTTGGACTGTCATTGTTCGTTCTATTGCACCATAAATAATCAAGCTGACAACAGTACCGCGTGTTCCTATTTCTTTTTACAAAGCTAATTTTTATTGCGAAAGTGCACCAAGTGCAAAATCCCTGCGACCATCTCTAAAAATTATCATTTAAGAGCTCTAAGAATAAAGCCCTGATAAAAACACGCTTAAAAAACAATTCTATCACCGAATGCACAAAAAGTGAATAATGGAATAAAACTTTGTTTTTTTCATTCTACTAAAAACCTAAATATATAAGGCTTAAAATGAAAGCTCATGGCAGTTGTAACGTATCTTATAGCTACCCCCCTCCCCCTCCAATTTTTTTTAGCCAGTCGGTAAAAAAAAATCAAGCTGGTAAAATAGAGGCGCGAAGCACCCTTAGTTTACTGGCTCTTTTTTTATTATAAGGTAAATGGGAAGATGGAAATAAATTAGTTTTCTTCTTTTTCTGAGAATGAGCTTCCATTTTCAGTCTTAAGAATTTTTTTCAGATGATGGATAATTTTTTCTTTTGTTTCATTTTATTAAATGAAAAACAAAATTTTGTACATTTATTTTACTTTTTGGTAAATCCTGAAATCAGTCTTCGTCCACCACAGTTACAAAATACTTTACATGCGATTTGTAATTATCTCAGTACCTGTAAAGGAAGCTAACTATTCAACACTTATGTAATAAGTTGGCTAGTGATATCATGAAACTACATCTAGTTCCGTCGAAATAGTTATATTTATTCTTATTTTTAAATATGATTTTAAATACAGATATTTATCTGTACTCTTTTTATGTTTATGGGTCACCAGAAAAAAGGAAATTGAGCTTTTATGACAGACTTATCTATCAACAAGTGAAACGACACCATTTTTACATAGGCCTAAAATGAACTGACCCAAGAAAAACTTAACGTTATTGAATTAAAAAAAAATCCTTAAGAGAAAGGTTAAAGCTCCTATTGTATCTTTTTGTAAGTTTGACTTTTCCCACAACTATTCCCTTTTTTTTTTAATTCAAAAATCAATGGTATTAGGTAAAAATCAGTAAGTATTAGGAACTTTTTTAATTTTATCTGGGTGCTGTTTCTAAGGTGATACTAAACAAATTCAGATAAATTATCAGATAATAATCATAATCAGATAACAATCCATTTTCCTAAATGATACTAAGCAAATTCAGATAATTATCAGATAATAACCATAATCAGAGAATCAGATAAATTATAAGACCTATAGAGGTTTGGTACTGCCCATTCTCCGAAATGGTGCTAAGCAAATTCAGATAAATTATCAGATAATTATCGTAATCAGATAATCAGATAAATTATCGGACTTAAAGAGACTAGGTACTGCCCATTTTCGAAACATAAGCAAAAATCATACCGTCTAAGACTCAGACCAAACCTAGAAGGGCATGGTAAGGTACTTTGTCTAGGGTAAACAATCCTTTTTCCAGGCAATCTTTATTTAACATTTTAAGATAATTAGTTGAGTTTGGTGAATGAAATTGGCAAGGGTTGATGCTTGACCTGATCGCTTAATGCTTCAGTCTTCCGGCTGTACGTACATCCTTAAAAATGTTTAAGTGCACTTGCGCAGGAATTGACTTTTCACCTAAATCTGATAAGCTAAATTTGTATATCAAGTGTATGGGACTTTATGAAATTAAATTCGTCAAAAATAGCTATTGATCGACTGGCTTTCTGCAGTAATCCAAAGCTAATCTGAACTCGCTCTGTAGTAACTTCGCAATTGACTTCGGTAATTACTTAAAACGCTACAGAAAAAACTTTCGAGGTCACCCACACTTTCTTTGATGATGTCTAAATTGCAGTTATTTTCCTTTCTAAATGTAAAATTTAATTTAAAAACATAATCTAAATTTAATCTACTGTTTTAATCTACATATGAAAACCTTAAAGATCATCTAAACTTCCTTTGATGAAGGATAAATTGTAGTTAATTCCCATTCTAAATATTAAACTTCAGTTAAAAACGTAATCTAAATTTAATCTACTGTTTTTAATCAACATATAAAAGCCTTAGAGGTCAAATGAGCAGAAATAAAGTCAAATATTCTTCCAATCATAAAACTACCACAAATCACAATCTATAAATAAATTCTCAAAATGAACAGGAATTGCAATAAATAGTCAAGTTAAAATCAAAAAGAGCAAAAACTAACATCAGTAGGGGTGATAACCCCGCAAGCCTTCTCAAGACCAGAACATAATTTGCACCTTACTGAAAAAGCAAAAAAAAATGACTGCGGATTCTCAGTTTAATTTAAATATATGGATATTTATTCCTTAAGGTTTTTAACAATTTTTTATGTATTAAAATAACAAATTGAAATTGTTATGAGCCCATTTAGTTTTCAGCAAAGCAGAAATAATGTTCTGGTTTTGAGAAGGCATGGAGCCTTACTTCCTTTTGAGTTTCATTTATTTATTTATAGTGATTTGCAGTAGTTTAACGTTTGGAAGATTTATTTAACTTTAAGTCTGCTTATTTTTTATTAATGGACCTCTTTAATTTTTTTTAAACTTGATTTGTGGGAAAAGTTTTCTAAAATATTCACATAAAGAGATGTCTAACGGTAACTTTGTAGAACGGAAATAAAGTTGAGGGATAACTCTTTTGCCAGTTCAACTGAACAGCTCCCAAAAGGGGGCAAATGTTAATATTTGGGTTACAGCAAACACATTTTATATCCCTCCTAGAATTGACAGCTTATATCTAGTTTTACTCAAAACAGGAAGTTCGTACCTCCATTATAGTCTTTCAAAGATTCAAACAGAAAAGATCTGGCTTGCTTTAAGCTAGTACCCATTGGTTGGTCAGTTCGGTTGTACTACAGTTTAGGTCATACTACACTAACCTCATTTATTTCAGGGTCAAATGTAAGACCAGTGTTTTCATACTCATAATTTGAAATGTGAAAGCTCTCTTCTATCATACCATAAGCTTTACTTTGTTTCATTCGGATACAAAAATCATAGGTGGAAAAGAAATAAATGAGCTATTTTATAACGGATCAAAAATCACCTACAAGCATTGCACCTAATAAAGAATTTGTAAGTAGAATCCAAAAATTCATTAGGGAACGGAACTAGGAAGTAAACAAAAGTTAGGAGGGGGTAGATAGGAACAAAAATCATAGGTGTAAAAGAAATAAATTAGCTATTTTATAACTGATCAAAAAGCACCGCTCCTGGTATGGCACAAGTGGTGTTGATATTTTGATTTTTGCACCGACTTGACAAAAATACAAAAGTGCTTCTGTAATTAAATATTTTTCTGGAAACAATGAACCTTGATCTATACATACCATAAGGGCTAGATAACCGATGCCCACACAATTTGCTAATACGAGGATGCTTTTCCTCGACACAATTCGTTTCGGTCAAATTGGTTTGATTTAAAGCATAATAATACGACTTTTCATAATAGATTGGATTAATCAACCCATCTTTCCCATTTTCTCCTTTTAAACCCGAAGCACCATCTCACCCTTCTCCATCATTACCTATATTTCCAGAGATTGTCAACACGCCGCCTTTGACAGCAAAATGGACTTTTATTAAAATAGTTCCTCCACTTAGGCCAACTAAGCCTGGTTGACCAATTTTCGTTTTTGGGGGAGAAGATTGCTGAATCAAATGGACAGTAGAACCTTTAGTATTGATATTAAGATACCCAGTTTCAACCTATAATACCCTGAGTGGTGTACTACTGTTTCCATAAATTGTTGTATTATAACACATCAAATGAGGTTCTTCTATATCCGACCCGAGCAATTATAAAATTGATGGCAGGTCACAAATCTGGTAGAACAGTCTTTTCTTCTTTCCGTTTGAGACAATTATAGGAGCAACACCAATAAAGTTAAAAGGTTCTTCAGCTGGATTTAATTCATTTGTGAAGCTAAATCGGTTATTTAGTATTTCCAAGCTTATATTGAAGGTAGTTTCAATATAAGTATAACTTTTTTTTCTTTTAGGTACTTTAATAGTACTTAAAAACCGTTCATTGCTTTAAATATCATTTTCGAATCGTTCTGATCTTGATCGCATATCTTGTAGCTGCACATTTCTTTGTTCTTCACTGTGGTTTTGACTCGTTGTAATATTTGCAGCCATTTATGTTTTAACCGCGTATTTCTTTGATCTTCACCTTTATTTTCGACTTGTTGTAATTGTCACTTTTTATGTTATTGTTATTCTATGTTTTTGTTCTCTAGGTATTATGAAACTGTCGAAGACACGATTTGTTAATAGATTTATTACATATAATATTTTACACTTATCTAAGTTTCATGTGACTTTGATACTAAAATCGATATATCCTCTTTTGAGATGGAAGTAACATGGAAACTAAGTGTGTTAGGGTGAAGCTTTCAAGAAATATTTATTGGGGTACTGAACTAAATATAAACAAACTATGACCATTTAGATTTTCAAAAAGTTGACGAATCTCAAGAACAGCTTACATTATTAAGTTAGGCCTTTAAAGGAAGGTTGTAGCCGATTTTGAATTGGAGAGAAGGCACTTTGTATATATTGTCTATACTACTACTGCAAAAATATAACAGTTCAAAATAGGGATGAAATCTTTTAATTGACTCTGATGAGTTTTACTGCTTATGATCGAAATATCCAGTTAAAAAACTTCATATTTGTTTCACTGTCAATTAAAAGATTTCATCCCTATTTTGAACTGTTATATTTTTGTCATGGAAAGACAGTGTGGTCTTTGAAGCTATCTACTACTACTGCAGGTACTGTAAGTAATGATGTTGAGGGTATTAAGGTGAAACTTTTAAGAACGTTTTGAAGGTGATTCATTTAAAAGAAAACAAAGTATGTATGTTGGTTTTGAGAACACACAGTCCTCCTCCCAGGCCAATTCATTTTCCAAACTTGTTTAATTTAATTTTTTGAGACAGCCATTTTGTTCAGTATAATGGAGCAGTCCAATAACTATGTTTCTACCGATATTGTATAGGTCAAAACCCCATAGTTCTGTAATTTGCCCATTAATCTTTAAACCTAAATGCTGCTCTAAAACCAAATCTATAGTTACTGTATGTATGATTGCCAACAGGACATTTCAATAATGTCTCGAGAATGACTGAGAGTATTGAGTTGAAACTTCCAGCGCAACAAATATTGCTACTTCTGCTCTTAGTGTAAGAGTATCCAGGTTTTCAACGAGCATAGATAAAGTTTCTTTGAAATCGTCTTAATCTCTAGTTTTCAGGTCAACTTGAGGAAGTAATACCATTTGTGTCCGGATTAAAAATTATCGAAAACATTTTTTCCAAAGTACTAACAGAAAACCCAACAATAGATTCTTATAGGAAAAAAACGGAAGGATATAAAATTTTATTTTCTTTTCTTTTCATAAAAAGACTTGGTCAATAAAAAAAAAACAATGGTTAAATAAAAAAAATTTATACCACGACACAAGATCTTCAACGAACAGTAAAGACCTCCAGTAGACTAAAAATGAGCGAAAATAATGTAGCCTCATTCAAGTACTGATCTATATTAATTGCTAAGTAGGAAAGCAGTCTTCCTTTCTCCTTCTGTCTTTCTTCTTATTTTTTTTTATTCTTTTTTTATGGTGCATGTTTATTTCTGTGTTTGTGCTGTTGCATTGGTGATTTCTTTTTTCATTATAGATCATGTGTAGTTAAATTATGTTTATTTATATCTAATCTTAAACACTTTCCAGACTGGTGTCGTGGATTTGTTGAAGGCAATGAGTCCATTCGAGTAAGTTTTTTTTTTATTAACTTCTATTTCTTTAAATATGCTTAGTGATGTCTACTAACATCCTCTCAGGGGTTGAGAAACGTTTTAAGAAAGACCTTTATTTCAATAACATGTTTATTGACATTTGTTGACATTGACATATGACATTTATTGTGCAATAAATGTCAGTGACAGAGCTCAAATTCGGCTGCTTCTGGTAGGTGAGTCTTGAGATATAATTCTTGACATTTTGTATCAAAAATTACACCAAAAAGCCACGCATTCTACGCTTTGACGTTGAAGGTTTGACTTTGACGCGGAATTAAAGCTTTCACGTTTCTAGGCCCAAGTGTTTTGCCGTTCCGTTTTTGCAAGATTTTCAGCGAAATCCCCAAAAAATATCGGGGATAGAGGAAACAGTGTACAAAAAGCAACTAATGAACCAAAGTAATGAAAGAGAGAGGTGATACCAAACTCTCAGCTGCCATTCTTGGGAGACGCCTGATAATTTATAACTGGCCACGGAATTCCTGTGGCAGCTCAGTAGTGGCAGTAGTGTGGCAGCTCAGTAGGCAGCTCAGTAGTAGAGTACACCTGGGACATGGGCGAAAAATCACATCAGTCCAGTTTCTGTTAAGAAAAGAAGTTACTCAGTGATAATTTATTGTGCCCCCGACATTTTTTTCCCCTAAGCCAGGGCCTAGTGGGTCTATGTGTAAATCCTGGCCTGTTCGTTGGTGTGGTTACCACGTATTTTCGATTATGCTATGTTCCTAGACTTTTTTTAAACGTGCAATAGTTAGAACAGTTAAAACGTGTAAAAAAGTTTCGTGAAGAACGTGGATTTAGCAACCCATGCAATAGCATATTAATCATGATTGCAGCTATAGTTACAACCTAGTAAAGAACGAACCCTAGCCCATAGTAAATCTATACCACCTAGATATTTGGTAATATCTACAATTCGCAATCGGGATAGCTAAAAATAATGAACAACAACCTCTATCTTTTTAAAAAAAAACAATTTCCAATATAAAAAAAACATTACATGCAGCGAATTTTTATTCAAAGGCCTGTTAGTAAAGGATTAGTTTATTAAGGTTGGTAATTTTGTTTTTTCATCTTCTTTTTTTAGGGAGGAGGCATACTATTAATTACTACAAATTATCCCTAATCGTTATTTAGCTCTTCACAATATTTTTTGTTCCATGTCAGTAGCACAAGACAATCTTAAGAATTAAGATCTAATAATAATATTATAATAGTTTGGCTAACAATCTATTTTTTTTCTTTTTTTTTGCGAAACAAGTATTTCCCCCAGTATTCAGCTTCTAAGCTTGAATTTAATGAACTTCAATTCATACTTACTAACACCTAAAATTTCTGATGAGTCTTTTAGTACGAACACTTTGACTGAAATTATCATGTTCACCGTCAGTGCCTTCTGAAGTTGGGATGTATACCCCTACCAGGTACATGGATAGGGATATTTTTTTGAGGGGTAGGGTTGGGGGGTGCTTAGTAATTCAACTGATATTGATAATTCAAATAAGAAGCGCCCAGAGATTCGAAAATACTTTAGTATTTCTGGATGGTTTGGCCAAGAGACTCTTTCCTCACTGCGTACCACCTTAACCCCTACAACCCCAACACAAGAACCAATAGAAAGCTAAGATGATACATATTTTTTAAATTGCAGAAATAATGACAGTTGATAGTGGGTAACCAGTACTAGGTTCTTAATTAATTCCTACTAATTCAGATTTTTTTTTTTTAATATTTCCGCTACATCTTGTAGAACGTAAATATCATTGTGCACAAAAACACCTTAACAAAAGTGGTATCCTAATCAAAACGTTACCTAGTTGTTTTTTTTCGTAACACGATTTTGAAATAGCCTCCAGTGATTATTCTGATGAAAAAATACGATTAAATATACCCTTTTGCATTTTTACTAAGAGGTCTAAATTCGTTTTAGGACATTAGTATGTTTCGTAAAAGAATTGAACGATACGCCTCTATTTACTTGATGTTCTGACTTTTATGTTTGGGTGACCAGGGAATTGTACTGTCAGAATCGACTGTTTTGGAAAGGACGACGCATCGATGACGCGCAGGCTGTCGATCCCGTGTACCCGCAGCCGAGCGTCGAGCACACTGTCGGTTTCGTCCCGGCCCATCCGGCAGGTGGAGGTGGGGTGGTAGACGGTGCAGGCCGTTTCGCGAAAGTGTTCCAGCACCTCCTCGTCATTCATTGACGCCGGGTCGGGCTGACGCGCGCGTTGGATCAGCCGGGCCATGGTTGGTGTCTCGATCAGCCCGCGTAGCAACCGTCCGCCACGGCGCACGGCTTCGCAATCTTCCTCTTCGGCCAGCGAATTGGGTTGAATCCGCGGTTGCACTTCCGGATCGGCCGAAGCGATATCGATGCGGCCGCGGCTGACAGGGCGGCAGGGTTGGAAGGACAGGATGAGTCCCGGTGAGGAATCAAGATTTGGCTTCGAGCCGTCGCCGGTCGAATAGGTGGCTGGATTGCAGTAGATCTGGATATCGGGTTGGGTCGCATCCGGCGATGAGCGGATGAAGCCGCCGCACTGGTTGATGCCGAGGCTCAGAATGCCGCGTCGGGTGAGAACGTATTGCAGAGCCGCCTTTACTCGACCCGACAGCGGCCCCAACTGATTGTTGAGTGTCGGAACGCGGGCATCGTAGTGATAGGCCGCGGCGATATGGTCCTGCAAACCGCCTCCCACCTCCGGAATATGCCGTCGCACCTCGATGCCATGGCGCCGTAGCACATCCTCGGGGCCGAGGCCCGACAGCTGCAGCAGTTTCGGCGAATTGACAGAGCCTGCACAGACGATGACTTCGCGGCCGGCGATGGCGGTGGTCGGATTGCCGTTGTCCCGGTAGACCACGCCAGCGGCACGAGTGCCCTCGAAGGTAAGGGTTTCGACGGTAGCGTTCTTCGCCAGATACAGATTGGGCCGGCCCCTCGCGGGATGAAGAAATGCGTCTGCCGACGAGCAGCGCCAGCCCTTTCGGGTGGTGTTGTGATAGATCCCGAGCCCTTCGCTTTGCTCGCCGTTGCAGTCGTTGGTCAACGGCCATCCCGCCTCTCGGGCCGCTTCGAGGAAATCCCGGGTGATCGGATGGGCCTGTCCGGTCTCGTCGGTGACCCACAGAGGTCCATCCCCTTCAGTCTCATACCGGCCGTTGCGGTAGACCGCCTTGGTTTCATTGCTTTTTAAATGGGTTATTTTTTTAGTTTTTTCACGCCCCCCGTCAAACCCCCGTTCCCCCCCCCCCCCAAGAAAAAGAAACCTCGATACGGCCCAGCCAGATAGTTAAACCCATTCAAAAGATTCGTTTCACTTTCCAACTCAGGCCAGCTATATCATGTTTGTCACTCAAACTCTCATGTATTTCATTCTCTTTTCATTCTCTTCATTCTCTATTTCATTCATTCTCTATTTATTCTTTCATTCTCTTTTATTCTTTATTCCTTTTTACTCTTTATTTACTCTTTTATTCTTTTATTCTTTCATTCTCTATTTCATGTAATCTCAAACTCTCAGAATTGACAACAAGTATTTCCTCTGGAAAACAGGCCATAATTACATATTCTGGAAAATAGGCCATAATTACATACTAATTTCTATTCTCGTTATAAGACTAGAGAAATCAGTCCGGTAGTTAAATATAATAGTGAATATAGCATAAAATAAAAAGTAAGATAGCAACATTAGCTAGGTATTTATTGGTAATAGACCAAAAATGGGACCTCCTCCACCCACTTTTACATAATTGTCTGACAGTGAAATAAATTCGCATAATGTGTATTTGAACCAGAATTTTATGTTAATTTAAATAAAATTTTTTTAGCTAATAGAAGGAGATTTTTAAGCCCATATTGATATAGCCCATGGGGGGATTAGAATATGTTTTGTTCCTGGGTATAACAGGAGCAGCCAAAATTACATATTTTGCAACCTCATGGCTTTTTACTTGAAGTACTGGAATTGTATATTCTATTTTGTCAATACTTATATTTGACGTGAACAACTTTTGCAAATTTGTTTATTAAATTTGGTTATTCCGCCGGAAATATTGAAGTATTTAACTTTCGTTCTTTTTTTTTTCTTTTTTTTTTTTTTGGGGGGGGGGGTTCCAATCAATCTTAAGGTTAATTATTGGAGAAAACTAGATGTATCGACTCTGTGAGTTAGACCTATAGAAAGTCAATAAGAAATTGGTTTCACAAATTTACAACTAGTAATGTCCATGAATGTGGACTTTGGGGGAACGACCAATTCCTCCAATCGGAAAAATAATTTTTGATCCGTATTCACTAAAATAATTTTAGTGTCCAGTTTCTGAAGATTTTGTGTGTGTTTGATATTGTAATTTTGTAAAAATTAGGATTCAGTAAAGTGACATATAGCTCGAAAAAACGTCTTTCGACAATTTTAAATCTCTGAAAATGGCATGATATACCCACGCTTAATCAACTAAAATCCCAGCGGCAATTCAAAAATATACAAGCCAAGGAATAATTTCCTATGATCCCCTTTAGGGCAAATAGAGAGGATTACCTTTCTTCTTTGGAAAGCAGCTTTTGTAATGTCCCAATTTCTCTGACGCTTTTAAAATCTTCTTTAGAAACAGCATCTTTGACGGATTCCATAGAATGGGATAATTGGAGATACCGGTTGACTTTGGTTAGAATTTCTGGATCTACAGAGGAAATAAATTAAGCAAACATAAAAAATCAGCCGTCTTTGGTGAAGAAAGTGGTGGTATTTGGCGATGAAACTTTAAAGAAAAAGACTCATAAATTGGAAAAGAAAGGCTGAAGAAAAAAAAACATTTTTAGCTAAGACAAAGACGATGAAATAATCCCCGTAGCAAATAAACGAGTATATAATTCCTAAGGCCGCATTGGCTAACCATGACAACACAAGAAAACTTGAGAAAGAAAAAACGAAAAGAAGCACAGGCAGTGAACAAAAAGAGAATACAATGCTAATATCTTGGTGTAGGCCTCCGCTCATATAAAAAGACAAACTTTAGAAATAAAACACCAAAATTAAACAGAAAAATTCTCAAGCGACGGTGAAAAGCCAACTTAAGATAATTAAGAACAGACTTGGTCATATGCGTCCCGTAAGCCTGTCGTAAATAGTTTATAAGACCACACTGACTGAGCATGAGAAACAAGACAAATAATAACAAACATGCCTTTTCAGCGTCGCTTGAGAAAGGAGGTCGCTTTTATTTTAGTGTCGAATTTTAAGGCATATTTTTCTAAATTATCCTGTTGACTTTTTCTGTTTTACTATTAATCCTGGGCAAAGGAAAGTTGTGCAGAGGTACTAAAATGGGTCAGCTACGGTTTTAGTCCTTTTCATGGTCCAGCATTGCTGAGATTCAAATGTTTTATGGCATTCTTGAAAAAAAATTCCAGTTCATAAAAAAAAGTTTTAAATAGATAAGTAGATCGGGAAAAATCTCTCCTACAAGAAGTAGCTGCATTACGAGGCGAACTAGACAAAGAGAGGCGAAGTGGTAAGTGCCTACGCAGAGAGAGCCATTGAAGCATTTGAATACGGTGTATTGGACTTCGTCGCCAAGCCTTTTACCAAAGGGCGTCTAGACAAAGCACTGCAACGCTTCTCTTCCCCTCAACGGCAACAGGAGACCAAATATCTAGCAATCAAACGCAGAGGGGTTATCGAGTCGATAAACCTTGAACAAATCTCTTATTTTCAAGGGGCCAATATATATTCTGATGTCGTTCTCAAAAATGGCGAGAAACTGCTGCATGACAAATCGTTAAACCGACTGGAACAAGTACTGCCCAATAACTTTTTACGAGTACATAAATCCTTCATCGTGAATGAGAAACAGATTTCAGGTATGCAGCAACAGGGCAACAATGCCGAAATACTGCTTACAGATGGCAATAGCATTCCAATCAGTCGCAGTAAAATAGCCGAATTTAAGCAGCGTTTTATTTAATACCTAGCTTAAATACAGTTCACTAGTGCTCGATCCCATTCACTAGAGATTTTATTTTTACCTATTGAAGTATCGTTAGTATTGCTCCCGTACTTAAAACGGAGAGCAATCATGAAACTTATGACTTATTTAAATCACTTCACAAAGCCGTTGCTAATTTCAGCTGCATTTGTCTCTATCGTAAATTGTGGCGGAGGAAATCCTGGAGTTTCCGAAACAGAGAGAGTCGATGCCATCGTAGAAACAGTGACGGCCTCTACATTGCCAGCCGCGATTGATGGGATTTTTGACACGCAAGTCAACAGCAGTACAGCCGGTGTGGCCATGATCATTAAGCAACACGACGAAATTATTTATTCCAACGCGAAGGGAAAGGCCAATATCAGTGAAAATATAGATATCACATTAGATACGCCATTTCGTTTAGCGTCAATTAGTAAAACCTTTACAGCTATTGCCATCATGCAACTCGTAGAAACTGGAAAGCTAAGATTAAGTGACAATATAGGTGTTTATTTACCTTACTTATCTAACAACTACCAACGTGTCACTATCGAACAATTGCTGACTCACTCATCAGGTATCCCAGACTTCATCAATGACTTTGGTCCAGATGACTGGTTAGCTTATGACGGTCTGACAAATAAAGGATTAATTCAATTATATGATGGGGCTTCTGAGCTTGAGTTTGCCCCTGGCAGCGGCCAAAGCCGTCGGTGCCGAGAGAGTAGAGGCCGCCCGGTACCCAAGGGGCGATCTGATCCGGCAGGGTGGACACATTATCGGAGACCGCGATGAAGGGTCCTCCTTCATCGGTGAGCACGTTTTCTAAGTAGGAGCGACGCGGGGTTTCCAGCGGATGGAGCGTGTTCCAGCGCCGGGCCTCGCGGGCTTCGCTTCGGAGGCGTTTATAGCTGGTGGCAATCCAGACATCCGCGCTGACTCCGAATTTCTCGAGGAGCTGCTGCGCTTTGAGCGCCGAGTGGACTATCGGGCCGCTGCCTAGGATGTGGGCTTTGAGTGACGCTTCCGGGCTGCCAGCTTGGTAGCGGTAAAGGCCGTTGAGCACGCCTTCTTCCACGCCCTCTGGCATCGGTGGTT
Organism: Alatinidae sp. Z8VKAUB7J3; assembly: GCA_010016025.2. Classification (NCBI taxonomy): domain Eukaryota; kingdom Metazoa; phylum Cnidaria; class Cubozoa; order Carybdeida; family Alatinidae; species Alatinidae sp. Z8VKAUB7J3. Next base: position 116,321,847 of record JAAAKM020073195.1, on the reverse strand, counting down.
GTGGGTAGGCGTCGTTGTAAAGGCTGAGGTAGTAGAGCAGGTTTTCGTTTTTCTGATACATCCGCTCAATGCCGTCTTGGACGATGAGGGCAACCTCGTAGGCGAAGGCCGGATCGTAGGCCATGAGGCTCGGGAAGGCGCTTGCGTTGAGCAGACTGTGACCGTCTTGGTGTTGCAATCCTTCGCCGTTCAGAGACGTGCGGCCGGAGGTGGCGCCGCAAAGGAAGCCTTTGGCGCGCATGTCGCAGGCGAGCCAGATCAAGTCGCCGACGCGTTGGAAGCCGAACATGGAGTAGTAGACGTAGAAGGGAATCATGGGAGTTCCCATCGACGAGTAAGACGTGGCCGCGGCGATGAACGAGGACATGGCCCCGGCTTCGGTGATGCCTTCTTCGAGGATTTGCCCGTCCTTGGATTCCTTGTAGTAGCTGATGGAGCTGCTATCGACGGGTTCGTAAAGTTGGCCTTTGCTGGAGTAGATGCCGACTTCGCGGAACAGCCCATCCATGCCGAAGGTGCGGGCTTCATCGGGAATGATGGGGACGATTTGTTTGCCGACGGCTGGGTCACGGAGGAGGGTGCTGAGCAGGCGCACAAAGCCCTGGGTGGTGGAAGCAGGGGATCCATTGGAGCCTTTGGTCACGCTGGCGAACTTTTCAAACGCGGGCGTGTCCACCGGCATGGTGATGGTTTCACGATTGGGCAGGAAGCCGCCGAGGTCTTGACGTCGTTTGAGGAGGTATTGAATCTCGGGGCTGTCACACCCTGTACCTGCCCGAGCAGTTGGACGCGCCCACGCCCGCCAGCTATCGGGTCCTGGTCCTTGAGCAGATCGGCCTGCGCGAATGTGGCACGTTTGGCTTCCGCATGGCAAAGGCGTTGGAGGACCTGCCGGAATTGGCTGAGCGTCACGAAGCCCCACGCTCCATGACCGCCCGCACCGGCGATTTTCAACTGCTGTTTGGTACTTTCGACCAGCCAGGACTTGCCGCCGATGTCTTCAATACCTGCGAAAAAGCGCGTGTCCTTGGCCACCTCCGACGCACATACCCAGGCGCGAACAAACATATAGATGCCTATCACGCTCACCTCCTGGCGCTTGCGCCACCCAACACAGACCCCTTTGTCACCGCGCGCCGTCGTCTGTGGGGAGAGGGCACCACAGGTTCCTGGCAACCATTTGCCGACGACCTCGTCAGCCTGATGGCGGACGGGACTTCTGTTTACGATTCTGTGGCCTGCTTGTGCAAACACTACGACAGCATTCGCGAGGCTTATGTTTTCGAAGATAAATCTGCTTACGCTCCTCAAGAGGAGTCCTTGCCCGACTGGCTGAATCGCGAACAACGTATCGAGGAATGGAAAGAAGACCTGGAAGGCCTGGAAATGGCTATGGCGGTGGAGATGCTCGAGTCTGAGGACATGGAAGCCGAGCGCGGCGAAACCGGTGAAGCTGCCGTGCGCGAAGCGGACGTCGACCTGAAAGCATTGCGCGACGAACGCGACACCATGAAGCGGCGCATCGATATGGAAACTTCTTCGGTGCAACATGCACTGGGCGCCGACCGCTCCAACGCCCGCAGCTTCCGCTATGACGAATGGTCCTACCTGCAGCGTCGTTACCTCACCCATTTCTGCCGTGTCTTCGAGGAGTCGCTGACCGCGCCGGAAACGGGCACTGAAGAACATCATGACGTGCTGACCAGCTTGCGCGACGTCATCCGCAAATTTCAACCGATGGTGCAGAAACAGCTGGAACAGATTCGCCCAACCGGCCTGCAGCGGGTTACCCGGGTGCAGGACGGCGACGAACTGGACCTGAATGCAATTATTGAGGCGCGGCAGGATATTCGTGCCGGACACAGCCCCGACGAGCGCTTCTATTCACGCAAAGAACGCATGCATCGAGATGTTTGCGCAAAGGAAAACGGCAAAAATGCTGACTGCAGAAAAAATCATCAAAATGACAATTCAATAACAGTTTATATTAAGAAACATTTATTAAAGAACATTGTTATGAGCGATACTAACAACTAAACTCCGTCGCTCACAAACGGAGCAAACAAAGGACGAGTTAGTTAAGGTAGATGGCGTCTTAATTGCACTGAAATGTGCGCAAACTGCAGGTAACGGCAACACTGCTGGATTCATGAATACACGCTGGTATAAGATGGGTGAATCGGCAGCTGCTGATTTCAAAATAGAAGCCGAAGGCCTACCAAGCTGTTTTTGACTGAGCCGTAAATAGAACCAATGTTAATTCAAAATACTTCGTTCACGGGACTGCCCATTTGTAACCGAACGTCATCGCCCGATGTACTAACAGAACTAAAAAAGAAGAGAGGCTGTTATAGAGGAAGCGAATTTGACAAAGAAGATGTTCTTGCATGTCGACAACATGAGCCTGGCGGTGTGAAAGAATTTTGACTTCTGAAAGGGTATTTTAGCAAACTTAGTGTAGAAAAACCTACAAACTGCTAGTCAATGGTCTCGCATTATTCGTCACTATTGCCGACACTTCTCATAATGTTTTCACATTACCACAGCTTGCTTTAGAAACTTAAGAAGAAATAAAGGTTTTGCATTTTTACCACTGGATACTTAGAAACCCTCAACTCCCGCAAAACGTATAGAGTTTTGTCCTGAATCCATGGAGCCAGGAAAGCGCAATTAGTTTCAAATACTGACAACAACCATAAAACCTTAATGTTTTAAATGTCTGTATAGCAACTTACAACTTTTCGAAACGGAAAAATAAACTTTCCTGCTCCCATCAGAGTATTTTTTTTATCATACAATTTATTGGAAATGTTTACTAAAAACTCCAGGAAAAAAACAGGAAAGTTCACTACTTCATGGGTATATACTGCTATTCCATACTTTTTGACTGTTTTCGCAGAACACAGAGAGCATTACTCCCAATACTATAAACCTGAAGATTGGAATAAAAAGCAGAACAATAAAAGACGGCTATGATCCAGAAATTTGACCCTTCCAAACTGAAATTAGGTTTAAAATATAAAACATAATAAATAAATTTTTAAATCCCACTACCTTTCACTCTGTAACTGAATTAAACAAGTCTTTTGGGCTTTTCCTTTTGTGTGATATCTTTTTATCTCCAGCTATTCTTTGCTGTTCTAACTAAGCACTAGAACATATTGGCTTGCCGTCATGAAAATAATGTCCTAATACTTCATAGGCATTGGCTAGAAAATATGCAGAGACTGCGGGATTAAAATAAAGCCTCGTCTTAGTTGAAATCATTAATCCTGCCAGCAGCAGGGTTGGATTATTCTTGACAGCCCGTCATGCCTGTCAAAATATTCAAAGGCTATCCAGTTAAATTGACTGTTCAATCCTAGCTACCTGTTCAAATTGATTTGCTCACAAAAAATGTTGCTGATAGGATAAATTATGTCAATTAAGAAGAGGCTTATCAAGTCGGTAGTCCTTAGGTCTAAATCTCTATATGTGATGATGTTTGTTTTAGAAAGTAGGGAAATCGCTGAGGTTAGCCCAAACACGTCCTTGTCGACAAAACCATTTCTTTTCCCATTCAGTCTCAGAATATTACTATTTTTCCTGCAATTTCTTGCATTCATCATACTCTTCACCTATGTTCCTGTTTTTCATACAATCTATGTCTTTCACAATTAGCAACTTATATTGCATTATTTTAAACCACTGTCATCACTACTATAAACAGCAACAGTATTAAGCCTCCAGAGTCTGACCAAAGTAAGTTTTTATGAATTTTTAGAATGGACTTTTAGTAATTGCAGTTTGTTTCATAGCTGCGGAACATAAAAACCATTCAATTTTAGATGCAACAACTAAAGGGTTTCTCTTATTTCAGACGCCTCTATTAGTTATCGTAATTCGTCATGTTTCAAATTTAGTGTCAAGCAGTTCGTCTTAACGAACTGTAGTAAAGAGCGACCTGGCTCAATAGTGACCAAAACTCTAAAAAACGGAGTTATGATACCAATAGTTACATAAAAAAAAATACATTTTAATGCTGATCTTAAATTTATAAGATTCATCCAGTTTAGTTTCACCCATCAAAAGTTACGAGCCTTAGAAAATTTGTCTTATTTTAGAAAAAAGGGGGAAACATCCCATAAAAGCCATAGAATATTAACAAAAATCACACCATCAGATTCAACGTATTAGATAACTCTACTGTAGAAGTTTCAAGCTTCTATCAACAAGAATGTTGAATTTTGTATTTTTTTCTTTCTTGCGCGGGTAATCCGAGGCGATGTCGATCTTGAGGGTCGTGCCGACGGTTGCGATGCGGCCAATCCGTCCGATGATCTGAAATTCTGCTGTACCACGCATGGGATAGTCCTCCGATTTGATGTTTCGATGGCTTTGTCCCGGCCGGAGGGGGAGGCGCGATCAAGTTGAAAGACGGAGGGTCCGCGCGGCACGCGTGGAAACCGTAGCGACCACAGGGAGCGGCTTTCTGCTTGATCGTGGAAGCCGATCCTGAAGGCAAAAGCCGATCAAGAGAAACAGCTGCTCGGAAGGACGAGAACCAGACCGAGTGGTTCAGCCTGTATTTCCCGGATCGGACGGCTATCGCATCGTTTGTGGCATGACCCGGATCACCAGCGCCGCTTTACCGCGCAGAAAACGGCGACCCGCAGCAACACCGGAACTCTGGTCGGTCCGAACAAGCGTTCGAGTGGATCACGATACCCAGCCCCGCCTCGTCATTGTCCTTTGCCGCTTTGACGGCTCCAGACAGACAAAGGAGGCTCGCCTCGATCTGTTCAAGATAGTTCAGTCTCGCCCGTCCAGCCGATGCTCGCTCACGCGTTATCAGAAACAGGGTGGTGTTTCAGCCCCGTCCGTGCCGGATAGTCGATCGTTCATGCGATGCGCCGCACTGGAGCAGCAACACAGAATCCATGTGAAACGGGCGCAGCGTCAGCCGCGCCCGCCGTCCTGTCAGGCTGCCAAGACTTGTTCGCCACCCGTCACCGGCAGGATGGCGAGCACCTTTTCGATGGCGGGGATGCTGGCATCCGATGCGGCAGGATCGAAAGGTACGAATACCCGCGTCCGCCACTGGATGATTTCAGTGAAGCACCCGGCGGCCTTTAGGCTGGCGACCAGCGGGGCAGGGGCATTTTCGACCTCGATACGGTTGCCCGCACCCACCCGGCGCAGTTTCAGGGATGCGCCATGGGCGAGACCGATACGGCGGCCTTCATCCGCAATGGCAGTGAGGATGGAGGCGGCATCCAGCGCCTCGGTCGGATCGAGGATGGCCTTGAGCTGCGCGGCATCCGCTTCCGACAGTACGCGGCCCAGGACGGTCTGGCCATCATTCGTGACAGCCCGCCAGATCCGTTGCTCGTATTCAGGCAGCAGCTTCCAGATCGCAAAGGTATGTAACTGTTATACCAAAGGCGCGCACCCACGGGGGGAGGGGACTAAATGGTCTGCAGTCCCCCCTACCCTCACGAAAAAATTACATTCTGTTTTTAAATCCACCATTATTGGACGCATCGCATACTGAATAATGGTTTGCGGGAGTTACATTTCACTACAACTACGAAATATTCAGAGGTTGCAAGAATGACTAGCGTATATGCCTCTGCTAATTTCTTTATTTATTCTGTAACATTTATAAGACTGACTCCAGTCTATTGTTGAAGACGGCGGAAAACGGACACATTAGCCTCCATTTCCTCCCATTTCTGATTCGCAAAAATGGTCATAATTTATTGAAGTTTTCTCTTGAAAGTAGTTCTCTTGAATGTAGAGGGAAAATTTATCGCTGCCCCCATTCCCCTGAAAATATTAAGTAATGCCGAGATTCATCAAGGATTCATAAAGATCGTGATGGCCTCAGACAATTGAAACTAGGGTGGGATTTGGGATGTCTGTGAGCTTCTGAAAACTGGATCAAGAATACTCGCTGAAATGATAGTAAAAGTGAAAAGGATGTTTGGTTAGTATTCCAAATGGAATACTATATAGTATTCTATGCTGAAATGGAATACTATATAGTAATACTATATAATATTGGAATAGTTTCTTTGTAATTAGATTTCAATTGGTCTAATTATGAATCATCATCTTAGGACGATATCTCATACATAGAAAACTCTATAGCCTAAATTAAGCTCAGTTTAGGTCACCAAAGCAGAAAAATCGTGTTGCACCTCACTTTGTCACCCGTACCTGTTGATTAATTCGATTATTCTCACGAAAAACCAAGTATCCTCCAATCAAGCCAGCAACAAACGAATGCCTCTTCTGTTTTTCACCGGCCAAATGCTGCAACAGTAGGGTAACTATCTTATAGGTTGTAACCATAAATGCCAAGTTTCTCGAGTGCTGGTAAGTTGCTTCCAAAATAGACCAAAGTTTACTCTTTAAACTACAAAGAACAGTTACATTTATAGCTCATAACTTCAAAGTCAATAATAACAGCCAAATCTATTTAAGCGGACACATAGTAACTACTCCTTCGTTCCTTTAATAACGAGAGCTTGAATCGTGATTCCCTTAAGACACAGGCAATATTAATTTTCTCCCCAAAATCCGTTGGTACTTAATATATTACCTACATTAGGGTAACACACCACAATATTTTGCACTGCTAGAGTCAGCCACACAAGTTGGCCACCTCGGTGTTTTTTCTGCCAGAAGCTGAAATTAATTATACTAATGAGGTTTAAATGAGATGTTAAAACTAGCTTTTAACTTGAATGTAATTTCCATAAAATTGAAGTTTTAAATGAGATGGAAAAGGGGGGAAATGAAGTTTAATGCCTTCGGGCTTAGTTCCTGAAGACTTTTGTAATGAGATAATTTATCTGTAAATATTTTCAAATTTTTATTATAAGACAAGGCTGTGTCTGAAAACAAGTTTTGGAAAGAAAGAAGGAAACTATTCAAATTTGTTCACGGTATTGTTATTTTGTTTATTTTATTTCATTCTAGATTTAAGTGGAATTTCGGCTCAAATGAGCTTTTATTTTGATCCGCGAGAAAAAATTTCATTTCTTTTAAATTCCATGTATTTATACACTTCTTTTCATTTATTCTGATCTTCTTTTGACAGTGAGGAAAACACTGAACCAAGTGTCAAAACTATTTGTCTTTTCTATGTATTTCTCTTTTCTATGTATTTCTCTTTTCTATGTATATCTCTTGCAAAAAACAAACAATTGAATGTCCAATATTGGTGTCAGGGTGTCCTCCTCCACCCCGACCGGATTATCTAATAGTTTTTGCTAATCCCCATTAGTAAGCCTATTTCTCTGTCTTTTTCGAAACTTCAGATTTTTTGCCCACTAGATCTTAATGTTTTTAGTTTAATGTTTTAGGTATTGCCTATTCATTGAAAGATTCAATATTTTGGTATTTCGTTTGAAAAAAAAACTAATTGCCCCCCCCCCTATATTTTGAAAATACCTCTTACCACCTCTTATACTTCATGAATTTCCACCTCTTCTTTCCTGTAGGTAAAGTGAAGTAAATCCCCAATAGTAGCTAACTATTAGCAGTACTAAACAGAGTATCCAGAGACATTTTTTTCTCTTTCTTTCACAAACCAGCTTTAATTTTAATTTATTCACTGTAGACAGTAACGAAGGTATTAGATGTTTGGGTATTTATTACGTCATTCATCTTTTTGGTTTTACAAAATTAAGGCCCTAAACGAATTATCTCAAAGTCGTGACCAATCCTGTTTGGGTTGGCCCAGGCGGCTCGACCCGCCGGCGGCCAGTACAATCGACCACAGCTCAGGGGGCGCAGACAGCATATTGGGGATTGCGCTGGGTCTTGAGGTGAGTCCACGGCAGTGCCTGGCCGTCATACAGCCTGAGTCCTGGCAACGCCGGTCGCCCCCTTGCCAGATCGATCGCCTGGCTTGCTGCCGCCAGGCCCACGGTTGCGGCGACGGTGGAGGCAATGCCAGCGCCGGCGCAATCTTCCATGGCCAGCACCGCGTCGGCGTAAAGGCAGGCATAACAGGGCGCAGCGGGCTCATGCACAAAACTCACAAGCTGGCCTTCGTGGCGGATGGCTGCGGCCATAATCCAGGGCACTTTGTGTGCCACGGCTGCCGCATTGACGGCGCTGCGGGTCGCAAAATTGTCTGAAGCGTCGATCCAGATCTGGCCGCTGCCCGCAGTGGCCGCCAGCGTCGCCTCGTCTATTCGCTCGGTGATCGCTTCAATCTCAATGGTGCTGTTGCGCGCCGCCAGGTGGCGCCGGGCAGCATGGGTTTTCAGTTCGCCAACATCACTTTCCCGGTAAATGAGTTGTCGACTCAGATTGGTTTCGCTGACACGGTCAAAATCGCAAAGGGTCAGGTGGCCCACGCCTGCGCCAGCGAGGTAAAGCGCGGCGGGCGCGCCAATGCCGCCCAGACCAATCACTACCACGTGGCTCCGCGATAGCGCAGCCTGGCCCTCTGACCCGAAGTCGGGCAGGGCGATATGGGACTGATAACGCAGGGTCACGGCTCAGCCGGCGGGCTCGCTCAGGGCCAGGCCGCCGCGGCTGTTCCGATAGGCCTGGATCTGTGCCACGGCGGACAGAGCGATGTCCTCGGGTAATTCACCGCCAAGGTCGAGACCTACCGGCCCCAGCAGCCGGGGCTTCATGGCGCTGCCCGCGTCGCCGAGCAACTCAAGCAGTCGATCGCGACGGCTGGTGGGCCCCAGGACGCCAAGGTAGGGAATCGGCAGATCGGCAATGGCCTTCAAAAAACGTAAGTCGGCGTCAAAATTGTGGCTCATGACCAGCAGGGCCTGGCATTGTTCGGCGCCAGCGGGAGCGGGGCCTTCAAAAACCCCGAGCGCCGTATCAGGAAAACGATCCTGCGCCACGTACCCTGGAAAAAAGACTCCAGCAAAAAAACCTGCTAAAAAAACTACAAAAAAAGCAGTAACCAAAAATACTAAAAAATCTCTAAAGAAAAAATCATCTTAACTTTATTGTAATTTCTTCCCCGTTTCCTATTGGCGAAGTTATAGTTCTAACTCTTTGATTTGCTTGTATGTGTGATGAGAGTTTTTTCATATCTTCTCTGTATTTTTCTGGATATAACATGTTGTCAGTAACTATTACTCCCCCTATTGATACCATGGGTAATATCATATCAAAATATTCGATCACATTTTCTTTGTCTGCGTCAATCAATACAAAATCAAAAAAGTCTTTGTAACTTTCTTCCAAATTTAACTTTCTTAGAATTTCGATTGCCAATCCTTCTTGGATTGTTATGTGTTCTGAAATATTTGCATCTTGAAAATTCTCTTTTGCTCTTTTGATTTTTTTGGGATTCTGTTCTATTGTAATTATTTTTCCCTTATTTTCCATAATTGCTTCAGCGCACCATATTGTGGAATACCCAACTGACATTCCGACTTCAAGCATATTTTTTGCATTTTTTAGACGGATTATCATGTTGAGTAGTTCTCCTGTCTCCTTTGTTATTGCTAACATTCTTTCATCTGCTGGAATGTTTACCTGTCTTGATTTTTCTAATGATGACTGTTTTTCCAATTTTTCTAATACCTCAAAAATCCCTTTTGTCATTCTTTCTGTATGGAATGATCTTATCCCTGTATTAGTATTCTAAGATCTTACATTATTTTTATTAGATTATATTTGCCCACTAATTTTTCTTGATATATGGCAGCAAAGAAAGTCGATCTGCTTGAAATCGTTCAAAAAATCATTAATTTAGATTCTAAAATGAGATTTGCAGCAATAATTGATTCTAAAGGAAATATTCGAGAAGCAATTATGAAAACAGGTAAAACAAATCTCAAATCTCAAAAAGAAGAGGAACATTTCTGTAAGCAAGTTGCCCAAAGACGTGCTATGAGAAAAGAATTTGATAGATCTTTAGGTAAAGTTCGATATGTCCATGTTGAAAGAGAAAAAGTATCTCAAATGGTTGTCTATGCAAAAAGAAACATTATCTATTTCACAATGGAGCCTGAGATGCCCATTAATACCAAAATCAGACTAATCACAAAAATCAAGAAATCTTTGGAGGGGGCTCATTCAATTGGAAATCGGGAGTTCCAGTGCCCTTTTTAAGAGTCAAAAGGGATCAGAGAATTACAAGCACCCCACCCACACCTTCTTTTTTCCCAAATGTATCTGATCAAGATCTTTAGATAGCCATTTTGCTAAAAAAAAAAAATAGTATAAAGATCACATAACAAAAACTCCAGGACCAACACCCCCCAGAGCCCTGGGGCAAGTGTTGTAGGTTATATCCTGGGGCATATAAGGTTTTTATGGAAGGGGTTGTCGAATAAGCTTTGGAGGAGGCTCATTTGATTAGAAATTGAGAGTTCTAGTTTCCTTTCAAAGAGTCAAAAGAGATCGGAGGACAACTAGCTCCGCCCCGCATCCTCCTTTCTCCAAATGCATCTGATCAAAAATTTGAGATAGCCATTTTGTTCAAAACAGTCCAAAATCATATAACGATGCCTACCAGGGGCAAGGGTTGTAAGTTATTCCGCTACCCAAATTGATTGTCGCTTGACCTTCAGTTCTATTTTTCCCTTTATAGAAATACCTTTGTTTAAATAAAGCTCAATGAGTTAATTGTTTTTGACTTTGTTTAATTGACTCAATGAATATTATATTGAGTAGACTTCATTGGACTGAGAGACAATGAGATTCATTAGCATCATTTTACTACTAATTTTCCAATTTTAACTATGTGTACAAATTATGATTATAGTTTTGCGATTTTATGGCCGCTGATTGTTTCTCATCAATAACGCTCGATAGAGCGATAGAAGGACAAAGACCGTGAGGACTGCGGAAGAGGTGGCCTGAAAACTTCGATCACCAAAGCAATGCAGAGAGCAGTACAAGATAAATCGTCGTCAGATCAAGCCCTGCTTCATACCGTTAAAAAAAAGTGGACCTAATACGCCCCGAGAGAAGCAACAGGACATAAGCAAATAGCTGAGAATAGGTATTGGCTAAACAATGCTTCTTTAGATTAATTTGTTGTTTTTTTTTAAGTTAGCCGTTTCTCGATATTATTTCGGGCACGATAGAAAGGCAGGGTTTTCTTTCTAATGTCTCACGTTGGGCTTATAGGGAGACGTTCCGGTAGAAATATTTGTAATCGGAACATCCATTGGTCGACTAATCAAGCCAAAAGTTGTCATAGCAGATACTGATACCGCGGACGTCACCGAGGAAAATTTCCAAATGCTGGAAAAGACCATCAGCGACTTTGCTGCGAGCAGAGGCGAACCCTTTGAGCATCGTTTGGAACGGCGGGCACAAGGTTATCGCGTCATTTTTACCATTAGCGGTTCTCAATGAATGGGTTGCCGTACCTGATTGTTATTAAGCGTCATGGAGGATGGCGTCCACTTCAATTTCAATCAAGTGTTCTGGATCAATCAGGCGGCTCACCTCGACCATGGTTGAAGCAGGCCGGATCTCTTTAAAAAAATCTCCGTGGGCCCGGCCGATTTCCTGCCAGTGATCGATGTTGGTGACAAACATACGCGTTCGCACCACATGCGCAAGAGTCGCCCCTGCTTGGCCAAGTGCCGTTTCGATGATTTCGAGAATAGCTTGGGTTTGGCGATAAGGGTCGCCGGGCCCGATGACTTGGCCATCGGCATTGGTTGCCGTTGTGCCAGCCACAAAAATATGAGAGCCCACCACCACGGCTCGCGAGTAGCCTACGGTCTTTTCCCAAGGTGCTCCGGATGAAATCAAGGATCGGGACATGAGTAGCCTCCCAATGATGGTTTGCATGAATTGGTGGATGGGTTGACCGGTATTAAAGCCAAGTAATCATCTTCCCACAGCTTCTCACCACAACCCTCGTTGATTCCTGCTACCATAACCTTTTCAGGGCCGAATGTGTGGGGAGAATCGCGATCCATATTCAAAACGCGCTGTGTTTTGCGCGGCCTGAAAATTGCTAATTTCCACCGGATATGTGGATGTAGCTAGGATCTTAATGATCGATTAATGGAAATCTTTCCTTTGCCACTGCGTCTTTGCAGGGGTTTGAACTTGGAAGCAGGAAGAGAAATTATGAAGTATGGTTGTTTAGCATTTGTCCTTTGGACCGGTTTTTCTCTGGCGATTGCCCAGGATCGAGGACAACAAATTTGGCTGGCCTTCGATGCAGAGACGGCAAGTCTCGCTGAGTCTTTTTTAAAGAATAAGCTTTTAAAGCGCCAGTCGGTTGCCAATGGCGTTGCCGTCTTATTGGAAGAACGTCATGTCGCGCCTTTGGCTGGTTTTCTTCACGAAGAACGTCACCGTTGTGGCGGGTTCACGGCCCATCAGCAATTCTCTGATGCGGCGCGGGCATCGTCAGGTCGAAAATGACTAAGTTCTAATAACTATTACTAATGTCCATACACTCACGATACACCAAATAGGGTAAAACAGAAACTGCTACAAGCAATATCTTAAGTAATACATATAAAAAGTATGTTCGGTAAATGCCAACTTTTGCTGTTTAATACAACAAGGATACCTGTCATTGCATCAATCAATTGATTGTCTCATTATAGTCTGCTTTAAGTACCGATTAACCTTCCATAAAGATGTACTACACCCAGAATAATGGAACATAAGAAGCCTTATAATACCCAAATTCTTGTCTTATTGGAATTGGAGACTGTCTCACATTTGAAGAATGAGTGTTATCATATTCACTACCTGTACTACTACATCAAATGGGTATCAAGCACATACGCCCAATCTTTTGTTATATTGATATCACATAGATGTTGTTCAAAGAAGAGGAATATTTGTCCCCCTAAACGAGCTTTGTTACAACATAGGTGATATTTTTGACAGTCAACAGTAAGGCTTTGATCCAGACCACCGGAGAGTCGCGCGCAGGCCAAATCATAGTCATCCTTGTCGTTAAAATCAAAATCCTACAGTGCCAATTACGAATCCCGTTTGTGATTTCTCGAGTCCATAAAGTTCAGCTTTTGGGTATTTGCCCAATCAGAATCAAGATTTAAGACATATTTTTTGAAAATAGAAACTTGGAACAGCTGTTTTTCTGTCTGTAATATTCAGGGTTTGAACCCCCTGCCCAAGTTTTCGTCTGACAAGAAAGAACGTAACAAAAACTTCATATAAATAAATTTCTTAGGAATGTTCTAAAGTTCTTTTGTTGTAACCCCCCACTCAAAATAAAATACCCCCCAAACTAAATACGAGGGATACGCCCTCGATGAGTTGCAAACAGTTAGGAACAAAATAGCGTTGACACAAGTTATTCAACTTTTGAGCCCCAATCACGACGCTAAAAATCAAGAAAAATGTGTGACTATGGTGTGCCTGGGGCACCCGACAGGCCAGTTGGTTACAAAGCGGTTTGCTAAAAGGGCTGGCTCAGTTATTCAACAGTTTCATATAATTCCTTTGAGATTCGCTTCCAGTACCACCATTATCATTTTATGTATTAGGTATATGCAAGGGTTTACCGGGGGAGGGGCTAGTCAAAGCCGATTTTTAGCCAACCATTGTTGGTAGCAATACGCGCAACGGCGATTGGCGTGGGAAGTCGGTGACCGCGATCGCCTTGTGGTGGGCCATGATCATGCGACAGGCGGTCCGCACGTCCTGCCGCAGATCATGGTCGAGCACCACCTGGATGCGGCCGGACTGAAGGAACTCTCGATTTTCGCTGTCAAAATCATGAGCGATGAACACCTTGGGCCGGCAACCGGCTTCGTGCAAGGCAGCCAGGATCTGTCGATTGCTGCCGCCGATGGAATAGACGGCGTCGATTTCGCGGGTCTTGTCCAATGTCTCGCGGACCTGCGGTCCGATTGGATCACCGGACCGCGCACCTTCAATCAACTCGGTGACACGCGGCTGCTCGAACAGTTGGCTCATATGCTCCTGAAAGCCGATCTCCCGATCCTCTTCGCCGCGAAACCGGTTGTTGCGAACGGTCACCAGCACACTTGGTGACGACCCGGTGAGCCACTGGTGCATCAGAAAGGCGGCGGTCTCGCCGGCGCGTCGATTGTCCAGGCCGACATAACCGATGCGCGCCGAGGCAGGCAGGTCGGTCGCCATCGTGATCACTGGAATGCCGGCGCGGCTCAGGTCTTCAATCCGGGCCGCAATCGCCGGTGAGTCCGGAGCCATCAAAAGAACACCATGACTGCCGCGCTTCCGGATGCGGATCAACGCCTGCTCGATCTCGCCCTCGGAAAACAGCAGCCTGATATCGCTGCGAGATCGGAAGATGGCCGGTTCGAGTGAGGGCAGTTCCGCGGCAATAGCCTCCCTGAGGGCACGGCCGAAGCTGTCGGGTGCTTCGATGATAAAATCGAGCAGGAACTTGCGACCCGAGAGGCTGATCGTGCGTTCCTGCTCCTCGAGTTCCTGAATCGCATGCTCGACCCGGCGCACCGTTTGCTGGCGCACACCACCGCGTTTGTTGATGACCCGGTCGACCGTCGCCGTGCCCAGACCGGCCTGAAGGGCGATGTCCTTGATCAGAAAGCGGTGCGCCATAAGTCCGTTTTGATGGATTTTTGATGGATTTCGACCTTAAGCGACTGCCCGAACCAAGTCTACTGTCCAGGCCAGATACCAGGGAGGCAATGGAGGATTGCAAATGGATCAGGTTTTGAAAGGCAGCGACGCGGTCAAGTTATCGTAAAAGGATTGGCAGTTGAAGAATCAAACATTTCTTAAGATCTGTTAAATTCAAATGCTTAATCCAGTTGTCAAGATCACCATTTCTAAAAAAATTCAGATTAGTTTAATTTTTAATGACATTTTTGTTAAAAAAAAAATGCATTTTTACAGATCGTTTTCACATTCAAATCATGCTGGTCGGATGGCAGACTTTTTTGTCTGTTTACAAACCTTTGAAACTAACATGCAAGGGGAATTGATGCCCAATTCTTGGCAGTTCTGTTCTTTATTTATGCTAATGACCTAATTTCTGGGGTTGTTTTCTAAAAACCAACAGTTTTTTGTCGCGAACGTCACCCCAAATCTTACCAAGTTACAATATAAAGATCCCCATCAGTGAATGATTACTGTTGCGTATCGTAAGACACCGAATTACTTTCAAATAAACTTCTGCACTTTCTTTTCTTAATTCCCGTTTCCTTCTCGAAAATCCTCGTAATTCCCTTTTCACACTTTCCTTTTTCTTCTTTTAATTTGATACGTGATTTTTAAATACATCACTGTTTAACAATCAGCTAAATTAGTCCAAATTCACTAATCGTCAAATTTTGTAAGGCTGAGGCATCCTTTTCCCAAATATTGGCTGAAATAGGAAACTAGCTAAAACTTCTATACAAACGATTTACTCCAATCGCCTGTATTTGAAGAATGTTTATATTCCCCTGATTGGTCGCTACCCGTCACTTGTGTTTGTGGCTGTGAAACCGATGTATTTCAGATCTAAAATTCTCGAGTGTGTTCTGAATAAGTAACGAGTACCAGGACTATAATCGGTGTAACTTGGTAGGGTTGACTCCAACATTTGATAGTTGTACTCCTCGCTAGAGAGGACTCCAAGGGGCTACCATGTCAAGATTTTAACAAAGTCTGTTTCTTGGTATAATTTCTGCTTAGTTGCTCATATTAACTAAAGCTCTTGCTCAAACCTGAATTCACGTCATGGCAGTCGGAAGTAGTGTCGGATTACACCAAAGTACTTATCACTGGGCGTTCTGCCAAGTCCAGGATCGGACCAACTCCGATAATTCTGTTTCATTGAATAATTTAATGTTGCGTCTCTTATTAAGTTTGGTTTAAAAGAGGGAAAAGAATATATCAATATATGTCTTCCTTTTCAATGCCTTGTATAATCTCATAAACAATGCGATTGATGAGGTGACGAGAGGTGGATCGATTACTATCAAAGGCTCCCTTGAGTCCGAGGGGCAGGCTATCGGCATATCAGTGACTGACACGGGCCAGGGCATGTCATCAGAAGTGCGTGAGAGCCTCTTTACGAATCGAACAATCAGCCGAAAAGCCGGAGGAACCGGCCTTGGCACAAAAATCGTAAAGGATGTTGTGGATGCCCATGGAGGACATATTAGCGTAGAAAGTCATGTCGGTTCGGGTACCACCTTGCATATTCGCCTTCCCCTCCACCAGCCCGCGACTCGTGTTCGATAATTCGCTGTATTTTTCACCCTAAAATCTGATGAATGGTTTGAGCGAGCTCATGCGTCAAAATGGGTTTTCGTAGATAGGCTCGTATACCCATGGATAGAGCTTTCTCGGGAGTCATGTTGTAACTAAAGCCGGTGCAAAGAATGATCGGGAGTTCCGGTCGGATACCCAGGAGTTCACGCGCAAGGGCGTCTCCGGTAAGGTTGGGCATGGTTTGGTCCGTAATCACCAAGTCATAGTGAAGGGGATCCGCCCGAAAGGCATCCAAGGCTTCAAGGCTATTCTTACAGGTAATGGCTTCATAGCCGAGTTCCTTGAGCACCTTTTGTCCAAGTTGAGTAAGGGATTCTTCGTCATCAACAAATAAAATTCTGGCTTGTCTCCGTTGAATTGGCATACTCCGGTGGAGTTCAGCCTCGACGATGGCATCAGTTCGAGGTAATAAAATGATAAACGTGGTTCCCTGGCCCATTCGGCTCTCTACCGTAATGGTTCCATCATGGTTCGCGATGATTCCATGAACGACGGAGAGTCCCATGCCGGTTCCTTCACCCAAATTCTTGGTGGTGAAGAATGGCTCAAAAATTCTGTTGCGTATCTCCGGCGAAATGCCACCACCCGTATCGGCGACTGAGAGACGAATGTATGAGCCTGGTTTCAGGGCATGAAATGTCGATTGCTCACCGGAGATCTCCACATTATCCAGCGTAACTTCCAAGGTACCGCCTGTTTCCCTCATGGCATGTTCAGCATTGGTGCAAAGATTCATGAGCACTTGGTGGATCTGCGTAGGGTCGGCCAGGACAATACCTGATTCAGTCGAAACTCACAGGGACGACAGTTAAATTTATTAACTGCTTACGTATGTCCTTTGCAAATTTGAGGATATTGTCAAAAATAAAGTTTAATTTAAAAAAAGACATTTTGACTCAAAAGATTATATCTACTTGGCTATAAATTTCATAAAAACAATTTTTCAGGTCTTTTTACCCCTTCAAAATTTTAATTAACAGCAACTAGTAATTAAAACAGCGCTAAAAAAATGCGGAGCTATTAGGCTTCCCACTAAAAATCAGAAAAAATTAAAGTACTAAAAATCAGCCGATATCCAAAAATGACACTGTTCTTCCTATCAGCTGGCTGATATTTCAATCCGGTTCTAGCCATGACCAGTTAACTGTTTTATGCATCATTAATGATTTCATATCATTACTTTGCCTTTTTGTACCCGTTTTGTGTCTACTTGTTATTATCACACATCTTTATCGCCTAATCGCCTCATTTGTTTTAACCAATTATCAACGAGGGTTTTATTGGAATTTCCTCCCGGTCATTTTAAACCTAAGAGGTGTGACGCAATCGAGGTTAATCAAGGGAATATTTTTTGAGAAGCTCAGTTCAAAAAAGGCGAGTGTCCGAACTGACCAAATTAGTTTAGTCATGGCAGGGTGTTTTAGTATAGACGAATATGACAATTTTTGGCAGTCTGTTATTGAAAATGCTTTGCAATTAGATGATAGTCCTAGTAATTTTTCGCAGTTTGATTTTAACAAAAACAGTTAAGTTGTTCCAGAAAGCAAAGAAAATCAAAACAACAACTGGAATTATACGACAAACCAAGATACCCCATGTCTAGTTAATGGATGTCCTTTCTATACAGCACCAGTTCCTGCTTTAAGCTGCGGATCCGTTTCAAGCAACGACAGTCAAAGCAATCCACCACATGAAGTGCATCCATATGCCCCTGGGACAAATATCTTTAGTCATGTGAATAGATATTCGTTTTATTCAGCCCCAGTTACTGCTTCAAGTGGTAGTTCTATTCCAAGTACTGGCAGTAACACCGCCCCTCAACCTATTCATCACAATACCCCTAGGCTAAATATCTTTGACCAAATGAATAGAAATTCCATTCGATCAGCTGAGTTCTCTGCTCAAGGTGATATTTAATTTAATATCATGTTTCTGGGGCAATATTATGTCTGTCAGAGTTGAGTTAACAGACGCCCAATATTTTAAACGTCAGAAAAAAACCTTTTTATGACCTTAATAACTTTTGGAGTTGTTTCTTATATTCCAGTGTTAGAGATTAAAAAGATTGAAATACGATAAGAATAACAGTCTATAGTCATTAACGTGACTGGGAATCGCATCAAGTAAGGTTGGAAAAACTAGATAACCTGATTCTTATATAGGTCCTACAGTTTCCTCTATGTCACTTATTATACATTTTTCAGTATACAACTTAGATTCTAAAAAAAAACTTAGGTAGAGAAGGAAAAAAAAGATTATTTTCTCCAAAATTTCAGTAAGACAATAAAAAAGTCTATTGGGTCCCACCAGCCGTATTATCAATAATGGTACTAACATTTTGTGCAATTTAACGTTGTTCAAAATGCAGAACTAAGAAAATACAATATGAACCCCAGAAATCCTTTTATTTCAGCCTAGAGTTTAGAGATTTCCAAGTTCTGATGCAAATTTCAGAGGTTAGTCTATAGTTTAAACACTACCCAGATATTATCCCTTTAGATTTCTCTTCAAGATGATGATGTACAACGTGTATAAAATTAGACTAATTACTATAATATAAAAACATCCTAGGATACTTTGTTTTTCTATTGTAAAAGACTCCTAAAGCACTTTATGTTTTAACTTCACAAAAATCATATTTTATTTTTTGTTGTCGGTAAATCACTAATTTTTTAACAAGTTGAAAACGAGATAAGGGGAATGTACCGAGCAATTAATAGCAGAAATTGAAGAACGATGCTTTAATTATTTTTCAGATGAGATATGTGAGGGCGATTTCTTTTCGTCTTAATCTCATTTTTTTCCTTCATTTGTTTTTCTCCGTTCATGCTGCATAACAGGCTCTTTACAAAATCATTTATTCATAAGTGGAGGGCCTTCTTCGGGGAGTTCTGTTGTGCTTTGGACTTTTTTCCCTTCTCCTTCCAAGTAAGAATATGTAACCTTTCGGGACATGAGAATCTAAAAGAAACTCATAGGTGAGTTTGGGTTGTGCGAGATGTCGAGATGTTGAGTTGTCTCCGATATGAGCGCTTTTATTTATTTTTATCTGTGTCCTGATGTTTTTATGATGGCTGTTGAGTAATACCAAGAGGAATTTTATACTTTACAATGGTTTGAAAATAAATGTGATCTAGTTCTTATATTTGCAGTCCTTTAACTTTTTTTCGAAAAAAAACCCCAAAATTTACTTCATTTTCTTTAAATTTATTCTTTTATTGTTGATCCATGGTTTACATTGCACTAAATAAGCATCATTATTATCAGCAAAAAAATTGCGTATTATCCCAATTCATGCGCAGTAACACGCGGAGTCTGTAAGTGATCTTCCCCAATATTTCCCTGATTAAAAGAAAGCCTTTTTTTTAAAGACGGCAAAATCTAATATTATAACACAAAAGGATTCTCGAGTGACATGGGGGAGGGTAGCCCTGCCTCAAGACTTAACTTTCCTAGTTCATTTTCTTTTCGCCTATTTCCTCTATCCTTTCCCAACATGTTCGGTTCTATTATTCATCCCTACTTGATGTCATTACACTTTATAGTGTAAGATCAATTATCAGGGTCGTATCCAGGATTTTTCTTCAGGGGAGGGGGAGGGGTGCAAAGGGATTTTTTGCGGAGAAGGGGGCTCCAAAAAATGTAAAAACGAATAAAAATGTGTTTCTATTCATTTTTGTTACGTTTTTACGGGTCGGAAAAACATTTCAGGGAAAGGGGAGTCATACCCCCTCCCCCCTGGCTACAGCCTTGTCCTTTATCTATTCTTATCAAGTTATCTGTTGTAGACAATCAGACACAGCATATGAAATTTGGAGGCGTATGCTCTTTGCATTTAAAAACGAAAAGGTTTAACGATTTTGTATAAGCAATTTGTATTTTTGTAATTGCAATGCTGATCAGCGATTTTTCTTTTATTTGCATGGAGAAAACTGCATAATCTAACACTTGGTTATAAAAGAAACCGACGTCAGGTTATGATTGTTCAGCAATAGCGATCAATCAAAATGAACACTTAATATAATGCACTTAGTGATTACACATAGGATATGTATTTGCACATAATAAGTCATATCAATGTACAGTATTAGAATATTTTACTTATCTTTTGTTTGCTTTTTCATATTATTTGCATAAGCAAAAGTGTTCAGGAATTCGACACAACAAACCACAATATGGAAATTAGTGAACTTGAATGCCGCCATAAATAAGGAGAGAAGGAATTGTCTCTAAACATACACTTGCCTGATATCTTTTTCAGGGCGGGGGACCAGCATCAAAGTAGTCGCGGTGATAAATAACTTTATCCTCTTCGAACATAAGATAGGTGTTTCCTTCAAATGCTAGATTTTGTCCACCCTTCAGTTTTTTATGGGAAAAGTGCATAGTCCAATATAAGCTGGCGGTTTGATCTTGGAAAAGCGAACTGTGAATTGCAAACGAGCCATGGTTCAAATTTTCATACATTTGCTCAAAGTATTTTTTGAGGTTTTCCAACCCTTCAATTCTGTGCAGAGGATCTTGAAAAGTCACATTTGGATGATAAACCTCTTCAAGCAAGTGCAAATTATCCTTATTTAACCGTTGGTATAAGTCGATAAATCCACTTGTTGGCGTAATTGATGTCATTCTGCTTTTTCCAGCTGTACTTTGTAGTGATGTAGTGCCCTGGTCCTCGCCACTTTTAGGTCGACGATAGGTTGCCAGTAGGTATTTTCCACTCCCTCACTAGATAAATACGTATGTGGGAAGTGAATATGCTTATTAGGCACATTTTCTAGTTCTGGTAAGTACTTACGGATAAACTTGCCCTCGGGATCAAACTTTTTGCTCTGTGATACTGGGTTGAAAATTCGAAAATAAGGTTGCGCATCACAACCTGTACCCGCAGCCCATTGCCAACCACCATTGTTAGAGGCAAAATCACCGTCTATGAGGTGTTGCATGAAAAACCGCTCGCCTTTGCGCCAATCTTGCAACAAATGCTTTGTTAAAAAACTCGCTACGATCATTCTTAATCGATTGTGCATCCACCCGGTTGCCAACAGCTGTCGCATTGCCGCATCAACAATTGGAAACCCCGTTTTAGCTCGGCACCATTTATCAAATAAGGTATCGTCGTTTGCCCATATGAACCCTCTAAATTTAGTCTGAAAATCATGCAGATAGCAAATTTTTGGAAAAAAATGTAGCAGGTGACGATAAAAATCTCGCCAGATTAACTCGTTCAGCCAGACAAAACGCGGGTCGCCAGGATTGTCTACTAAATTTGGGGCGCGCTGTAAAAGGTCATACACGATGCGTCTAGGACTTATGGCTCCAATTGCCAAATAAGGAGAAATGCCACTGGTTCCCTTTATCCCAGGTATATCTCTATCGACAGCATAGTTTCCCCATTTGTGTTGCATAAATTCGGGTAACACTTTTGAGATTTGGTATTTTGGATAGGTATTTCTATTTAATATAATATGTTATGGGCGGCCTGCTTTCCATAATATTCTGCTGTAGTTCCCATAATTTTGATAATAAAGTGCTGTATTTACATCAAATTTTAGCATATCTTATTAGGATTAATCTAACTTCACTTATTCGGTGGGTTCCGTATAATTAGCAAGCACTGTACATTTTGTCCCCCTCCCTTATGTTATCGTGGATTGACGCCCCTAAGTACACCTAATCATACGCTTCTTTAGGGTTTAAAAATTCTAATTTACGTTCGTCCGGATATTGCACAAAACATGCAGCTTCCTGTCCATCATAATAGAGCAGGGTATTTTATACAGAAGATGTACTTAAATTTGAGCGTGGTATTCTAAACCGTGATGTAGAGGATGATTGTAGTGTGTCTCGATTTTTAAACAAAATAGCAGCCTTTAGCTATTGCGTCATTTTAGTGTTTTCACTGTAAATTACCAGCATATCTGCTGATCCGAGAACAGAGCTACTGGTTCCAGCAGTAGTGATAGCGAGTGTGTATGGCAAGCATGTGAATGACTGTTCTGTGATGAGCTGAAAAGGATAACCAATATTGTTACGGATGTCATATGATGAGCAAATTATTACTTCTAACTCTTTTACTAGGTAATTAAATAGTCCAAATTTTGTGTAGGCTAATTTAGCACGGATTTACCGCCAAGGCCAACAGGCCCGGCGCGGAAATCCGGATAGGAAGCCATGGCCGGTTCCTCAACAACCCGGCCCTGTTCGGCAAATGCATGCTGGGAGACGGCAGTCAGATCCTCGGCAATATCACGGTCGACAGCTGCATACTGTCGGACGGAGGCTCCTTTCAGGAAGATGATCCGGACATGAGAGGCGGTCTGCTGAAAGGAAGCGGCGTTGCCAGGAACCTGAGCGTGGCACGCGGCATGGTGATAGCCGGAAACGGGAGTTTCAGTTCGGAAGACCTGCTGCCTCAAAGGCACTTTCACCCAAAGCCCTGACTGAAACACCCTGATCGCGCAAACCTGCGTTCCGGATCAGATCAGCCGACAAGCCCTCAGGAACGTTTCAAGGCCATCCACAGTCACGTAGTGATGGCCCTTAAGCCCGACGCTCTGTGCCCCTTCTATGTT
This sequence comes from Alatinidae sp. Z8VKAUB7J3, assembly GCA_010016025.2. Lineage (NCBI taxonomy): Eukaryota > Metazoa > Cnidaria > Cubozoa > Carybdeida > Alatinidae > Alatinidae sp. Z8VKAUB7J3. The sequence continues at coordinate 116,299,078 of JAAAKM020073195.1, read as the reverse complement.
TTCCGCGCGATCCTAACAGTAAAATGTTATCAGGTATACAAGAACAATTTTGAAGAAATATTCAAAAAGAGCCAGAAAGCCCTAAAAATCGATGTGAGTTTTGATGTGATATCATTTTTGAGGTTTTTTGAAATAATCTCTCTCTGAATATAATCTAGTGAATAATCTGGAAATTAATTATTTTGTGAATGAATTGGAAAGTTATTTATTTTGTGTTGCTAGCTTCAATTATATTATAACTACTGATGATAGTTGCTGTGTATCTGATCAAAATATCTGGAATTTCATACCTGTTTTTTCTACTGTCTAAATAAATGGACTGGTCTCCATTTGAAAATTTATTTGTTCTTCATGAAAATTTGTTTTCAAAATAACCTTTAAATATTAAAGCTATAGAAAATTAGTATCTGTCGTTCCGCATGTATCCCGACGGCTTCGCGACGCTCGTCGAGGGCTGGACCAAGAACTACGGCTCGGGCGCGTGGGCCATCGGTCTCGGGCGACTGGCCGCGATCACGTTCTGGCTCACGGTCGCCGTCGGCGTGCTGACCTGGGGCGGCGGCGTGGACAGCCATCTGTGGCCGCGCGTGTTCTACGGTCTGTTCGCCGCGCAGCTCTTCGTCATGGAGCGGCAGATGGGCAACTTCAGCGTGCTGTGTGCGCTGCTCTACCCGCTGACGATCCTGTTCCTCGTGGCGATACTTCTGCGCTCCCTATGGCATACCCACGTCCGTAAGTCCGTGACGTGGCGGGGCCGGGCGGTGGCAACGCGTTGAGGAGCGCGTCGCCCTTGCGCTGCGCCAGCATCCACGCGTAGACGTCGTCGCGGCAGTAGATCGGCGCCCAGATCCAGTGCATGCGGGGCAGGGTCGTCCACGTCGCGGAGCCGCCCGCGCAGCGATGCGCGTCGACCAGTCGCTTGTGGCGGAAGGCCGGCGTGATGAAATCGAAGCTCCCGTGGAAGGCCCACACCGGAACCTCGGCGGCCCGCTCGATCCCGCGCACGGAACCCCAGGCGCAGAGCGGTACGGCGGCCGCGACGCGCTCGGGGTACGCCTTGATCGTGTCCCAGACGCCCGTGCCCCCGACGCAGACGCCCGTCAGGTAGACGCGGCGCGGGTCCACGTCGTAGCGCGCGATGGCGTGGTCGATGACGCCGGCCCCGACGGCCTAGCAAAACCGGGACCGAAAGACCGACCGACAGAATTTGCGATTGCTATATGTCACTTGGTTAATACCAAGTGCCAAAAAAAAGCGAGGTTCTGACTCTAAACGAAAGCAGGTGAATTCCAGATTCGGTGCACAAATGAACGAAGTCCTTCCTGAGTATAAAAACGAGCTAAATCCTGAGGCACTACAATAACTAGGCAAGTCAAAGCAAAGGGAAAAGTGTTTTACACCCTTGAGTGAGTGGAAAAACAAGCTAGCTCACTGGAATAAAGAGCTATGCCCAAAGATTGACTAAGTGAAGAAACACGTAAACTCCTGACTAAGAACAAAACAAAATATTTCCAAGTTGTAAAATTTCGATAAAGCGATGCAAAAAAAAAGGAAAAAAAGAATTAAACAGTGCAAAACAAAGCGATTCGAAACAAAAACTAGTCCGGTGTACAAAAGAGCTAAGTACAGGCTGTAGACACTCAGTGGAGTAAGAAAGTGTGACATATTATATGTTGACTGAACCATAATAGTGCAAGGATGTCCCATCTATAAGATTAGGGAAACAAAGTGTCCTGGTAGCCCCTCCACACCCTCCCACTATCAAATTTAGCTGTGGGGTTGAGACATGGCAATTCTTTTTAAATCAGAGTCATTGAAAGATTTTTAGCCTGTGTGATTACAGTGGTAATAGATCAATGGCGGCTCCGACGCAAAACATTCCCTAATCCTACTGTCAAAGCTGAGCCGAGGGAACAGATGCTACCCCACGCTTTAGCTCCAGTACTAAAAAAATCACCCTACATGACACGAGGCATAAAGCTGATCCGTGGTCCCACCGCTGCTACCCGCCACCCCCCGACTTTAAGAAAAAAGGTAGGAAGGTTCTTTTTCCTTATCGAAGCTCATGGGGTAGGTAACTTGAGTTAATGAGAAAAGAGAATGAGGATTTAGGGAAGCGTAATCCCTTCTCCGACTTTTGTATGAAAGCGTTACAATTCGCTTGACACTTATCTGGCAACAACATTGGGCAAGTGGACGTAGGAGACCTGCATTGCAAAGGCATATACCACTTTTAAAACCCATCTACAATCCACATGAAAGGACCAGCATATTCCGCTCGTTTGCTCAACAACTGTGCTACTATCGAATGCCTCAATTCGATAGTAGCCGTGTCGACGCCACAAGATCCCGGCTCCGGGGTTCAACGTGTTCGAGCGGGCCGCCAACGCGCTGGCCTTTCTCGAGAACCGTCCCGAGGGAACGGTGGTCGTCAAGGCGTCGGGCCTCGCGGCCGGCAAGGGCGTCATCATCGCCAAGAACCTCGAAGAGGCGCGCGAAGCGGTGCGCAGCTTCATGGAGCACGGCCGCTTTGGCGAGGCGGGCAGCACGGTGGTGATCGAGGAGTTCCTCGAAGGCACCGAGCTGTCGGTGATGACGTTGACCGACGGCACGACCATCGTCCCGTTCGAGGCCGCGCGCGACTACAAGGCCGCGCTGGATGGCAACAAGGGTGACAACACGGGAGGGATGGGATCGTTCTCGCCGGTCACCAACACGAGCTCGCGCAGCCTGCGGCAGATCGAGAACCAAGTCCTGGTTCCGGCGATCCACGGGCTCAACCGAGAGAACCGGCAGTTCCGCGGGTTCCTGTACGCCGGCCTGATGATGACCGCGGCGGGGCCGCGCTTGCTCGAGTTCAACTGCCGGTTGGGCGATCCGGAGACGCAGCCGCTGTTGATGCGGATGAAGTCCGACTTGGTTCCGCTCATGCTGAAGACGGTGCAGGGCGAGCTCGGTGAGCTCGAAGCGCCGTCTTGGGATCCGCGGCCCGCGGTGTGCGTGATGGCGACCAGCGAGGGCTACCCCGGCGACTACCGCAAGGGCCTGCCGATCCACGGACTCGACAGCGTCGAGACCGGTGACGATCTGCAGGTGTTCCACAGCGGCACCAAGCGCAGTGGCTCGGACACCGTCACTGCCGGTGGTCGCGTGCTCTCGGTGTGCGCGCTGGGTGACACGCAAGAAGCGGCGCGCGAGCGGGCCTACGCGGCGTTGGCGAAGATCGAGTTCCAGGGCAAGCAGTTCCGGACCGACATCGCCAAGATCTGAGCCGTGCCGTCTCGCGTCGCGTCGTTTCGGGTCGTGCCGTTCCGCGTTGGCAGATTGCCGGTTATCCTGGGGGCGGTCTCCCATGAAGGCAAGCGAAGAGCTCGAGGTCGTAGAGCGCTACATGCGCGAGCAAGGGCATCGCTGGACCAGTCAGCGGCGCCTGATCGCTGCGGAGGCGTTGCGGCACCACTCGCACTTCACTGCCGATGAGTTGTTGGATTTTTTTCCCAAAGAAACACTTTTTAGTACCTTCTAAGCAGTTTTCCATTGACTTTACTAAATTTATGTCTGATGTACAAATAGAACGTGATACCCTTGATTTCATATGGTAAAAGAATGACATGCTACTCGAATTAGCCAAAAAGCCATTGAAGATACTATTTCCTTAAAAATACATTCTAGGTAATAAATGCATTATTTCTGGGACTCTAGCCAACTGATGCAAAGCGTCAAAATATCCTAATAAATTATTTGTTCAATAGATTCCTCAATTGGAGTTTTGGTAAGTGTTATCAGTCATCTGTTCCTGGGCACTTTAGGCATCGTTACGAGAACATGCAAACCACGGTGATTTGATATGTTTACTGGACAGACAAATTCTTTTGACAAATTCCGTAAGAATTCATACCAATCGTAAGCAACACATAGAAAGCCAGACAAATTCATAAAAACCAACGCCAACCCTAGAAAAAAAACACTAGAAATCATGACCAAACCATAGAAATCAAGACCTAACCTTAGAAATCATGGCAAAGCCTAGTATTCAAGACCAAACCATAGATATCAAGACCAAATGTTAGTCATCGCACCCAACTTCTAAAAAATCATAACCAATGCATAAAAATCATGATGAATTTATAAAATAATTCACCAATACATAGAAATTCGGAAGAATTCATTGAAATCATAAGCAATGCATAGAAATCCACACCAATCTATAAAAATCAGGGTCAACCCTAAAAATCGCAACCAAACCAGGGACATCAAGGCAAAACTGTAGAAAACATGACCGATCCATAAGAATTCAGAAAATCCCATAGGAATCATAATGCATGCATAGACATTCAGGGGAATTAATAAAAACCATAACCAATGCATAGAAATCCAGGTAAATTCACAAAAATCAAGAATTCATAGAAATCATAAGTAATGCATGGAAATCCACTCAAATTCACGAAAATACAGGATCAAACCTGAAAATCAAGACCAATCCAAAGACATCAAGAACTGTAGAAACTATAACTGGTTCAGGAAATCCTAAAAAAAACCCATAGAAATCATACCCAAAGCATGGAAATTCAAGGGAATCTAGGGAAAACATAACAAACACATATAAATCTAGATGAATTCATAAAAATCGGAGCTAACTCTAGAAATAGGGGGAGTAAATTTTTCTGCTCTAATTCTGTCTCGGGGGTCCGGTCCATTTTAACCTTTTGATGGGCAAGGGAATGGAGGTGCTTGTAGATTCTCGTTATCAGCATATCTACCAGAGAGGGACGTCGGACCCCAACCAAACTTTCTGGGAAGTAAGATTTGGTTGAATTTAGATTTTTGGTTTCAATAGTAATTCATCTGTTTATTTTACTTCGTTTTCATCACTTTAAATATTTTTTATCGTTGACGTAGTTGTGACCGTATCTGTGTATAGGGGAGAGGGGGGGGGGTATCCGTCCGCCTAATATTAGAACATATCACTTTTTATTTGATTAAATCGCTTTATTAATGCAGTCTACTGTAGTGCCTTAGTGTATAAACTGATAATAAAGGCCCTGCTACCGTGAAAACTTAAAGGTTTTCCAGCATTAATTAATTTTTTCTCTATTTTTGCTTTTACTGGGAAAATTGTGCCTAAGTAACCATTTAATGCTCGGTTTCTTATCTGGAACAAGCAGGACTTTAGATCTGGAAGATAAAACCCATGTCACCCTATTAATTTTGGCTCTTGAAGAAGTAGAAAAAGAAATAAAGATTTGAATAATGTATTTTAATTAGTTTCCACATTCTTAAATGCGATGTTTATCGAAGCTTATTTGCAGAAGTGTACCTGTTATTTCGAGCGAAAAATATTGGCGATTTAAACCAGGAAAACTATTTAACAAATAGTCTCCTAATATGAATAGTTTTTAAGATAACTTAGGATCTGCTTGCATAGTTCGAAAGGCCCGACCCTGTATTTTTAGATACCTGTATTTTTACACTATTTATAGGTGGATGAGACTATGCATTCAAGGGCGCTGGAAAGAACAAGTTTCGCCTGCCCTTGACTATGCAACTTCGCAAGGAAGGATGAAGTTTGTCCGCCCAATATTTAGGTGAGTGAATTTAATATTTTTTTTTTTCCAAAGGGGTATCAGCACGAAGAGGGCAAGAGACAAAGCTGTAACGAGGAAGGGTGGGACTGTAAACCTTTTAATAGTCCATCAATTTTTCTCATGTTTTGATTTTATTTCAAGTTTTTACTCTACTTTTTTATTATGTATATCTAGTTTATAAAAAATATTTTTGGACTTTTATGTTCTTTTCCTTTTTCAAATAACGGTAACTGGTATGATATTCCTTGTCTCTCTTGGAAAATATTTTCAGCCAAGTTGACACTTTCAGCTCTGCCCAGCATCCCCAACCTAAATTGGCCTAATGATGAGTCGCTCGTAATGTATAGAAAGACTCACTTTTTATGGTCAGACAACAAAAAATTACAAAATCGCAAATTAAACTATATTGCAGAACATATTAGAGCCAGCTATGTTAAGTGTCCTGTTTTACAGAAGAATGGAATGCGAACCAATCAGGCAAGGAGAATATCAATGAGTTTTGTTATTCGGTTCACCAAGATAATAGAATGGATGGTATTAGAATGAATGAATAGCCGTAACCGAAGGTAATGAAGACTAAAGAGAATATAGGTAGTTGTATGAGCGAGATACAGTCAAGAGAGCTAATATGGTGATTTATACCTTAAAAATGTTAAAATAGAAGACTAATACAAAAAGTCGATGTACTTCAACTGATTTAAGCCTTCAAAAATCGTGGACTTTAATGAGCGAAAAAAAGAGGAAAAAACCAATTTAGATAAAAGGAGAAAGGACATTTACCTCTTTGAGGATGGACGACATTCATTACATCTAACATTGATCTTTGGTAGTCGTATTTATCAGCATTTGTATCTTCAAGTCTATTTTGGTTTCCTTCCATAATTCATATATTTTACTCTATTTTATATTAATTGCAGAGAATGCAAGTACTATAAGCTCTAATTCTACATGAAATTTTTCATTTTTTAGATAAATGCAATTCAGACAGCTTGCCTATGCGTATGCATCATATTTTTGCATGGCATGGATCATTGTTTTGCAGACGAGGTTGTCTTTGAGATTGTTTTCAATGACTTATGACCAATTTTTGATAAGAATTTTGGCCCTGTGTATGTTGATCTCCTTTTCAATTTCATTTTAACATTTTTCCAAGTCACTGAATCTCCTTCATCTAAAGCCAATCGTTTTTTTTTTGCAAAAAGTTTCTCGGCACCACATCCATTCCTAAGGGTGTCAATAATGAGCTCGATATGTCTACAGCCTGGGTCAAAGTTTGGAAATTTTAATAGTGAGCTTCCTGAATAGTGGCTGCACCTGCTCATGAACACGAGTCCATGTAAATTCTTCCCTTTTGGATCGATCTCTCAGGTAATGATCCAAAGGGGACAACCCCTTTCATATATGGATTAATTCCTGCTCGTTTTAAGCTTTAATGTTGCTCCTTACTTGCCGTTAAAAAAAACTTGTTTTTTTATTTATTATTTATATGTGCCGCCGTACTTACAATAGAATGAGTACTGAGAGCTGATTGTCAAGGTTTGATGAAAAAAAAAGCTACAAAATATCCACTTTTATCAAAACTTTCTGGATATGTAAAAAAATAGGTACTATAGATTCAGGGGCGTGTCCAGGAGGAGGTTTACCCCCCCCCCCCCCGAAATTTTGTGAAACTCGAAAAAATGTATATAAACAAATTTGTGATGCGTCTTCAAAAGTTTTTTGGTACCAACCCCACGAGGAAAAATCCTCGCTACGGCCCAGTATAGAGCTCCCGCTATAACATTTCTCTTGGTATATTGCTGTAACCGATTCTTTTGTAAATAGAAAGTAGAGAGCCGCGTAAGGCTTGCAGGCTTATTTCATGCCTAACAGCCATCTATGTAATAGTGGCCCAAAGATATCTTGAAAACTAGGGCATATATATGTACACTGGGCAATCTGTAAGAATCACAGGGCAAGGCGAAGAGTTTGGTAAACTCATAAAAGTGGAAACGGATGGGAATATTGAAAAGAAAACCTTTAACACCATCTAGCTTTCGACGAGTTAATTTGGCCCAAAGCTGCAGCATACTGGTCTTTCAGGTAGGCTATTTTAAAAAGGAGGGGAGATAAAGAAAGCAGAATTGTATCCACTGTAGGTATACCAGATTAATGCAGCTAACCTATTTAACTTGCTAAGATTTTTCCAAACTAACCTAGGCCGACTTTATATAGATTGGATTTCTACTATAAAATTTTGTGAAAATAAAAAAGCTGATGGATTATCACTTAAAGAGAAACGTTTAGCCAATTTAGGGCTCTATTCGTATAGAAGGAACAAAACTGCAACAAAAATCATTCAGTTGTTAAAATAGAAACACAAATAAAAATATGTCAAGGAGGAAAAGGACAAAAGAGGATACCCTGAACAAGCCGGTTCTGGGGGTGGGGGTTTGCCCTAAGTAAACACCCCTTTCTCATCTAAAATTTTGTACAGCTTGTACAAAAGTAACATCAATACATGTAAACAAATCATTGCATATAAAATTTTGTTTTATCGCGATCACCACGGCTGAATTAGATGGACTGCTCAGGCGAATGCCCTCCATAAAGAAAAAATAATTGCAGGCTTGCCAGCTCAAGAAAAGCAACCAGCTCATTCAGCACCAGCTTGGTGCCCAGTAATGCGCCGGCGGCCTGCGCCTCAACCCAGGGAATACCAATCAACCACGCAACCGGTGCGAACAACCAGCCAAGCAGACGCTGCAGCGACAATGGTTCGTCTGCTAAATCAACCACCCCGACCAACCCGTTAACCAGGGCAACCAGACTGACGAACACCAATAACATTGCGCCAACGTTCATGGCCAGAGTCAAACCGTCGGCGGTACCCCGCGATACCGCATCCATCAACGACCGGTAACTGAGTGTACCTCCCGACCGGCCAACAGGGTCCGGCCCACCCACTGCACTGCTGTTTGCATCGACCTCCGGAATCATCGTGCGCGAGACATAAACAGCACCAAAAACATTGAGAATAGAGGCACTGAGGATGTGTCCCACCACACCGGGAATGTGCTCACCCAGCACGCTGGCGTAAAGCACCATGACAGACCCGGCCAGGGTAGACATGCCGAATGTCATGACGGTGAAAAATTCTGACCTGGACAGACTGGCGAGATAGCCTCGAATCACCATGGGTGTTTCAACCATGCCGAGGAACAATGTCGCCGCACCTGCCGTACCAACTGCACCGCTTACCGCCAGCGAGCGGCGCAGAATCCAACCGAAGCCACGAATAATAATTGGTAGAATCCGCCAGTACCACAACACGGCAATAATGGTGCTGAACACGATCACCTGAGGCAGTACACGAAAGGCAAACAGATACATTGCATTTGCTTTGGTAACGGCAAAAGGTGCTTCCCCACCACCCAGAAAGCCGAACAAAAAGCTGGTGCCGGCCAACGTAGCCTTCTCAATTGAATCCACCAGCACGTTCAGCGACATTAGTGCTTCAGACACCCAGGACACCCGCAAAAACAACACCGCCAGCAGCGCCTGCAGCAGAAGCCCCACTATCATGATGCGCCAGCGCACCGCCTGTCGATTTTCACTCAGCAGGTACGCCAAGGCGAGCAGAATCACGATACCCAAAATTGCCTGCATGTTTTGCCTGCCCGTTTATCTTTCTGTTAGCTTGATTGATTTATTGGTTGAGTTAAGCGCCAAGTTCATAACTGTGATAACAAATTATACTAGAAAAAGGAAAACAAGCTTTTAGAGTGTTTGAAAAAAGTAAGCATTTTAAAAGCACTAGATAAAAACTGATTTAAGCTTGTGTTGCGCAACATCTCTCCCTCTTCTAAGAATCTGTGGCAACACATAGGAATCAGGGTGTGGCTCTTTGAAATATAAGGATGTTTGCCAATTTCGTAATAAATTGTGCTTTAGCCAGTAATTAATGTTTTTCTCATAGTAGGAAATCTAGCCTCCCTCCCTTACCAGGATCCAGCCTCCCCCCTATGCCCTTTTTTGCTACCCGAGCCTCTATAGACCCCTGTATATCACCTTACAGTTTATAGACAGTCATTTTACTCAAAAAGTCAAAAGGGCTAATAAGTATGCCTCCAGGATTGACGTCATACCTACAATCTCAGGAAGATTCTCTCTCTAGATTCAATCTCTAGGGGAAGATTCCCAGATTTATCCAAGTGCATAATCTGTCACATGCATATCTGAGTAAATCAAATGTGACTAGGTCCTCTCGTTTTTTTTCAATTGGTAATAGCTTCACAGACATAGCTATGACTTGATGTAAGGGGGGGGGTCAATTATACTTTGAGTTTAGACTTGGGATTTGGCATAGGTTGGTCGAAAGACACTAAGTGTATTCAAGTCATCGAAATGGCGTATCTGTGACATATTCAGAGTGAATTGGGGGATGAAGTTCCAACTTTCAGGCACTGCTGAAGAAAACAAGGGGGAATGGGTATATTGAATTCCCATTGTATGTCGTAGGGAGGAGTGAACTTTTTTTTAACTGAACTGAACTGAACTATAGGCTGGATAGTTTGTGTTTATGATCCAAGGATGAACTGTTTTACGATATGGAATGATCTGGCTCATATGGTATGAGCTTTAGCAAAATTCAAAGAATTTATAGATTGCTTTAAAAGGAAAATAAAAGACTTAATGCCGGTTGGGATTTAAAATAAGAGTTCTGAGTCACGAGGTCCTTCTTAATATAAAAATTCACTAAAATCCGATCACCCACTCGTAAGTTAAAAATACCTCTGTTTTTCTAACTTTTCCTCTCCCTTAAGCCCCCCAGATGGTCGAATCGGGGAAAACGACTTTATCAAGTCAATTTGTGCAGGAGAGGAGGATTTCCGGTAAAGAGATCATCGATCTAGTAGATAGCTCTATTTACCTAGATATTATTATTGGTAAAGATGATGGTTGTAGAGGAGGTGTTAGAAGTAGAATTGGAAATAGACAGTTGAAAATGTTTGGAGGAATAGGAAGACAAGTCTGTGAACTAGAATTACAATATTGGAAGCTACAGTAATAAGAATGGTTAAGTAGGGTTCTGAAACGTGGGCGCTCTTAAAGACGGAGTAGGCTTTGCTAGAAATTTCCCAAAGGAATTATTTATGGATTCTTTTGTGTGTCCATCTGACTGACCGTATTTCAGACAGTAAGCTGTGCGAAAAAAAACGTGGTTCTATCCCATTTTCAAGGTATATAATGAGAGAAAAGTTGAGATGGCTAGGACACGCTCTGTGGATGAAGTGTTACAGATTGCAAAAGATCGTCCTTTTTGGCCAGCTATCTAGGGCCAAAAGACAAGCAGGTCGACCCCGAATTGGGTGAGAGGAAGTCGCAAGGAAGGATTTTAGAGATACTGGAGCCTCTTGGGAGGATTTTGATAAATTGAAAGTGTGCATAGTTGTGATTGCCCCAGGCCGTTTGGAGCTGCAGTGAGTTGTTAGCATCAAATATTGTTATCAAGATATGAATTAAGCCGATTGAATAAATCTGGCAGTTCATTCACTTAACCATACTAGTTTCCTTTTTCTACCTGTTCGATTCATTTAGAGACATTGCTCCAGACAGTCAATATCCCTAAAAGGGGATTAAGAAACTGTTGGGGAATCAGGGGAGGAAGTTAAAACATAGATTTTCAAGGCCCAAAATGTTTTTAATATTTTTGTAGAAAAATGCCTCGGAGTTTTCCTTCAAAAAAGTCTTAAGGAGGACAATCTCTCCTTCATACATTCCCTCCTCCTCTATCCTTGGTAAAAAATGAAAATTAAATGTCAAAAGTAGAGAATTGCTTCCAAAAATTGTTACAATTAAGAGGATTTATTCCTTAGTTTCCACAAGATTGAATGACATGTACAATTTGTCTTAATTTTTTATTTATTATTTGTAGGTGTATATACAGAACCTGAGGATTAAACAGCCAGAAAAACAGCGATTACTATTCTTGACAATCAAGGGAAAAGAGTCGAAGAGATTTACCAAATGCTTTCACATTGATATGACTGGGAAGGAGATTGGATTGACAATGAGAGAAAGAAGACCAAGGTGGCAGCTGATTTTCCTATCATAACGCGAGAAAACCAAACTGCGACGGCGCCAGGCGATACTTGCGGTGGCCGAGCGGCTTTTCAGAGAGCACGGCTACGCGCAAACCAGTATCGAGACAATTGCTGCTGAAGCCGAGGTCAGTATCGGCACGCTGTATGCCTACTTCGGGTCCAAAAGCGGCATTCTCAGTGAGCTGTTTCAACCGGTCATCGAACAGGGCCGGGCTAAAGGCCTGGCGGTGCTCGACAGTCCTCCCAAACGGGCGGTGGATGCGGTGATTGCATTGTTTGAGGCGTACAGATTCGACTCACGCTGGCAGGGCCTTAACCTGTTGCAAGGGTTTGGCATCAGCAATCCTGAACGCGACAGCCGGTTGACCGCCGTGCGTGACGCATACGAAACCATTATCAAAGAACAACTCAACCGCCTGCTGCAGCAGTTTGCCGGCAACGCAGGCTTCAATGTTGCCGTGGATATTGGCGAAGCTGTTGATCTGCTCTACCTGGTTTTTATCGACACGTTTGAGACATACGTTGAGGCGGCCGGGAAGCGCAGTTACGAATCGCTGTTGGAGCGCCTGCACCGTCGCATTCAATTCATGTTCACTAACTGGGAGCCGGAATCGAAAAAATAGAATTTGACTAATATATTCTATTTTTCTAAGGTTGGCCGATATCAGGGGATATCACCGCAAGGAGGACCAGTGTGAACACACAAATCCAGCAACCGAGCGAATTCGACGAAGTTGAGCTACCCACCAAAAACCCTACGGAGCGTCGCGGCAATCCGGTACCCCGGGAGGGGGATGGCGGTGTGTTTTCGCAGTCCTGGTTCCCACTTTGCCTGTCCTCAGAACTCGAACCCGGCGCGTTGCGTGGCGAGTCGTTTCTGGATGGCAAAGTTGTCGCGTTTCGCGGCACAGACGGAACAGTGCGGGTAATGAGCGCCTATTGCCCGCATGTGGGGGCAGATTTGTCAGTCGGGTGTGTGGTGGAAAACAGGCTGCAATGCGCCTTTCACAAGTGGGAATACGATACTCAAGGCAGTTGTGTGAAAACCGCCATCGGCGATAAACCACCGCCATCCGCGCAACTGTTCAAGGATTGAAATAACTGGACCGGATCCGCTTTCTTTGGGGTAGTTGGGGGGAGGGGAGATATCCAGTGCTTTTGCGAGTTCGGTGCTTCTCGATTAACAGTAAAATCGACAACTCTAGTGCCGAGTCTAATTTTAGGTTTGAGCTCTTGGTTATTTTTTTTTTACTGCTGATGAATGAGTGGGTCTACAGAGTGTATGTGATAAAGAACAAACTTAAATTGGAAGTCATAAATGAATTTTTCCCCAGGACGGAAGAGGGCAATTGTAAAAAAAAGAAGCTGGATAATTTGACTAGGATGTATCCAGAAATTCAAAGAAGTTTGAAGTGCTGGGGATTGGACCCAAACTTGCCCTTGCCTTCAAAGCGAATCAAAGCCTATTTATCATAAATAAATAAAATGAATGTCAATCCAATATACGTCCCCTGAAATAAGTAGTATTCTAACAAATTTTGAAATCATTCTCATTAAGAAAATTTTTGTCTTTTTGTTTTCAGAATAGCTTTTAGTTTAACCTCCCCCTCCCCAATGCCTGTAAAAGTAATTATTTCTTACAAATATAGAGGGATAGGAGCAAATTTGTCTTTTTTTAATTATTTTCAATGAGAATACAAAAAATTTTAATACATAACGGGGTGAGGCATGTCCTTTCTATCATCCTTATGTACCTCTGCAAAACCGAATTAAAAAGACATATTATAACGTAAGGTTTCCTTGAAAGAAGTTAATTATTTCATTTTAGCTCACTTCTGGATCAGTTATACAATTTTTATTATTATTTTTTACATTTGTTACACGTAGTTATGTGACCTTGATTGTTTGGGCCTCGGGAGGGCATTAATGAAACTGCACTGTATTTTTTTTTCTTTTTTGTTAACCGGTCTCACTCTTTGTTTCCTTTTGTGTCGTATTCATTCTTCTCATTTTTTCACCTTATTATGACTATCATTTTTGTCAATCCATTATTTTTATTTATATTTATACATTAAATGTTCAAGGTTTTAGATTAGTTCACTTAACCAATACTAAAGATGAGCTTTCATTTTCACTGTCCTTGGTACTTCAGTTGCCGCAATATCACAAGGAAGAAAAAGAAATTTCCCTGTCGAAAATCCATTAATGTCGTTCATTTTAAATTTAGTGTAATTATAAATTCATTAATGACTGACTCAGAATAAAATGTTCATTCGAACTCCTCCATTATGACATTGAGCTCTGATGACTTCAGATTGAGAATCGCGTCAACTAAATATAATTGACCTAAAAATACCATCACATCAAACAATCCCAGCGTGATAGACTCATAATGAATCGCAAAACCAAGCAATAAAAAGTACAGTGATTGAAATACTATGTAGGGAAGTGTACCCCACAGATAATGTGTAATGGGGATATTAGCGACGGACGCTGACGAATTTAGGTAAAAATTGTTAGAAAGACCTATGTGTCTCAATACAAATATTTTAATTCCCGAATATTTTGAAAAATAACCTTTCATTTTATCTTGGCTTAACAAGCCTGATGGAATGAAATATTTTGCAGTTAAAAAACATAGAGTATTACCCAGCGTGGCGGCCAAGATTATGAGTAGTAAACCTGGCACTATTCCCCAGATAAATCCCGTAGTAAATGCCAAAAAGAACGCAGGAACCCCTATATAGATTAAAGCAGCGAAAACCCCTACAACCAAGTAAAATGTTAATACCGAATTGTCCAGCAAGAAAACAAACAAATCAGATATATTGGGGTTTTTGACTATTGCGTAATTGACTGAGAAACCGATAGTTAAACAAATTAAAGTTAAATAAAAGTTCATCGACAGACTACGCTCAAGCAAAGAGTGTTTTTTATCTTTCATATCATCATCTCATTTTGGAGTTAACGGCATTAAACTCAGGTATTGTTTTTTAGTGTTTCAAAATACACCGCAATATTTTTTATATCTTCATCGGTAACGGTTTTTGCAATTGGTGACATAATCGGATCGATTCTTTTTCCAGTTTTGAAGTCCCTTAACTGTTTTTCAATATAAGCAGATTTTTGTCCAGCCAGATTTGGATATAGCGGTACGCTTGAAATGCCATTGATACCGTGACATCCGCCACACATCACTGATTTGCTTTTCCCCGCTGCAATATCAACTGCGTTTGACATAGGGGCAACAAAAATCATTAGCATAGTAATAACGTGAATTTTTTTGCAGTTCATATGGACCTACTTAAGTTATCTCAAAGGAAAAACAAGTGACCAGAGGGTTCAAGGTAACGTTTTGAAGGAATCAGTTAAACGTGTCAACTGGTCACTTGTTGCTTTAAATCTTATGCCACCGGCATTGTCATTGGTGAAACTGCAGTAGTTGAGGATGATGTATCCATTCTGCACTCAGTGACCCTGGGCGGTAGCGGTAAAACCTCAGGCGACCGGCATCCGAAAATTCGCCAGGGGGTGTTGCTGGCCGCCGGCAGCAAAATTATCGGCAATATCGAAATAGGCAATAACGCAAAGGTCGGCGCTGGCAGTGTGGTGCTGGAAAACGTACCCGCTAACGTGACGGTAGCCGGTGTACCCGCCAAAATTGTGGGACATGTACACAATCACATTCCGGCCCACGACATGGACCACAATATTCTTTAGACTGGCCGTTTACCACTGCACCGGGCAACGCCCAGCAATTGTGACAAATCAAGCATGAATGATCGTAAAGTTGCCGAGCCCAAATGCCCGTCCTGTCAGGCCGTGGGTGTGGATAAAATTGTCAGCACACCCAGTAAAGAGCGATCACGTGCTAAACAACCCTGGTTCTATATTGTCCATTGCACGGATTGTGGTCATGTCTACAACACCATTTCGAAACACAGCTTCAGCCAGCCGGTAACACCTAACTTTGTATTGCCGAAACCGAGCTGATTACAGCCGCGTTTTCTGCAACCGAGTACGTCTTCACACGCCACTCTTTACACCGCACCGCTTCAAACAGCAGACGCAGCGACCGCATCGCGCCCCAACATCCACACACGCACAACCAGCACAGTCAGAATGATGGCCGGCAAGCTGACCCCGACAAAGTCGCGCCATAGTGCTTCCGGGCCGCAGATGCCAACCACCACTTCCCAGACATGGAACAGCGCATGACAAACCTGCCAGGCGGCCGCCATCAACCACAAGCCAAGCTGTTGGGATACCCAGACCAGCCCGGCGCCCAACCCTATCCCGCTGAGTAGATAGATAAAGCCAATGTCACGAATGAAATGCTGATTAAACGGTCCGGTATCCGAAACACCATCTACCGCCCAGTACCAATCCTGTGGCGCAACCAGCGTAAAGGTGCCGTTTGCAACAAAAAAGACCGCCAGCAATATCGCCAAACCCTGCACTAAAATACGCATCTGCGCCTCCTCAAGCCCGTTTCAACGCCGCACCAAAAAACGGTTCACAGCTTTGTGCATGACCAAGGCCACGCTTCAATGTCGGATAAAACCCGGTTGGGAGCATTTAATTCATTCTCTCTGTAGAAGTCAAATAGCCGTTCTCCCCTTCCATTAAGACTTCCATGTTCCTATTGACATGTGAAATCTTCCTAACCAGTATGGTTACTGCCTACCATTGCTTTGAAGACACACATAACAATTAGTATATTATTTTTGGGTTCTAATCGGTGACACTGTAACTGAAGTTGAAATGACTATGGCTGAGAGATTTTTGTGTGCTCGCTTATGCGAATAGTTACAATTCTTTCAGATACAGGAGTGAAGTAGATCCATGACCTTTTAGCAGCACTGAAAGAGCATGAAGCCAACACCATACATGTGAACATTTTCGGTATGCCCTGACAATTAGAGAGCATAGATTCATTAAATAAAAATCTTATATGGAGGATTTAGAAACACTCTGACAAGAACGTATCCAGGATTTTTTCGGGGTTTGTTACAAAAACACTTTAAAATCGCATCAAATATTTATTTATGTCATTTTTGTTACGTTTTGACGAGTCGGACAAAGATTTTTAAGGGTTGGGAGTTTACTAACCCCCTCCCCTTAGATATGGCCTTGCACCCCGAACAAGGGCGTAGATTTAGGTAGTATAACTGTATATTTTTGTTTCTTAATTTTTGAAAAATTCTAGGACATGAATTACAATCATGTTTTAGAAGAAATAGCGGCGATGATGTACTTACTATAAAGATTTAAATTTTTGATTGTATATCTATATTCATCTTAGTATGAATATGCTTGCAATTTTGAAAGTTCCATCCCACGGCCGCTCAAAGAAGGGGTCGTCTGGAGTAGCTGGAGTAAACTGCCCCTAGCACCGTGGCTAGGTAGGTCACCGTGACCATTATTTGAAAAAAGATCACTGTGTTATTCATTTGCTAGTTCACTTATATTTTTAAGCGGGAGGGGGCTCAACACCCTGAAGAAGGCCTTGCATCCTCAAGAAGGACGTAAATTTAGGGACAGTTTAACTGTATTTTTCGTTTCTGCTTAGGATCGTAATTTCTGAAAATTCTAGAACATGTTTTTTACGATCTTTAGAAGAATAGTAACGACGGGGTACTTACTATATCATACCAGTGCTTTTGGGTTCATCTCAGACAAATATATGACGGGTTTGCAATTTCGGACATCATCTCATCTTAAATGGTTCAACGTCGGTGTCCAGGTTTCATCCTCTGTATTCATCGTCACTCCCCGATTTTGGCGAAGATGCTGGTCGGACTGTTTTCACACTAAATTGTCATGGTGGCAATTTTTCGATTGTATCGACACAAACTGGATCGTGGTTGAATTTGGTTGGCGATGCTAAGAGGCGGAGTCGCCCTTTTGACCTGGAGTAAACGATGACGACTGCCGCCACCAAGTCGATGGCAACCTACCCTTCGTTGGCAAACAAGACTGTTTTGATTACGGGTGGCGCGTCAGGTATCGGCGCAAGCATTGTACAAGCGTTTGCGCATCAGGGTTCCCGAACGGCGTTTGTCGACATTAGCGAAAAGGCAGGTTCGGAGTTGGCCGATCGCCTGAGTAAGGAAACCTCCGCTACAATCTGGTTCGGTGCCTGCGACCTTCGAGATAGGGATGCATTGACGGCAACAATTGCATCGGCACGCGAAGCGCTAGGTCCAATCACCGTCTTGATCAACAATGCGGGACAGGATGACCGCCACGATACGGAGGGCGTCACACCTGACTATTGGAGGGAGCGACTTGCATCCAATCTCGATCACCACTTTTTTGCGTCCCAGGCTGTCGTGGGCGATATGGTCGCCGCCGAATCCGGTTCGATCGTTTCCATCAGTTCAATTGGCTGGATAGTCAGAACTGAACGCCAGGTCGCTTACTTGACGGCAAAGGCTGGCGTGATCGGGTTGGTGCGGTCATTGGCGGGGGAATATGGGCAGCACGGTGTTCGAGCCAATGCCGTGTTACCCGGGTCAATACTGACCGAACGGCAGAAGCGCCTTTGGCTGACGCCCGAATACGAGGCCGAGGTCTTGTCCCGGCAATGCCTCAAACGCCACATCACGCCTGAAGAAGTAGCGCGCCTCGTTCTGTTTCTGGCAAGCGACGATTCCAGTGCCATTACGGCTCAAAGCCATATCATCGATGCGGGTTGGACATAGGTACCTTATCATTTTGAACGGCCAATTTGGCCTTTGACCGCCCTGCCCCTTCGATCTGGGCAGCTTCTCGCAGGGCCGGCGGGATCGACTGCAAGGCAGCCAGATAGAAGATCATGAAGAAGCCGGCTTCCTTCCAGACGGTCACCACGATGACCGCGTTGAGGGCGGTCGCCGGATCCTCAGCCTTCAACAGAGAAAGGAGAAAAAACGAGAATCGAAAAAGAAATATAAAAATAGAATTACTTCCTTATACAGAAAAACGAACATACAGTCCTAACTCTCGTCCCATTCTTATTACGAGTGTTATCTTCCTACAAGATTCCTGAGATACTGATCAAATTTCCTGATGTGACTAATATTAACGTCTTCGGAAAAACTATCCGGTACCCAGGAATCGGTATAGGGAAGGGGTCTAGACTGCACTCAAGCGTTAAGTGTCAATGACATAAAAATAGATTAATCAATCCCTCACAAACAATTTACAGTCCAACAATTACTGATAACTTCGCCTTTTTGCATCTTTTGACTTAATCTTTCAAACGGTCCCATTGCAACTCGACCCCATTAAATTCAAAATTCCGGTATCTTAGCCCAAATTAGCTGAAACCCATTCAATTCAACCCCGTTCAACTCAAACGCATAAATCCCAACCACTATTGAACTCAACCCCCGATTAATACAGCCCCCATGCAACACAGTCCCTATTCAATTTAATCCTCATTTAGCTCAATCCTATTTGATTCTATTAAAACTACTACTACTAACAGCTCACTGCAGTACCAAGTCGCCTGAAGCTAACACAGGTGCACATACTCCTCCAATATCCTGATCTATTTAAAATTCCCTCTTTTCACTCTCCCAAGAAGTTCCAGTTTCCTCTAAATCCTTTCTTAGGACCTCTTCTCATGCCCTTTGGGGACTAAATGGTTTTTTGTTTTTTCTTTGGCCCTAGAGGGATGACCAAAAAGGACAATCTTTGACAATCTATCATCCTTCGTCCTCAAAACTTGTCCTAGTCATTTCAAACTTGTCGAAGCCATCTCGAATTTTCTCTTGATATAGCCCAACAAAGCGGAATAGGAATCACGCTTCTTCGTGCTGCTTCCTCTAATAAATCCTTATATAACATCTTAGATGGAAAACACCTAACGAATTCTCTCTGGTGATCCAAAACACCCACGTTTCAGAGTCACAATTGACCCCTGTCATCACTGCAGGTTTTTTAATATACTAGGCTTGGTTCACACTTATTTTCCTGTTCACTCAAACTTTTTTCAACTATGAAAAAAGATCCTGGGCCTTGGCTGTCCTACTTTTAACATCTCCATTGCATCCACCACTAGAACCACTTTGAAGGTTTTGAAAATTTGTCCCAGATCCTTGATGCCAAGATAGCCAAGATTAGAATAACATATTATTTGAATATTGTATCTCTATCTTGAAGATTAAAGGGGGTAAATAATTTAATCGGGGGATTCTTTCCAGGCTATTTCGTGCTTTGTTATAAGGTGGATTAATATCCTAGAAAGGGCTAGAACATTAAAATTCCAACAATAAAACTATTTCGATCTCTTGTCTCGTCATATAAACTGTTCTAGATATTAGAGTCATCTCAAGGATATTAGAAAGACTTAGGCCAATTTCCTACTGTTGAAAAGGGAAACAAAGATACCTACTGTGTCTAAATTTTTTTTTTTATTATCTGCAGTTGGAAGAAGAAAATGAGGCATTAAGGCATTGCTAAAAATTGCAAAACTGATGTCTTTTCTATTTGAAGTCCTGTCCTTTCTATAAAACGAGAAAGTTCTTCTGAAAATAATTATATTGAAAAAGCTTCTTTGTATTCTAGAATAGTTCGAATTAGCATAGAAGATTGTTTTTGGGTATTTGGCATTTAGAGTGGCCAGGTGAGGGTGTACTTCTTGTTTAGGACTGGTGGTAGGTTTCTTTTGATGACTAGAAGAGGACTAAAGATGATTATTGCTGATTTAACATGAGAGCTAAAGTCTAGAGATATTAGTTGGCTACTCAGTCTAGGATTGGGTTTCGAGGTTTCCTTATTCAGTCTCGTAAAGGCTCACGAAATGTCACTTTAAAATAGCAATATTCACGAAATGTCACTTGTATAAATTGCAACAGACTTAGATAGATGTTGACAAGATGAATGGTGAGAGAACTGGAAGTGGGTGACAAATTTGATTAGCTTGGTTGCATATCATCTTCAAATAATCCTATGGTAAAAGATCCAGCGTTTTTCCAGGTTTAGTGAGGGGGAAGAGGTAGAACAAAAGTGTTTGGCTAAAAAATTCCAATTGGTTCCTTCGAAACTATGTTATGGTTCCTCTCTCTTCCTTATGCAGGTAATTGCAATTCCTTTAGAAAATTGTTTGGGCTTGTAAGTTTTGTTGTAGTGATTATGCTGTTGTTGGTACAAGATACATCTCAAAAGCATTTGTATTGGAGGATCCTTTCTTCTTCAGTATTTTAATCCTCTTCGAATCGCAGGCTCAGTGCTTGGCGGTGCCGCGCTGGCAACTCCAGCCATTGCCCAGGGGAAACGGAAGCTGACAATGGTCACGTCCTGGCCCCGCGGCGCGGCCGGTGTCTGGGACAGTGTCGAGCGGGTTGCCTCGAATGTGACTGCGATGACCGACGGCTCGCTTGAAATCGAGGCCAAGGCCGGCGGCGAGCTCGTCGGTCCGTTCGAGTCGTTCGATGCCGTGACCTCCGGCCAGGCGGACATGTACCATGCCGCTGACTACTACTTCCTCAACCAGCATCCCGCCTTCGCGATCTTCACGGCTATTCCGTTTGGCATGACCGCGCCGGAGATGATGGCCTGGTACTACAACCAAGGCGGCATGCAGCTCCATCACGAACTGGGCGAACTGTTCAATCTGAAGTCCTTCATCGCCGGCAACACCGGCGCCCAGGGCGGCGGCTGGTATCGCAAGCCGATGAACAGCGCTGAGGATTACATCGGGCTGAAATTCAGGATGCCTGGTCTGGGCGGCAAGGTTGTCGGCAAGGTCGGGGCTTCCGTCCAAAACCTCCCCGGCGGCGAGATCTATCAGGCACTCTCGTCGGGCGCCATCGACGCGACCGAGTGGATCGGCCCGTGGTCGGACGAGAAGCTGGGGCTCCAGGAAGTGGCCAAATACTACTACCCGGCGGGCTTCCATGAGCCAGGTGCGGCGCTTACCGTGGCGACCAATCTTGACGTCTGGAACGACCTGTCGCCAGCCCATCAAAAGGCCATTGAAGTGGCCTCACTTGAGGCGCATCAGTTCACTTATGCGCTGTACATCAGCAACAACGGTCCGGCATTGGCGCGGCTCAAGGCAGCAGGCGTCAACATGGGCGTTCTGTCGGACGATATCTGGAACGCGTTCGGCAAGGCCACCGAAGAGGTTCTGGCCGAGAACATGGGCGACGATCTGTTCAAGAAGATCTTCGACTCGGCACGGGCCGGCATGTCATCGACGGCGTCATGGCTATCGCAGTCCGACTCGGCCTACGCTGCGCAGCGAGCGAGAGTGCTGGGAATCTGACGGTTCGGTCGGGGTGGCGCGTTTTGGCGCCACCCCTGCGCCACCCCCGGAAATCCGGCTCGGGCCGCCATGAGCCGGTTCAGTGCAGCGCGGAATACCGGTCCGTGGCGGAAAGAAACTTCAAGCTGATGCGCGCAATCAAGCAGACAAATTTCTTACGCCTCTTAATACGTTGGCTCGACAGCTTCGAGTGATCGAGCAGCAGAAGATTAAAGATCCCAGGGAGAGAGTGCGGCGCACCAGGGTGGATATCCTCAACGCTTTGGACAAATCCATCGCGCTCAATGGCACTTCATACAATGTCAAGGTTTGGAAGATCACCGTGAAGAAGGTTAAGATTAGGTTCGATACGAAGCCCTTGGTCGAACTCAAAAATCTGGTTAACAAATTACCCGACGACTGGTCCAAGGAGGACAACGCCCGAGCGAAAGTTGCCAAGACATTGGCAGGACGAACTCAAGTTGCCCTGAAAGACATCACGAAGAGTATTGAAAAGAGCGTGAAGGATCAGATACCCCAGATTCAATCAATAACGGTCGATACCTCCCTGCGGTTGCTGAACGGCCCGCAACTCTCTGCCAATGTAAAGATTAAAGAAGGTCAAAAGATCCGTGCATTGGTTGCAGATATCAATGCAAGTAATATGATCCAGTCGGTATCGGAGATCACAAAGAAATTCGTGCAAGCGATTACCTAGAGTCTCTGTCTCCTCGCATGTGGCTCGCGTGATGAGAAAAGACTCCGACACTGGTCAATCTTATCTCGAGCCGCCCCGGAACGTTTAGACAACCGGTCTGTAACAGATCTCAGCCGTCAGGAATTTTCAGCGCTTCCTCACCGAGCCGTTTTCCCACACACGGCTTTCCGATATTTTTTATACTTTTTACGGTTGTGGCCTAATTGGATTGGATCACTGCCTGTGCGACTTTCCGCTTTCACAAGCCATAGCAAGATCACATGGGCCATTCTCACTGACAAAGGGCGATAGCACAGGTCAGCCTTTGAGGTTTCTTGAAACGGCTACAGGGTTCACGAGCGACGAAATACGTTAGGCCTTTGCTTCCCCCTGCCAAAGCATGTCATAACCGAGTTCTTTTGTGTCGGAACACATCGTGGCCAGGGCCGAAAATGTCTTATTGAAGATTTCGTCCGTATGAGATTTTTCATGTTCTTCAAACGAGCGCCAATACGTCACGATGGTATAATGGTCGTCCGATTCCTTGATGTTACTGAGCGAACCCTCGTCTGACACGAAGCCAGAAATCATTATACAGCTGAACCTTGTGTCCAAAATGTGTGTCGCCCGGATTCCTATCTCATGAATCAATACTATGAACATGACTTCTTCGAAAAGTTAGGAGATATTGCCAAAAGGATCCTCGACCTACCCCTACCGCCCTCACGTCTCTTTCCCCATGAGCTTCTCTACCCTCTTCACGGCCTAGTTGCCCACCCCCAAAGCTTCGATACCCCCGAAGCAATCCTCAAATCAAAAGATCCCCATCCTGAAAACACCATGATTGCGCGCATGGTTCATCTCGGATACAGCCGACTGAGGCACAACTCCTTTTCTGGATGCCCAGAGCTTACTGCTACCCACTATGTTGAGCACAAAAATTTCATTCAAAAAACTGAAGAGGCTCGAAAAGGACTCATTCATGACTTACGACAAGTGCGAATGAATTTACAGTCTCCCTTCCTCCTTTTCTTTAACCAGAGAAAATTTGCTCAAGACTTAGAAGCTTTTTACACCTCTTGGGAAACTTACCGCCTCTCTCACGAGCTCTTGCGAGAAATGGCCTCCATCTATGAACTAACAGACCATCGCAAAAAGTATTACGCTGCACTCGAAGAGGTTCGATATGATCACCTTTTTTTCCGTTCTGCTTACCAAGTCGATGAGCCTCCAAAAGTGCTGGAGTTTTACGACCGCGCTTGCGTCTATTTAAACCTTCAGGACCCTCTGAATTGGTGGGTTTCTTCTGATGATTTTTCTATCAGTAATGACCAAGAAAATATCGCATGCCATACCAAAGCAGCGAAAAAAGAATTGGCTCTTCAAAATCAAGCATATGCAGCACTTTCTAGAGAAATCATAGAAAATTTCCCTGAGAGTAAAACCGCTGAAATGTTAAGGTAAATCATGATGACAGTTCAAGAAAAGTACGACAAGCTTCACAAAATTGGAAAAGATACTCGATTGCTCGTTTCCTTTGGTTACTTCCTCGAGTGGGACCAAGAAACTTTCATGCCCAAAGGTGCCATTGATTTTCGCAGTGAGCAAATCGAGCTGATCTCCAGCATCACCCACCGAGAAAAAACAAGTGACCAACTAAAAAATGCCCTTGAAGCTCTCATAGACCTTAAAACTGGTAAGCCTCATTTTGATGAACTGGACGAAGAGCAAAAAGCCAACTTGCGCAATTGTTTTGTCCTATGTATGTTGAAGGTTTCAAAAATGCAGTCGCTGGAGATATGAGCTATGATTAATGTTTATGGACATCTGTTACGAGAGTTCTTAATAAGCCGTCATCGGAACTGATTACGGGTCATAATTATTTATACATTGATACTGATGAAAGAACCATAGGTAACACATCGATATTTATTACTTGCAGTTTATTCCGTCCTTTCTTTTTTCTCTAATAAAAGTAAGGAAGATTCGAGGCTAGAAACTGTTGAATAGGAGATGATTAGAAAAGGGGGTATTTAGCAACTTCGCAGACGTCACAAATCAACAGAGAAAGCATACAAGCATAATATTGTGAGGACTGTGACAATAAAAATTTGACCTAGAGATGCTGAGACATTTTATTCAAATCTTGACCGGCTGCGACCCTTCACCTTCCTTAAAGTAAACAAGCCTCCACAATTGCAAACAGTGGATACAAATCAGAGAAGTAATTTTTACTTTCCTTTACCTGTTGTTGTTGGTTATTTGGTTTGCGACGGGGGTTAGTGGTGAGACTAATCTCAGCCATAGTCGACCCAGCTCTAAATGGGTACCTGGAGAAATCTTGGGGGGATACGGAAACTGTCGGATGATTACCCCCAGCCACGGATTGCACTCCTGGCCTAAGGCACTGAATGAGGAGATCGGTTCCTGCGCAACACAGACCATTGGTCAGCATGCGAAAATTTGTTTTTCATCTTTTTCTCATTTTTCTTTTTTGCAGGAAATGTGCTATTATTTTGGGTGACAGACCAGGAAGTATTTATTTCTTCTTGTACACACGCGTTTTAAATATTGTTATTGTAAGGCTCAATCATGTTAAATGAATGCTACATGAAATATGAATTTGAAGTGTATTTCAATTTTGATCGGATATATGACTCCTAAATATAAGTTGTACCGAATAACAAAATTCAAAAAGGGTAAAGAGCGAAAAATGCCAAAAGTATATCTTCGACTAATTTCAAGTCGGACTGTACAGAAACGCAAGGAAAATCACCAAATAATTAGGTCCAAGCCACACTAATAGCCACATTTGTCTATAAGAAGCCGAAGGTTTATGTGTAATCCGTGTTCTTCCTTGATTTTAACGTCATGCTTGTGCCACAGAAGTGGGAAATTGAAATGGTGGACGAAAACCTCTGTTTCGCCCGCTATCTTTGAGTGCAACTCGCGGTTGCCTTTGGTGACCGAAATTCAAGGAGCAAAAAGATGGACAACTATCGATTTCAGCTTAGACGAGCACCCCAACAGTTCGCCCTCGTGGTTCGGCGAGATTTGGAGGAAGCTACTGTTTCCAATGGTTTGGCCCAAATGATACCGGCAGTTTGGCAATACCTGGCCCAGCACGAATTAGTACCTAAGGGCGCGCCTTTCACGCGAGTCCATAAGGAAGAAAACGGTGTTGTGGATATCGAAGCGGGCTTTACGGTGGATGGTCCCCAAGAAGGTAAGGGCGAAATCCAGGCCATAAGCCTTGCCGCCGGTGAAGTGTTGTACACCACGCATTTTGGTCCCTATGAAACCCTGGCTGATGGAAGGGCCGCCATCAATGATTGGCTTACCCGCAATGGCAGAACC
The DNA here is from genome assembly GCA_010016025.2 of Alatinidae sp. Z8VKAUB7J3. Taxonomy (NCBI): domain Eukaryota; kingdom Metazoa; phylum Cnidaria; class Cubozoa; order Carybdeida; family Alatinidae; species Alatinidae sp. Z8VKAUB7J3. The sequence continues at coordinate 116,273,116 of JAAAKM020073195.1, read as the reverse complement.
GCATCCGGACCCATGATGGAACGCTACCTGACCGACCCAGGAGAAGTTCCTGACCCTGCAAAATGGGAAACCGAAATCAGTTGTCCGCTGGCATTGGAGGTCCAAGATGAACAGTAGTTTGCCGTTTTTCTTTTTCACCCTTTTGCATACCACCGTTCTCAGCCAGGAGCCCAGTGCAGCACAACGCATGATGGAGGCCATGAAGCCGGGCCCGGAACACAAACTACTTCAGAAATACGTTGGTCAATGGCAACTGGAGGTCCAAGTCTTTATGCAAGCGGGCGCGGAGCCGATGACTTTTTCAGGTAAAGCCGCCCGTGCTTTTTTACTTTTTCAGGCAGCCCAGTCTCCATTGGTACTTTTTGAGACATTTGAAGTGGCTTTTTTCAGAGTGGCTTTTTTTAGGTCTTTGAAGTAGCTGAGTTGACCTGAAAAAGCCATAATAAAGACAGGGCTATACCAACTCGACAATATAATCAAATAAAACTCTTCCCATAAAAAATAATCCATAGATGAAAAATTTAAAACTGTGTTGACCTGAAGCAACATGCCCTTCGTTTTTGTTCTTTGAAAATAATACGATAAAATAGTCGAGGTAAAATGGATATTAAGCTGGACGGCTCAATGATATTATTTCTGTCAAAATGGGATTTTTCAGCACTACAATTTTTAATTCTAAAAGCAGTTAATACATTGAAAACTATGCTACCACGATCGCGCTCTGCGCCGAGCGCGACGTGGCGGTGCAGACGATCAAGTCGATCGCCCGCGGCGCCTGGGCCGCCACCAAACTCCTTATTTTTGTTCTATCCATAAAATAAATCTATTCCGTTTCCAAGGTGAAGAGAAAATGAACTAGTCTGATTTCATTTTCAGCAAGCGCTTACTGCTTCAAGGATCTATTAATATTTTATTTCTTTCTCAAAAAACAGAAAGCAGCTACAGGTCTAATTAAACAAGGGAAAACCAGTTCTTGAATATGGATTCAAGTTTCCAATGCAGTTGTGTTCCGCTAAACAACTTCTACCGGGGGTTTCCATGGCAAATTGCTAGTAACGATTTAGACGTTTTCCATTTCATGTATATTAGCTAAACTCACAAAGAAAAAAAAATGACCGATTTACACCTTGTTACTATGCTGTTTATAGGACAGTTAGTGTCCATAATTAAGGGGCGCGGCTCATTTAGTAACTAAACAGAATTGACATTGAATTACTCCTCACGTGTTTCGCATAAAGGAAGAGCTATTTTTTGTCAGAAGAATCTTGATAATTGAGCAAGGGTCCTACGTGGGACTTTGTTGCGACAGACACAGCACAGATTGGATACTTTCGAAAGACAGCCAAAAGTATACTTTTCCTATAATTTTAGCAAAAAGGCAAAATGAAGAGAAAAGGGCTAGGTCCGAGATCTTTGTTCTCCAGCGAAAGAGTAAACAGAAAATAGTAAATTCTGACCAAATACCACCAAATTTAGATTTTCTTTTTTCCATGGACCGAAATATGGTTAAACAAATAAAAAATTCGACTAAAAGTAGGGAGCAACTTTAAACCTTATAAAAACTGAACTTATTCTATATTCAAGGGGGAATGCCCACTCCTCAACTCTTTACTCATTAAGCTAAAGGTTTTTAGTGTTTTGAAAAACTTTCTCTTTCCAATTCAATGGTTCTGTCAAAAAATGTGGACAAAAAGAGCAGGTAATGCTCAGAGTAAAGAGCAGGTAGTTAAGAAGGAGACAGCCCCCTTTATATGAAGAGTAATTTCTGTTCCTTTTAGATTTCGAAGCTGCTCCTTACTTTCAGTTGAAAAACTAATCTTTTAAAATTTAATTTCTGATTGTTTTCCAAATCATGCCGAAATCTAATCACCTACTGGATATTTGCTGACTCGGATAAAAGGATCAAACTGGAAAAGCTTGACTGTTTACCATTCATGTTGACACATCTTAGAAAAGAACTCGTGTACTTTTTGCCAGGGGCCCATCTGCAACGGGCAAGCCTTAGTGGAGCCAACCTGGAGCGGGCCAACCTGAAGGGGGTCCATCTGGGAGGCGCCAACCTTAGTGGAGCCAACCTGGCACATGCCAACCTTAGAGGAGCAAACCTGATCGGGGCTAACCTAGAAAGGGCGAACCTGGAAATGGCCCACCTGGAACGGGCCACCTTAGAAGGGGTCCGCCTGCAAGGGGCAAGGCTAAGATCGACCCGTCTGGACCAAGCCAACCTGAAAAGAGCCGATCTGGTAGGGGCTAACCTGGAACGGGCAGACCTGAAAGGAGCCAACTTAGAAAGAGCCGACCTCAAGCAGGTCAACCTGAACGGGGCGTCACTGAGAGAGGCCAATCTTTATGAAATCCAAAACTGGAATATCCATTGCCATTACAAATCCACCGACCTTACCGATTACCACAGTGCTCCTTATGGTTTTTTCGATTGGGCACTTAAAAACGGTGCATTTATAGATACTTAGGTTCCAGATTGGGTAGAACCCCAAAGAACCCATGAAACCAATGCCTATGCACCTAAAAACGGGTTAACTCCAACAAGGGCATTGTTAAATCAGTTGTACCAGATTTTTTGCTCCTTTGCTAATTTTTGTAGACGTTTTTCTAAACGAACTTTTTAGGAACGAAAATCCGTTTTGCCTGTATCACTTGAGCGGTTGAACGGTGGATAGGCCGCTAGGTCCCCTGGACTTCCAGAAGGGTAACACCAATTCTTCAGGCTTCAGTATTCAAGTTGACCATTCAAAATTTTGGGTACCCAGGCTCTTAAAACCTGACCGACCATGGGTTTTCTTTTACGAATTGGTTTAATTCGGAAAGCGGAACTTTGACAATTTGCGCCTCTTCCACACCTTCCTTGAACAGGGTGACCAAAGCCTGCTCATGGTTGGCGTCAATGACCCGAGACATGGCTGCTTTGGAATAGCGACCCTGTTCAGGGGTGCCGTCAGTCCTAAAGGTAAGCTTCCGTTTGATCCGTGGGTTGGCCGGGTCGACCGCGCCAATATTCACGAACCCAATCTGGTTCCGAATTTCCAAGCACAGTCATGCTTAGAACGGTTCCCTCAAAAGTCCCCAACTGGTTTTCCAAAATAGGATCACAGATGACCAAATCCATGTTTGTATCTTGGATGATCCAATTTCGCCGGTCTTTGGGCAAGTCGGGCGCTAGGGGAACATACACGGCGCCAACCCGGAGAATGGCCAAAAAACCGATCACCATTTCCGGTGTTCTGTGTTGCAGGTTGCCCACACATTGTTCTGGACCGGCGCCAGCATTCATTAACAATGAAGCAGTATCGTCGATCGCTTGGCACAGGGCATCGTAAGTGAGCCAGCGAGCGTCTTGGTGCAAGGCGATAGCATCAGGGCTCATTTGGGCATGATGATTCATACTCGCCAAGGGATCGCGATGGCCAAGGGCAACGGCTGGGCCATCATTCCAACCATGTAACAATTGAAAGCGTTCTACTTCGCTGAGCAGTGAAATTTCGGTAAACGGGCTGTCCGGTTGGCGAAGATAGGCCCTGGTCATTCGCGTAAAGCGGTCAGCCATGTTGTGAATCGCGGTTGAAGTAAACAGGTCCCTGTTATAAGTGAAACAGGCTCCCAGGGAAGAACCGTCCAGGTCAATTTCCAAGGTAAGATCGAAAAGGCTCCAGCCTGGATCGAAGCGTTGTTCCCTAAACTGTAAATTCCCCAAATTCGCGTTCTGTTCCCGCTTGTCGAATAAACCGAAAAAAACTTGGAAAATGGGTGATTGCGACGCTGTCGGTTGGGTATTGATTTGGGGTACCAGTCTGTCGAAAGGCAGATCTTGGTGATCGAAAGCCTCGAGCGTTTGATCGCGAACTCTGCGCACCAAATCGCGAAAACAATTCTCCCCTTGAGCCAGTGGCGGACCGTTTCTGAGGGCCAAACTGTTCACAAACAGGCCAATCAACTCTTCCAATTCGGGATGTGTTCGGCCGGAAACAGGAATACCCACCGCGAAATCCCGTTGTCCGCTTTGGGTTTGTAAGAAACGGAAATAAACACTGAGCAGCAACATAAAAATGGAACAGTTCTCTTCTTTGCCAAGTCTTTGCAATGGCTCGTAGAACTCGTGACCAAGAGGGAACCTGGTGCGTGCGCCTTTTATCTGCCGCGTCGTAGATCGCCCCTGGCCCTTTGTCAGGTGTAAACATCTTTGTTTCATGATATAGTCCTTTTCGGGGGGGGAGGGGGTCTCTCTTAATGCTTGAGTCTCTTGAATATTATAATTTTCTCTTTTTATCTCTTTTATTGAGTCTCAATGATGTAAATGCATTATTTTGAAAATATTTTTCTTTTTTTTTAATGTATCTGTTCCATTTTTTGCTTCTCTCCTATTTTTTTCCTGGCCAGAGCCTTATGGGGGAGTCTATGTTGAAGTGTAGTTGTTATGAATTTATTTTTTGAAAATAAATTGATTTATTTATTGATTGAAAAAAAACTAATAGCAAAGAGTAGAATATTAAAAGCCAGAGTATTGACAGTGGTCAAATGTAACTGAAACGCGGGCACTTCGACTGTGTTCAATTTTTTCCAGAGGGAATTCCCATGAATATTATTAAGCATTCGTCTGACAACCTAATGCCAAACAATATTTTTACAAAAAAAATTTGGTTCGATCCCACTAAGAGCTATAGTGACAGAAAGGTTAAAATGGCTTGGCCACGTGTTACAGATGGAGGATAGCAGATGGCTAAAAATTATACTTTTTGGCCATCCATCTGGACAAAAAGAAGAGTAAGTTGTCTTTGAGGAAACCAAATCTTAATGGGAAAAGGCAAAGAGGGTTGGGGCAGAGGAGGAAAGTGTGCATCTGGGCTTATCTCAATCGGCTTGGTGTTGCTTCAAGTATTGTTGGTTCCTAGCTTTATTGTTTTAGCTAAGAGACCAAGACATTATCTTTTGTTTGCATTCTTGAAACTCCAGTTAAATTTTACGATTTTGTCGGGAAAACCAACCTTTGAACTTTTGCATATGAAAAGCTTTTTTACAGGATTGTTCATTTATTGTATAAATCTACATGATCGGTTTAAAGCATTTGATAACTAGAAATAGTTGCATTTCTAAGCAATGGTGTTTCCGAAATTCGTGAAAAGATGGACTTTCCTTTGACTTTCCTTTGAATCGTATTCGGCCAAATTAGAGTAATTATGCATTATGCATCTTTAAAGTGTAAATATTATGAGTTATAGTATGTTGAAGTGTGTATTAGGTCAATTAAGGTATGTTTTCTGTTATGAGTGAAATTGTTTTTCTTCTTTTTTTCTTCATGTTTTTGCTAAGTAGTTGTCTGTGTAGTTCTATTAGAGTTTCGTTTACTATTGAGCCGGGTCGCTCCTTACTACAGTTCGTTACCACAAACTATTCGATCATTTGATCATTGGTAATCAATGGGCATCCTTTTTTTTGTGAAGCAAATGGATATTTAGATAATACACAAGTCAAGAATTCTTCTAAGGAAAGAAAAACAGAGCTAAAGTTTGAAAAGCATAAAAATCATTTTATTGCAAAAAAATAAAATAGTATATTTAAATATCAAGAATAGACGCTTGTTACTCAATGACAGCCACAGGAGCTGCATGGGCAGTTCTTTTCACATTTGCATTCTGGCCCTGAAAAAAAGAGGAATAATTAATTTAACAGAAGTGTCCATAATAGATAATTCAAATAATTCAACTAAGTCGATTAAATATTATTTGTAAGTTGTTTTTTGAGCAGCAATTCCTTATTTATTCTTTTTTGTTTTTTTTTTTTTTCACTTTACTCTTAAAAGAAATTAGGAAAGGAAAAAAAAATATGCCTATGAACAACAAAGATTCAAAGTGTACATTCTTGGGAGCCACGAGGGACTTATTTCGCATCAGCTTGCGAAACTTACGGGACTAATCGAATTTAAACAAAGAATCCAAAAATAAATTGTTTGCTAGCCTACAATTAGACCTCATTCACCTACCCAAAATTATTTAATTTATGTAAACCACCTTAAGAAACAAGTACGAACGTAGAAAGGCCTTCTAGTTTATACTCCGCCCAAAAAATGGCATACATTTCCTTTTATTTAGGTTATTTTAACAGGTGCCCTGTATCCAAAGAAACTCATTTGGCCATGTCTGTTTTGAGGTTTCTTGAAGTATCGATATTAAGAGATAAAATAGATTGGATGTACATATACCCATGTACGTATATTATGTGTATACATAATGTGCTACTACTACTAACAACTCACCGCAGTTTATATGTATATACTTAATTGGTGAAATAGTTGAAATAGATACTTACTGCCCTTGCACTCACACCCTTTACAGCATTTGCAGTCCGGGGAACAATTGCAAGATCCAGAGCAAGTACAGCCATCTAGAACAAATGATCAAATTCAGTACTATCTTGATTACCCACAGAAACTGCCTTTCAAGTCAAAAAGTTCGAAAATTTCAAAGACTCTTGACACATAAAAGGCACAAGACTGTTTTTTCATGGTTTTGGCAATGGATTATCTGACAGTAACTTGACGAGATTAATACTTAATTGGTCAAATCGGCTGGGAATGCGTTAATAGATTTAATGGGCTATGCAATGAATAAACTGAAAATTTTCGCAGTGGGCTATGGTTATCTAGGTAATGGCATAACTGATTACTTATAGACTAAATGGTTTGATGGTTTAAAGGATTGACCGGTTTGTTTAACTGGGTTTGATTTGGTCCAGCTCCTTTCATGGACTGTCGGAAGGGCAGAATATTCACTCTCTTGTGGACTTTACAAGACTGCGGAATGAATATTTTGCATTTCAGGTTTCATCAACTTTCTCGTTATAATATAATAATATACAATTTATTATTATGCGTAAAATATATAAAAGGGCAATCTATGTGCTGTATTTTTTAGATTAGATAGTGAAATACTCCGTACGGGTTTAGTCACTAAAAAAAATCATTCATATATAAAAGGGGCAACAAAATTATCCTCTATATGGAAAAATTTCAGTATTAGAATGTGAATTTAAGCAATCCTTGGTAAAGTATATTTTCCTGCATCTCGGAAGCGCTTTCAGCTTGCCTAGCGTATTCTAGCTACTATTTAACCGGGTCCAACTGTCTCAAAGAAGTAGGCAGCTCAAAAGTACAGTTTTAGGTCGCTAAACATGTTCTTGCATTAATGTCTAAAGTATGTAATACTGGAATTGAGATATTCCTTGCAAAAGCCAAATTTTAATCCGACAAGTATTTGTAGCTGCTGGTCCTCCTTTATCGATTACTGTCGTCGGCAAAAGTTGTAGATGTCTCTGTTCATCTATCCTTATTTGAAGTTTAATATTTGTTATCCATTCTCACGTACTAGGTTAAATTTTATTTCAGATGAATATACATGTTTAACGTGAAGTTCAGTTGAACAGAGTAAGTTCAAACCGTAATTGTTGTAAAGTTTAGGGGGGAATATGTTTTGTTTTTGGACGTTCAACATGTCTTCAACTCTCTTTAGCTACCTTAAATCTAAGATTGTCTAATTTCAGGTTTTTTGGCGTCCCAAAATCTATTCTTCCAGAAATCCGAAGCTCATCAGAAATCTATGGCTATATTACTCTTTCACATCGATTAAAAGGAGTCCCAATTTCTAGTGTAAGCTGTTAATATCAAATATAAATAACTGCATATTATTCCTAGCACGTGATCGTGCTCACCAAAATATATAAATCAAAAATATTGTACACGATCGTTATATTGACAAAAAGAACCGAGAACAGAGAGGGGATACCATGACACACGTAAGTAATTTATTGGTACATGAAATGATGTTCCGTTGTCTTGTGTACACTAATTTTTAACACTTAATCACAAGAATCGAGCTGTTAAACTAAGTTACCCGTGTGCTTTAGTAAATTTGTTAAAAGCGCAGATGATCATTTGAGAGCGACCAGATTTAAAAGGTTTTTTTCCTCCCCATAAGACACGTTAGGGCTGACAGCTGCCCTCGTTTCATAACTCCTTAACCCTCCTCCACCCAAAACAAAGACAGGCGCAACTCAAGGAGTACACATTCTGATTAGCATCGGAATAAAGAACGGTCAGATAATTACGTGTGCCACTATGAGGCGGGATATTTATAAAAGCATATTTACGACAATAAGGTGGGGCTAGAATATTGCATAGTTACGTTTACTACTCTTTTGCAAGGGAATTTAGTAGGGTTACAAAATACGTTTTGTCATTGATATTATGTAGCCCAAGGGTTCAAGCTCCGCCAATCTGTGATATCTATATGTAAGATTAATATGCTACCAAGCATTGCATTAGAAAAAGATTCAGAAGGACAAGGCCAAGATTCCAACTATAGACACACACAAGCGACTTGTTAATCAAAAGACCTTATACGCCTTAATTATTAACTCGGTAATAATGACCAAGAGTCAATCAAAACACAGTGGTAAATAGCTTGTATAGAACTTCATTTTTACTTGCGCTGAAGAATATTACAAACTACAGCTCACAAACATGAAAAAATATTTCAACATTAAGACCTTATCGGAAAGTTAATGCCTTCCAATCAATCATGAAAAGGTATTTGAGGTCGACTGTGGTTTGTCATGTAGGGAGAGCTTTCATTGTACGGTCTTATAACTTGGAAAACCTTGTATCAACTTGAGGTATCATAATCATTGATTTACAAGCACACACGTCATTAGTAAGCAAACACTTCAGTAAAATGATTGATCTACTGAAAAACAATTGCGTAGTGGCTACTCTTAATTATGTTTCAAGGCAATTGTGGGCGACATTAGAGGAGTTACAAATTCCCTCTCTTCAAGAGCGTCGTCTCAGTTTGATCCTTGAATTTGGCCAATATCTTCTCAGAAGTGATAAACACAGATCGATACTACCACCAGTTTTAGTGAAACATCGAAGCACTAGGTCGAAGAACATTAACAGACTAGCAGCACCTCTTTCACTTGGCACAAATCGTTTTTCCAACTCATTCATCCCTTTCTTTGTATCAAAGTATAACAATTGTTGATTCAATCCTATTCCTCTTCGGATTTTTTCGTCGTTTGATTTAGTCCTTTTTTGTGAGCACAAGCGCCATTTAGTTTTATGACTACGAGAGATTGTGCAAATAAGACCGATTCTATTCTATAAATTTAAATTTTATGAATTCTTTGAGTTTTCTTCTTATGCCTCTTTCCTAATCTAAATAATTAGATAAATACTCTTTAAAACGGGAGAGATTCAATTATCTTACAGATTCGGCAGCTAGATGAAGTTGCTGCTCGCCTTATTCAGAATCATCCAGATGTGGTTGACACGGTCCTAACTAAACAAGCTGAGATCCATGGAGAGTGGTCGAGGCTCACAGAAAGAGCCAATTGCCGTAAAAAAGCTCTTAGATTCATACGAACTGCAAAGGTATTTGAGTGACTATAGAGATCTGACGTCATGGACTTCCGCCATGACCGGTCTGGTCTCTTCCGATGAGCTTGCTAATGATGTCACTGGAGCAGAGGCATTGTTGGAGCGTCACCAGGTAAGTTTATTTATTAATTATGTTAGAACCCACTAGAAGCGTAATAGCTCCTCCTGTAACTTTATCATTACTTTATATTTTTCCATCCTTGTCTCTTACATTGTCGTAATAATTAGCCGTACTACTTCTGCCTATGTCAAGCCACTGCGCCCTCTGTAGAATTATATGAAACATGTCTTAAATATTATGACGTGTGTTTGTGTTTGGTCAAAATATGAGAAGGCCTTTCATGCAACTGGCTTCCAGGCTCAGTTGTTGTTCGATATTTTAATTCTAAGTACCCTCTTGTTTTGGGAAATAAATATATCATAATGTCTTGTGTATCAAGTCATAAATTGCAGTCGTTTTTAATTACCGATTGTATGCATGAATCCTGGGTTTCTTTGTGTAATGGTTCTGCCTACTCTAGTGAGAATAATTTCTAGGCAGCACTTAGATTATTGAAGATTTGGGGTGACCAGGGCAATAAGATATGAAATCCGCGGTGCCCATCGGGTTCAAGGCTGACCTTGACCTCTTTTAAGGCACGTAGAAGCATTTTCCTGGTAACGAGGCGTGAAGGAAAGGGAATATTATGCGTTAGAAAAGGGCCTCAGCGTCTGTATCATTAAACGATCTCTTTATGAAGATCAGCAATTAAAAGCCCAGTCTAAAATATATATTCCCAACCAAAAACATCAACGACACAGGTACATATTCTGGATAACGCATTCCGGTGAATGTGTCATAAAATATACGATTTTAATAAGGAAATACGTTATCAGAAACGGAATTCAAAGTGCGAAAAATGTTTAAAAAAATGAGGAAACAAATCATGGCGATGGAAACATCCTTGAACTTAGATTTATCTCGACAATAATTTATAATTACATAAAAAGAAGGAATGTTCCGAAGAGATGGCTATGCAATTAAACGGAGCTCTTGCAAAGACTTCCATTCCAACCCAAAACTGTCTAGAATACTCAAACTACATCTATATCTACTTCCTCCACCTCATTCCTCCTCCTCGTTATCCTGCTCGTCGTCCTCCTCCTCGTCCTTCTCCTCTTTCTCCTCCTCCTCATCTTATCATCATCATCATCATCATCATCATCATCATCATCATCATCATCATCATCTTCTTCTTCTTCTTCATCGTCGTCACCATCATCATAATCATCATCATCATAATCATCATCATCATCATCATCATCATCATCGCCGTCGTCGTCATCATCATTATCATCATCATCATCATCACCAGTACCATCATTATCATCATCATTATTATCATCACCAACAGCAGCAGCAGCATCGTGATCATTATCATCATCATCATCATCATCATCATCATCACCATCGTCTTCATCGTCGTCGTCATCGTCGTCATCGTCATCATCATCATCATCGTCATCATCATCATCATCATCATCATCATCATCATCATCATCATCATCATCGTCATCGTCGTCATCATCATCATCATCATCATCATCATCATCATCATCATCATCGTCATCATCATCACCATCATCGTCGTCGTCGTCGTCCTTGTCCTCGTTGTCATCCTCGCCCTCGCCCTCGCCCTTGTCCTTGTCCTTGTCCAAGCCCCTAAGGGAGCCTCAGGGGCGCAATCGAAACTTCCCTCGTCGCAACACCGGCGGCCGCTTGGCGGCTGCGGGATGACTAAGCTTGTCCCCAGGATCTGCCCTTGGGACGGGAACCCAAGTTTCTCAAGAGTAAGGAGCCTGCCATGACCATCAAATCGACCGCCTTCACGCTTTCGCTCCTGGCCGGATCGCTGGGGCTCATCGGTGGACCCGCATCCGCCGCCATGACGGCCCAGCAGGAAGCCGTCTACAAGGAGATGCACATGTCGATCCGTGCGGCCGAGGAATGCCGCTTGGTCACCTTCGGCCAGAGCGACCACGATCGCTTTTCTGCCGCCATCCAAGCCACCGTCGCCGGAGCGGCCGGACCAAGCCAGCTGAAGCTGGTCCACGAGGCCAGCTGGGATGGCTTCAACCTGGTGCGCCACAAGGGCTGCAACGACCCGCGCGTGGTCAGCCTGCTCCAGGTCTTCGACAGCAACCTGGCTGCCCAGTAGAACCACAATGGGACCGGAGGCCAATCGGGCAGCGCCCGATCGGGCCTCCGGCAGCCCCTGCAATGCCCCACTGATGTTGCAAGTGTGGTGAAGATCCGCTCACTGTACCCCCACCGTGAGGGGCTGGCGAACGGGCAACATGCCTTCCGCCGCCGGCAGCTCGAGGGTCGCCGGCACGAACTCGGGATAGAACAAGGCGGTCAGCCCGAGCGCTTCGGAAAGTCCATGGACAAAGGGCGACGGCGCGCGGAAGACCATGCCGGAGCGTGCGAGGACTCCGGCTCCCGAGGTCCAGAACAGCCCCTCCTCACGAACCAGCCGACCATCGCTGTCCTTGGCCTGGAAGCAGTGCGGCTTGGAATGCTCATAGCCGATGGCCTGCGCGAACTTCTGGTTCGAGGTTGCCGGGACCGTGATCCCGAAAAAATGGTCCGGCCTGAACAACAGGGCCGCCAAGAGCTGGCCAAAGCGCAGCAACCGGCCGGCGAGCCCGAGGCCACGCAGGGCGGGCGAAAGCCACAGTTCGCCATGATAACAGCAGTGACCGCCGACCTCACCCGCAGCATCGCCGATCTTGACCAAGGAACGTTCGGGATCCAGTCCCATCTCTTCTGAGAAGTAGAGATCCATCCGCCGCTGGACGTGCTGGACGATGTTTTAGCAATATGATACTTTATAGACTGAGAGATGCTGTAGACAAAGTTTTAAGAGAAGAACAGTGCGGTTTTATAAAAGGTGGAAGGTGTATCGACCAAATTTTCACTCTTAGGTTAATAATTGAGAAGTGGCTGAGTTGTCAAGCACCTTTGATCCTCAGTTCTATAGATTATAAAAAAGCCTTCAATTCTGTTGATCGAAGAGCTTTAGCGAAGGTCTTATCCTTATATGGTATACACTATAAATACATTAAAGTGGTTATTGCTATATCCGAAAATAACACTGCTGCGGTTCAGGTTGGAAACAAGGTTAGCAGCTGGTTTTGTATTAGATCAGGAGTTAAACAGGGTTGTATTCCATCGCACTTTTTGTGGATCATCTTGATGGACTTGGTCTTAAGGAGTACGAGAAAGGCAGTGGGAGACCACTGAATCAAATAAGGAGGATATTCAACTACACCTAGATTATGCTGATTATTTAAACATGCTAGATGAAAGTACAAGTAAAATGAATTAACTTTTAGAGGTTTTAAAAGTACAGGATATATGTATAAGTTTGAAAATTAGTTTTAAGAAGACTAAGTTGCTGTTTTGGTTTACTTCAATCCTCAATTTTTTTTTACCTTAATTTTTGTTTTGATAGTGGTGAAAGTATATTTAAGGAATTGCTTTTTGACGGAGGTTGAGCATTTACATGATTTAAAGGTATTTTGTGTGATTTTTTTTATAATTGTCTGTCAAGGACTAGATTGACTGTAAATTTTCAGCAGACAGGGAATTATTTGACACGGTATCAGTAACTATTTCATTAGACAAAAATAACTGGTTAAAATTAAATTCTCTAGGTTTTTAGATTTTAGAGACTATACGATGCTAAAGCAATGTTGTCATATTTTATTATTAAGCACAAGATATCATGTACGACAGGATTTTTTCTCATCGGTCAAACTTGACATGAATCCCTTTTTCTCATTCAGATTTTCACAATTTTGTCTGCATTAAAAAAATAAATGCATAAAGCGATGAGGCTCCGACTGTGAACAACTAGAGTGGGGATCTAAGGTCCATCAACAATTTTTCAATATAAACTAAAATAGAATCTTCAATTTGTTTGAGTTTGAAGGATAGTTGGGCATTAATGATCTCAGTTACTTTAAGTGCTCCAAACTCCGTTTTTTACTCCTGGTAGTATATCAAATTTATTGAGTGGAAGTGGCCTAGTCCATCAGCCAACTCCTAGTTTGCCCACCACACTATTGCCTTCAATCGTCACCCAGGGTGAAACGAATATAAAAGAAGAACCGATTTCTTCATCTGCTAAGCAGATTAAAGAGGTTGAAGAAAGTCCAGAAAAAAATGGAACACCTGCTTACACTCAATCTTTAGCAAAAAAGAAGAAGCTTAGCCATAGCCCATTGCCTGTCATTACTAAGAAGCGTAATCACGCTAAAGACAAAGGTGGTTCAAGTCTAATACATAATAAAGGAAGCCTACAAAAACTTAGGGAAGAAAAAAAGCCTCAAACACATGCAGCACATCGTTTACGACCTGCTGCTGTGACAAAGCAGACACCCGAAATTGGAAGGTCACCAGTGCTTAATCGAAAGCAAGTGAAGCTTTTTGATCCGGAAAACTCCTTGGCTGACCTATTGAAAACACGTTCTAACTCTCTTCTAAAGAAAAAAAGAATTGTTAGTGCATCTCCTACTTATGTTTCAGGTTCTAAGAAAAAGAATTTAAATATAACTTCCCCACAACTATATGAAAATAACATCAAAGAGGATGGACAAATACATACCCGCAATCAGGATCTATCTAGTGATGTTGATGCGTCAGAGCTCATGAAAAATACTGATAAAGAAAAAAGTTTGAGTGCAGTCAGAGACAAACCTACAGATCAAAGCATTTTAGATACTATAAATCGATTTAAACAGCCTCTGGATGTAGTAAAATACGATGGTGTCCCTCACAATCAAAGTTTAGCTAAAACTGCTACTGAAAAAAGGCCTTTTTCACCAACTGTTATTGCTAAGAAAAACCTACAACGTCAAAAAGTCTCCTGTGTAAATCGACAAGATGACTTAGAAAGTCCTATTTTGTCCTATAATGCATCTGATGATAACAGTGCGACTCTGAGATCTAGAGGGTCAGCAATAGTAAGGAAGAAAGCGGGTGAAAATCCTCAGTTTCGAACCCCCACTTTAAAAAAAAAGTCACTTTCACTGAAAGTGTCGAGCGAAAGTCCACAAGAAAAAATCCACTTGAAAAGTCCCATTATGGGTTCTAATGCATTTGGTGATGATAGTGGAGCTTTGCGATTTTTTTTAAAAATAACGACTCACAATCCAATACTAACCAGAGTATATTTCGCGTCTCGCAGTCTCTGATGTATTCTGGTCTTATCACTTTAAAAATTTAGAGTTCAGTCAGGTTTTTTAAAGCTATACCAACATTAGGAACCAACTAAATATTTATCTCTGACAGAACTTGTTTGCCGGTTCGATAAATCAATTTTTCAAAGACGGTTAGTAAAGCTTGACCTATGTTTCTGGGCAATTTCGTAAAATTATATTTCTCATTGCAAATTTGTAAGATATTTGCTATATTTAGAAAGATTTAGAAGGAGTTAAACTCGCTTACACAAAACTCAGAGAAAATCAGTATTATTACCTTCAGTGTATCTATATTTGCGGGTTTTGGTACTTTTTGCAAAATTAAATCTATGTGAAAAATCGAAAAATTGAACGTATGCGAGATCAAATCCGCTAGAAGAACGTCACTTTTTATTCAATCAAAAAAACCCAACATGACCAATTGACTATGTGCATTAGTTTTTGTTTCTTTTTGAGTCATCCTTTTAATAAAGGCGAAACATAGATTGCTTTTTCTAGCAGCTTACGTTACGCATGCGCCTCGTCACGCCTCCCTGCGTTAGTAATTGGCGGAGAAGTGGCTTACTGAAGGTCGAAACGGGATAAAAGACACCGGGACCGAATCTATAACGGTCTGTTTCCAAAATAATGCCTTGTCCATCAGGTCACCTCGATCTCCAGTTCTGAGGAGTAATGTACAGGATCGACTAAAACAACTCAACGTCACCATTTCACCCGTTTGCAGGCATCGATACGACCTCATTTCCTTTTGCGTACTTCAAATTCAGGAACGAATACGGAAAAAACAATCACCCAGACGAGAGAACGACGATTCTGAGTCGGAATACCAATTGGAAATTGACGCTCGAAGCGCTTTTGACATAATCGAATAAACATCAAACAAACAAATAATTCTTCCTGACGTTATTACTTTACTTTCCCTATTCTTATTTCTCACGCCGTGTCAACGATCTGCCCTTTGGAGCTACCCCCCCACCCCCCCCCCCCCTGGTCGTACCAATGTTGAGAGTGCATGGGAGCGAAGAGGGTCAACTGTCTGTTCCATTGTCTCACTATTAGCGACATGCAGTTGGAAACAAGCTTGCGTATGGAGGTGTTGTTAATTCTAGCCATAATGTTACTCTCGCTTTCATTTCATCTCTGATAGCAATATTATATATTGTTGATAGCAACACTCTCCAAAGCACTACTTATGCATACCAAGTGTAAGCCATTTCTAGTAATCGATTTTCCCCTCTGCATCTCAATTATTGCAGTCATAGGAAACACGTAATCAATAGCTTAATCATTCTAGTAAGTGGGACAGGGATTTCTCCATGGTTCGAATAGCTTATTTCGTTGATTCTAATTTTATCTCTTAGGGGACAAAATCATTGGAATATAAAGGCACCCTCAGTAAAACGTATTGGAAGAAAAATGAAATCTCAAAAAGAAAAGAAAAACCGTGAAAGAAAAAGAAGTCCTTAAGGGAAAAAACACCTTGAAAGCAGAAAAAAGGAATTGAAAGAAAAACAATCCTGGAGAAAAAATCTCTTAAAGTATTATATTACACCGATGTATGTTATATGATTAGGCTCTTAGCATCCCACGTGTTCACAGTCATTGTGTAACACCCACATGTACCTCTTCTCATTACATAACATATTTAAAAATATTTATGTTTTAGTTGGATTCCTATTTCACATATTGACATATTTTCTGGCTCAATTCCAACTTTCCGGATATTTATATTGTGCTTTTTATCTATTGGACGCAATAGGTCTAGGATTATTTTCTGTCAAGACGAACTAGATATTTTTCGTTGTCCATCCAAAATCTCCTTTTCATACTTCTCACGCAAAAGATAAGATTTTGGTTTTAGTTGGGTTCCATTTTCACATATTGACATATTTACCGGCTTTATTCCAGCATTCTGATATTGATATTGTGATCTTTATCTATTTGACGCAATAGGTCTAGGGTTATTTTTCTTAACTTTGCTTGTGCTTTCTGTATTTCAAAGCTTTTGAACATCTGACACTTCATAAACTTTAACTGAAGCGTGAGTTTTGAACCAGTGTTTTGCTGTCCATGAAAGTCTTTTTATATTAGATTGTATATTTTCTTGTTCAAAAAATGAAGAATACATTTTTATTACTGGACCTACTTCTTCTGTGGAAAAAGATCTATTAATTAAGTTACGAACGCCTTGGTGGAAACTGCGTAGAGTATCCTCTTTTAAGGTTTTGAAGTATAAAACTATGTTATACTTTACTTTTTATTGTTTAGTACAATGTCAGTTACTTTCAGCCACATTCAATAATTATACGAACACTTGCTCGAAACTAATTCGAACTTAAGTCAAACGCACGGAGATTGTATATGATTCGGAAGAAGGCGGCTCCAAATGTTTTGATGAAGATGCCTTTATGGGCTTCCTCGACGTTTCCATCATCATAAAGGAAATGTGAAATATAGTCGTGGCTTCAAAATGCTCTGATTTACTGCTGCTGAACAAGATAGTCTTTTTTAATCCAAGGAAATTCGTTACTGATGGTATTGATATGGCTTATGCAATTGGTCATGTAATCAAGTTGATATTTCTATTTGATTCCGTCAGCCAGGTCTCGTGTAGCTGGCTATCACCGATAAAGCGTTGTATTTGAGTTGTAGACTTCTACCCATTTGATTTTGAAGCATATCAAAGAAGTGCATCAACCCTTTTTTTTAAATTTAATATCTGCTGCAGTTTACCACACCACCCCCGTCCCCCTACTTTTGTCCAGTTACAGCGACCCCAAGCAACCTATTTGAGCTACAGGGCTCATACTACGCCAAAAATTCTTCAATCAATGCTTTGGATGGCAGAAATCGAATGGAACAGAACGCCGTCCGTCGTGTGAGTGGAGATTTGGTTTTCCATAATTACCATGAACAGTATATTTTGTTAGCACTAATCCTGTTGTCTTATGTCAATACAGAGTGAAAGGCAAAATATAGAGATCTTTCTTATCACTGAAATATCATGATTATCTGGCTCCAACCACTGGATGTCGTCTGCTTCCTTTACTAAGACTTCGACCAACTACAGCTTTTTCGAAAGAACACCAGAGGAATAGAAAGTATGCCACCACCGAGAATAGAACTCCTTACCCACGCTTTCGCAGCGTGCGCTCTACCAACTGAGCTAGGTGACCTCTGATATTAACATACTCTATTTCTCCAGTCGCCACATCAGCTCCCAATCATCCACCGGTGGGCATCGATATCCAGCTCAACGCACTTGGAGACCAGCCTCTCTGCGCCGTGTGACTTGACCAAGGAAGGATTGCCATCCGGGCCGTCATACTGTCCAAAGCCCATTGAAAGACAGATCAATAGAGTATGTGAACATCGCAGGTCACCTAGTTCTGTTGGTAGAGCGATGGCTATATTAAAATTTATACCGGATGCATTGGGTAAAAATACCTTAAGGGAGGGGGGGGGGCTTGTTATCGTTGAATTTCTTTCCTCTTAAAAAAAACAAAACTTTTTATTTCCAGTCGAAAGAGCCCCTTCCAAAGTCTACGCTCCCATCATTTCCGTAAAACCATTGTAACCAATGTAACCAATGCTGCCCATGTAACCAATGGGCAACTAGCACAAATTACAGTCATTGTCCGAAGAGTTGGAAGGGGCTATCAAGCCATAGCTATTTAAGTACCTTTCCGAACAAAATGAATATCTCACAATTTCTGTAAGAAGAATTAGGAGTGAGTTGAGGGGGGGGGAGTGTACTGGTTACCCTGTGATCACTTTTGACGCTTAAATAGAGAACTAAAACTTTGAATTTCAAATTAAATAAGCCTTTTCTAAAGTCCAGAACGAACACAAAACAAAACAATACATAATTATATCAAAGAACAATATTTCTTTGATTCATTAGCAAAACAAAACAACAGAAGGACAAGGGCATCGTTTGGGAGGAACTTAACCCTTGATTTTTTGGATGTCCTCTTGCACCTATCCTCCCTATACACAACCTCTTTTGCCCAAATCCATCCGATCAAAATTTTGACATTCCCAGTTTGTTCGAAATTGTTCAAAGATCAGATAACAAAAACTTTGGGTTCATCATAATCACTCACCCCCAAATCCTGAGTCTCGGTTGTAAATTACACCCTGATTGCAAATAAAGCTTGAGAAATGGTCGTATAAGCCTCGGAGGGGATTCAGATGATAGACGTTGAAAGTTCCAATTCCCTTTTTAAGAGTCAAAAGTGATTCGATGGCAACTAGCCCCCTCCCAACCAACCTTCTTTGCCCCAAAAATGTCCAATCGAATTTGTTTTACGGAGCCAGTCTATTCAAAATAGGCTAGATCATTTAAAAAAGACTCCATGGACAACACATCCCACCTGAATCTGGGAGCAAGTACTTTAAATTATGCCCTGAGGGCATATAAAGATTTTTTGGAAGGTATGGTAGCATAAACTTTGGAGGGAGCACATTTGATTGTATTTCACCATTCAATGGTGAAACAATGGTAATGTGTTGCGCCTCAGGAAAAGTTAAACTTCCTCTATTGGCTGCACCACCAGAGCGTTGGCTGTTAGATGTCCTCGAAAAGATACAAAGCACCACGTAGTTTCCATGCTAATGATATATACGTATGTAATGGATACTATTAACAGAGTGTCCACTGACGTTGTGATTAATGACATAAACTGTTACGGTAATGCGTCTTTTTTATTTTTGAATGGTCAGGGTGTACAGATAAAAAATCTACACGATATCCAAAACTTCAATTTCCACGGTCAAATTACGCAATTCGTAAGTCAAATATTTTGATGCAATGAAGTTACCTCACTTATTCGGTGGTGCTGTTATTTTCCTGGTATCTGTACCACTTTTCCTGGTATTTTACAAGCCCTTACTTCTTATAATTCTTTCTTCCTTAATTTTTTTCTTTTTCCAACGGCCCACAACTCCCCTTATGTTAACAACAATAAAACATCGAAGTCCGAGGAAAATCTTGATCGTCATTATAAACATGAAAAGTACATATCTTTGCCGGCTAGCAAGTAAAGAAGAAAGTCAATGGGAAGATAGAAATCGTAAATTGCCATGAACTGAGTGTGTTAAACTTTATTTCGGCCAAAGGCCTTCCACCAAAGACGGGAGTTTAGAGCATAGGCGCAACGGACAAAAAATATTTGGGGGGCTGTGGATTATTTTCCCGAAAAAATACTCCTTTGCCTGAAAATTATTAGCACATGAATCGACAGTTCTGCAGACGGTTGAATCGAATGGGGATAGGGCAAACTACCGCCCCTTTGAATTGGAAAAAATTTCCTTAATGCTCCGACAATGATTTTTTTTTTGCCTTTTACCCGAAAAAAATATAAAATTTTAACAAACTGGGGGGCTGCAGCCCCCCTCAGCCCCTTTGACCGTGCGCCCATCGTTTAGAGGCGTTTTCCAGTAGTAGTTTTGAGGTTGAACAAGTGGTTAAACTGGGTTAAAGGATATGAAATTAATGGCTCCACTCAAATAAGCAAGGAGGGGTAATCAGGGCCTGAATGAAAATTGCACACGTTGAATTTGCTCTTTATTGGATTACGGACAATTATAACCTGAAACAGACCCTAAGCTATGGGGGGGGGGGCTTGAGCTGGCCAGGCCCACCCTGACATAAAATGTGCCTCTCTAAAAAGTATCTATGAGACTTTTCAGGTATAAAATTTGGCGTCTACGAAGGTGATTGCAGATTTCCACATTTACATTTTGACTACAAGGATCCAGAAGCAGGATTTAACAGGAACAGAGTAAGCCATTTTTGTAGCTACCAGCATATAAGAATTACCACGTTCAAATTGAGGAATTGTCGGCCTGGTCAATAGCAGAATGTTTGAAGAAAATGACTTTATCTATTCAGTAGAGTTGATATTTTGATCACTCGAGTAAATTTAAGTCACAGATTTTTTGATATTTTTTTTACCAACTGTAGCGCTATATGGAAAACTCCTTATCTGAAAATTCAAGCTCTGTAATACAAACAGTTCTTGAAATATGACCTCTCCAATATAAGGGGTGCTAACATGTTATGAACCTATGTGTCACCATTTTTAATTACTTGACCTGTAAAGAGAGCTGTTCTCAACCCAGGGAATCCGAATATCACTGTGTGTGTGTGTGTGTGTGTGTGTGTGTGTGTGTGTGTGTGTGTATGTATGTATGTATGTATGTATATATGTATGTATGTATATATGTATGTATGTACGTATGTATGTATGTATGTATGTGTGTATGTATATATGTATGTATGTATGAGTTTGTGTGTATTGTGTATGTGTGTGTGTGTATATATATGTGTGTGTGTGCTTGTGCTTGTGTTAATGTTGTTGGGTTGTTGTGTGATTTTTTCATATGTAGTGCACCGCTTTTCTTTGCCATTGTTGTCGTTTTTCTTAGTGTGTATGTTGGGGGTGCTTGTTCTTGTTTGTTGCAGTTTTGGGGAGAAGGGGCGGGGGTGCTAACGTTGAGGTGTTGTCTGCATATTGCATGAACGTGTGTCTGTATATGTTGTATTGTTTCAGTTATCGAGGCGGGGGCATCTTTCATATTTGATACTATGTGGATGTCACTTTTTAATTTTGAATTTTTATAAATGTAGTAAAAACCACTCCAAATGTGGAAGGCCCCCTCTTCCCCCTTTCGTGTGCTGCGTATAGAAGTCCTGTGCGGGTTGAATTATTTGATTTCAAATTATATGTTGTAATCCGAAAGTTGCTTTAGAGTATCACTGTGTATATTAGGGAAACCAAAGTAACATGGAAGTCTTAATGGGAGGGGATTTACTTAAGTAGTTGGGCAAAAGTTAATGTAGAAAGAGTTGAAGATAGGCACGAGAGAGTTGGGGTCTCGTTGTTGTGGTTGTTGCAAAGACACATGCTTACAAGCCTCGTTCTAAGAATGAAACCCTCCTGATAAAGTTCAGCAAGTCCAGAAACCATTGGAATCTTCGAGAATTGTTCATGAAGGTAAGGAGGGGGAGGCCCGCCCCGGGGGAGGCCCACCCCTTGATATAATTCACTAGCGTATTCCGCCCCAACTTAACTTTTTCACTTAAGTATATCATAATGCATCGAAAACCAAAAACGTAGGACCTATGGAATGACTTTCCTTGTATGTCCATAGGTATGTTCGTTGAAGTATTCCTCAAAAATGCCTTCGGTGAGATATAACTTTAGAACGGTGCAAACTGTGACTTTAGGCCTTAGTGAACAAACGTCTCTTACCACTTTAAATCAATGGCTTAGCGGCAATGTACTTGTCCCAGCTAGGATTTAGACTATACAATGCCACTTTCAGTTGAATTTAGCCAACTCTAAACTTTTATAACATTATATAACATTGAATCAATCCCATTTTAAGAAATATTGCCAGAGAAATTATTTCCGTAAAAATTGATAGGCAGGTGGCTGGAATAAGAATGTCCTGGGTAGAACATTTCTGAAAAATCAATTAGCGGGGGAGGGGGGACGTCTATTAGGCACCCAAGAGCAATTGTTATTACTATGTTGTGGACAGAGAACATAAGGATGTTTGAGCTCAAAAAGCATAGTACTTCTTGGAATGCAATATATATAAATGTTCTACATTTGCATGTATTGAGTCTGGTGACGTTTTACTTTATTACTGCCTTTATAAATATAAATTGATATTGAGAATGAGAAGTGATGAAAGTTGTAACCTGCCCCCCCCCCCCCTTCGCTATTTTGAAATCCTGACCGACCCTTCTCTCTTAGAAGGCCAGTTTTGTGAGTGACGTGAATATATTAGCTCTGTGACAGAAACAACCTGCACGCAGTCAAAAACTATTGACGTAATAACGCCTGCGTATCTATCCCTGTTTTCCTGCAGAAAACTGATTACTTCGTTTTATTGTTTTCGCAATTGCCTACGAGCGCTTTACCTGCGGACACCAATTAGGGGAGATGGCGACAAGAGTCGCGGGCACAGTCAACGATGCCGCAAGGAGCATCTGTTATAATGACAGGAATGGGTAATTTAGAAATGACTTGCTTGGAAGGAAGGATGGGAGGGAAAGAGTCTCGTTTGGAATTTGCCCCCCTATCAAAATTTGACTGGCTGCGTGGCTGGATACACAGCGTAAAATATTAACATGGTCCGTATAAAAGATGTCCCTATCAAGAGGAAAGATGAAGCTGATGACAAATATTAAGGAATTCAATGTCTTTAGAAAACAATGGGTCACCAGTACCCTCTGGTAGTCAAAGGGTTAACCCTGCTACCAAATGTCCATATACAAAAGATCGCGTTCAAATCTCATATGAACTGTGAGAAATGCAGTCACGAAGGTGAGGGGGGCAAGGGCGGGCGCCGCCCCCTGAGAGAATTCACTAGCGTATTCCGCCCCCCCCCCCCCCCCCCCCCCCCCCCCACACCCGCCCCCCCCCCCCCCCCACCATACGGCACTCAAAAAATGAAGGCGGTGTCCCCCCCTCCCACT